>CM036753.1:108908461-109508461 GCA_020796225.1 Arion vulgaris | reverse complement strand
ATAGCCATTCTACGACGTGAAGATGGCACATAATCAATAAACTAATGAAGGTTTTAAAACAAAAACAACATCAGAAAACAAGAATTAATTGTAGTGTGTACATTAACTTATTTGAAGCAGACACATTTATTTCTTCACACCTATTAACATCGAACATGCACATAAAAATAATAACTAACAGTTTTTTTTTTATCAAAGGAAGCACTTAATGAATATAGCTCTCAAAAATCAATGAACCAAAAACACTGAGAAATCTTCCAGCCATGAAAGAAATAATTCTAGTGCGTAATTTAAATTTGAGAAAAGTTGTCTTACATGAGCACGCAATCATGTGTATTCGTTATCACATTGAGAACGTGTTGACAAATTAACCAGTCGACAGACACTGTTACACGCAAACATGAAGCCACACATCAATATAGAGTCCCAATTAATTCTCGGAGGCATATACATTCGTAACCGTTAACATACACTCACAAACAAACATACACTCACAATAATAACTTTAGCACTCAAATACACACAGTTAATGACATACACACATATACACACACAGTCACTACCATGGCCTCGATCTATTATCCTTACTATATCTACAATTTGTTATTCTGGTTTACATTCAAATGTAAAACCAACTGTAAAAAATGTAAAATAGAATTTAAAACAAAATGTAAAAATCAACTTCAACACCAAATGTAAATAAAATTTAAATCAAAATATAAAAAAACACAATTGTAAAACTATTGAAAAAACCCAATTATAAAACCAATTGCAAATCAAAATGTAAAAACTACTGTAAAACCGCTGCAAAACCAAATCTAAAACCAACTTTAAATCAAAATGCCCAAACCAACTATAAAACCAACTATAAAACCAACTATAAGACCAACTGTAAAACCAAATGTAAAACCAACTGTAAAACCACTTGTAAAACAAAATAGTAAAACAAGTAGCGAGCTCAAAATGCTTCAGAACTATAGTCCCTCTATCCTAGAACAACCATGGACCTCATGTATCTCAACATTAAGAAACTGTTTCCCCCGCCTCTCATGAATAAATACATGACTGGGTTCCACTAATTGCTAATGATTCTGTAATTCCAGAACTTTCCTTTAACTGTGGGTGTACCGGTTGAAACATAACGACACTGTCTCATGGGAACTTGAAAACTAGACAGACAATTCCATCAGACAATCTCTACATTTACAATTAGTTTAACATCTACATAACATTTATGTAGATGAGGTCTGATCTGAAACTTCAGCATTTTTTTCTTACAGTTGAAATTTACAAAATGCTCCTTATACAACCATGCCTAAGCTTTATGATCTTAGATTTCATCTTCTCAAACAGAAGAACTTGGACGCTATATTACTTTGTTCTTCTATTGTCTGAATCTGACACTTTACAAAGATTTTCATCTTCTCAAACAGAAGAACTTGGACGCTATATTACTTTGTTCTTCTATTGTCTGAATCTGACACTTTACAAAGATTTTCAAATGTAAGTATATTTTCTACTTCTATCTCTTATTTCTCATAGTTCTTGTCAATCATTTTCTTCTTGAACAACAAAATGAAATTTGTTGTCTCTACAATAAAAAAACAAGGGTCTTAAAGCGAAGGGATGACCTTATTTTGTCAGGTGTCCTCATATGGCAATGTCACTGTCAGCAGAAAGTCATATGATATTGTCACTGTCGGCAGAAAGTCATATGACATTGTCACTGTTGGCAGAAATTCATATGACATTGTCACTGTCGGCAGAAAGTCATATGACATTGTCACTGTCGGCAGAAAGTCATAGTGCGGCATTGTCACTGTCAGCAGAAAGTCATATGACATTCCGGGCAATGCGTCATCAGAAAGTCATATGACATTGTCACTGTCGGCAGAAATGTATGAACTCCGTTGCTCCAGCAACAATATTAGGGATCTTGTGAAAATATGGCACTTGTGACTCGGTCCAGGTTTCGAATATATAACCTTTAGAACGATAAAGCAAACGGTCTAACCACTTCGACATTGAGACCACTTGTTACTTTTTGTTGCATATTACGTCGTGATTATAATATCTTACCCCCGGTCTAACACATCCGCTATTTAGCGTTTTATAATATCTTCCCTCCCCTCACACACACACACACCCACCCCGGTCTAGCACATCCGCTATTTAGCGTTTTATCTATTTTTGTAATCAGATTAACCATCTCTTTTATAATATCCATACTATGCTAGCAATGTTGCTAATTTGCAGCCTGTTACCAGGGTCAACACTAGGGTAGTAGGATCTTGATCAACTTGTATTCACTGACTCTGGAATCCCATTCCCGGAATCCAGTAACCTGGATTATCAACAGATGAAGCTGTCACAACAGAATGTCTATAAGCTACCAGTGACAAACTCATTGAGCAATACCGACGACGTAAATACCGACGAGATAATCAGTCACAAACTAAGGATGTACAAGATATCCGACAACGGATGACGAGATAATCAGTCACAAACTAAGGATGTACAAGATATCCGACAACGGATGACGAGATAATCAGTCACAAACTAAGGATGTACAAGATAGCCGACAACGGATGACGAGATAATCAGTCACAAACTAAGGATGTACAAGATAGCCGACAACGGATGACGAGATAATCAGGTCCAAACTAAGGATGTACAAGATATCCGACAACGGATGACGAGATAATCAGTCACAAACTAAGGATGTACAAGATATCCGACAACGGATGACGACATAATCAGTCACAAACTAAGGATGTACAAGATATCCGACAACGGATGACGAGATAATCAGTCACAAACTAAGGATGTACAAGATATCCGACAACGGATGACGAGATAATCAGTCACAAACTAAGGATGTACAAGATAGCCGACAACGGATGACGAGATAATCAGTCCCAAACTAAGGATGTACAAGATAGCCGACAACGGATGACATACTACTAAATGTTTTCTTCCCAGGGTATGCATTAGTCTGGAGTAATGAATAAGCTGATAGATTGGCTGGTATATTTACGATATTGGGGACAGCTGCACTGAGTCGAGATGACATTGAAACACATTGAGAAAGTCTTTTCGTAAAGAAAAGTTTCATGAGTGTGTATGCCAGCAGTTAACCAGATTGAGAGAGAAAGGTGTCAATATAGATATAGCCTGAAAAGAACGACATACCAAATATGCAAACAAATATTGAGTAACCATCATCGAAGTTTTATGCTGTTGGATTTGTTAGGTGGGGATCGGATCCACCTATGGACATGACCGGGTTGCTATGATGATAGTCCTCACATAACTGATAACTACTGAACGTCATTTTTATTTCTACACTTGAAAACTAATTCTCATCCTACAGTAGATTGTGCTTTGTAGAATTTGCCATCACAACAGACATTCGAAACATCTCTCTATCATAGTCCAAATATTCTATATATACTACTGTCATATACAAACAATGTATCATATTCGCTATCCATCTTCACCTTGATCTTCTTCGTATCTGTTCCCACAGAAAATCTCCTTCACAATACTCTTGTCCAAATCTTCATATATCTCTCTATATATTTTCACAATAATTGCCGTTGCACAGAACATTTCCTCTACAATACTCTTGTCCACGTTTTCCTGCATATTTACATCTCCAAAATATTTCATGTTCCACATTGATATTTCTCTTGTCAAAAAATATTTCATTTCTTCAAAGTTCTAGTTTGATATATATGTTTATTATTTGATATGTCCTTTGAATTTAGAGAACACTTCTATAACACTTATATTCAAAGCACTTCTATAACACTTATATTCAAAGCACTTCTATAACATTTATATTCAAAGCACTTACATGTTGTTTTAGCCGTATTGCTGCTAAATGTCCATGTCTTACAATCGTATGTTGCTATTGAAAATACAAAAGCTTATTTTATTCTTTCTCAATTCTTAGGCTGCATAACAGCGTTAGGATAAGAAGATTTTTCTAGAACGGGTTCTTGTATGCGCTTCGTACATGGTGCCTTTCACTGGTTCTGTAGTGTTTGTTGTCCAATTTTACCGAACATATATGCGTTATCGAACTTTCTAATTTGTTTCCGCACTGACTGCTAGACGTCGTAAAGAAATTAAATTGAGTGAGTCTTTGTAAAACAATATTTCTTTGTTTATCGCTCTCCCTGTCTCTCTCTCTCTCTCTCTCTCTCTCTGTCTGTCTTTCTCTTTCTATGGATACATTGCCTGCACGCTTTATGTAATGTTTAGCGCTACGTCAGGAACAATATTTGGTTTCTATATCGATCTTCATAGTTCACCATCAAGATGTCATCGGTTCACTTAAAGTTCCTCTTCAAGTGTCCACAACATATTAGTTCTATAGTGGCAATGTCCCCATCAAATCACAATATATTACTCGTTAGATTCCACCTTCTGATTATCATCAATACACTTATATATTTCTGTTTGTTCAGAACGGGAAGTTTTTAATTTAAACATACCTGAACTAAGTTATGCTGACGATACGGTGCTACTATCAATATAACATACGTGGGAATGCATAATCCCAGTGGCAGTATATGGGTGTGAAGCACGGACATTTTACAAGCAGTGGAAAGCATATATGTGTTTTTGAATATAAGTGTTAGAGAAGAGACCTTCGTATATCTTAGATAGAGAAGCGATCAAAAAGATCTATTCAGAAAGAACTTAAAATTAAAGAAAACTGTGAAGTTGCTACAAATAAGAAAGAAAAAATTAAAGTATTTTGGGCATTTAAAGAGACACGAACGGTTGGAGAAGACCATACTGAAAGGAGTCATCCCAGCAAAGAGAAGAAGAGGAATGTTGAAGGATGGAGTTGATGATGATGGTGTTTTCTTTACAATGGCTGTGACACAACTACAATATATTGAACGACCATGGGTTTTTGTGGAGTCATATACACATATTTATTTGAGGTTAGGATACATGCATGGACAGCACACCAAAATACGTCCATCTTCTATATAATGTTTATGTCGTCTCTCCCCTATATTCTAGCAACAGTTACTAAATCGTCACTCTCTAACTACGCAAAACGTCATTGTCTCGTTTAATGTTACCCTTCTGCTTAGAGAGTAAACACTAAGTCCGCTATTAAAATATCTAAATATATACAAACTACACACTAAGGCTAACTGTCTGGTTCCTCAGCTGCCACCTGGGGGACTGGCTATCCACTACAGGAAGACCACGGAGAAGATGGATTCAGGATGTTACCAATGGTTTGAATACGACGGCTGCATAGGCGGGACATCTGGCCTATGAGAGAGTGAGAGATTCTGAAGGGCTGTTGGAGTTGGCAAAGTTCTGATCAGGAGAAGATATTTGATGATGATGAATTTTGGTTACACAAAATATTCTGTACATTTAATTCAAACATTGTGTGAGAGGGAGACATTACAATTGATATTTATTTTATTTTATCTAAATTCCAGCAACGTGAACTAAACTAAAACTAAACAAGTATGCTACTTCTGTTTTTTATATTCAATTCTCTGTTCTATTTACTCAGAATAGTTTCAAATGTTATTTAATCTACAACATCTGCCTTTCATTTTTATTGTACTTAAGTCATAGTAAATGTTACCATGGTGTCTGATGTTACTAAGCATCAACTTATGTCAATATTTTGGCATTGATAGTGCATTAAAAAAAATCGTAATTGTTGCAATATGTTATGTATCCAGTGTTATGACTTCAGCCCGTTTGAGGTTTTAAACAAAATTATATTTCATGAATGAAGCTATACGACCCGTCAGATTATTGTTTAATGTGGACTTGTAAATATTGAAACAAAATACTATTATTGAATACCCTAGATCTTACATCGATACATACATATGTTCGCTGTGGCTAAATGGTTGACCCGTTTGGTTTGAATGTCGAGGGGTCGAATCCGAACTGCAACTTTCTGTTTACGAGTGCGTTTACCCAGAAAATCCTATTACTACGAAGTTCGTTCTTTGTGCAATATAATTGTTAAATATTGTGTCACTTCTGCAGAAAGGTAGCGAGTCATATGAGGAAACTCGGTGCAAATAGTGTGTCACTTCTACAGAAAGGTAGCGAGTCATATGAGGAAACTCGGTGCAAATAGTGTGTCACTTCTGCAGAAAGGTAGCGAGTCATATGAGGAAACTCGGTGCAAATAGTGTGTCACTTCTGCAGAAAGGTAGCGAGTCATATGAGGAAACTCGGTGCAAATAGTGTGTCACTTCTGCAGAAAGGTACGAAGTCCTATGGGGAAACCCAGTACAATGACGTCAATCATTCATCCTAAGATTCGTTATATGGAAAAACTCTAGATAACCTCACAAGCATTATTGTATGAACAAAATTCTCAACAAAAGAAGTAACAACAAATATATATATTCTTGTTGAATTCTAAAGTGTAGAATCCTTTTCTTATTGTTTTAAAGCCAGCCATGTTAGAGTTAATGACATTATGTGCAACAGAAGAAGTAAACATTGAAGACTGAGAGCTAATTCTGTTTAATTTAACTTGACAAGAACAGTTTGAAATGGAATGGAAAGACTAGTGGCGATACAAGTGGATAGTAGAGACAGAAAAGACATTTGGAAGGAAAGCCAAGTTGAAAGTTGTACGTACATGAGGATTGGCTAATATCTTTGATTGCATCTTTAAGACAGTACCAGGGACACTGATCTGACTCGTTGGTTTGGATTTTGTCTTGAAATAATGGTGGACTGTTGGGATGTGTCTTCACGCAGGGGTTGAGCTGTCTTTATATAGCAGTCAAGGTATGACCTCCCATAATATGTGAAATATGACATCAAACAACTGATAGGATGTGTCTTCACACAATTGGTGAAATATACCCACATACAACTAGTGAGATATTCCTCATACATCTTGTGAGGTATGTCCTCACACATCAGCTGAGATATAAAAAAAAAAGTAAAGGTACCCTTTCATACCTCGTGGTATATAGGTCAATACAGTGTTAGGCCTGTATTTTCATTGACCGTTGGCACACGATGGGTGATGTGGTCAACATCACGCCGGCGGCCTTTACTTTCCCAGAGCATGTCTGGTACCCAGTTGAGGCTGGATCGACCTGAGAGCCGTCGCGGTCGGTAAAAATTCCAAGCCGCATTGCGGGAGCTGAACCCAGACCACCAGCCTTGCGAAGCGAGTTCACTAACAACTACGCTACAGCGGCTCTCCCAGCTGAGATATGCACTCACATAACTGGTAATATATATCCCCCACTACACTCTTTTGAAATCTGCATATGTCATTTAAATATTGTCCACCTTTATCTTCGTGTTGAGACAGTTATGAAACATATAGTTTCCAAAGTTTCGTGTTGAGACTGTTATGAAACACATAGTTTCCAGAGCTTGGTATTGAGACAGTTATGAAACATATCATTTCCAGTGCTTCGTGTTGAGACAGTTATGAAACATACAGTTTCCAGAGCTTGATATTGAGACAGTTATGAAACATATAGTTTCCAGAGCTTGGTGTTGAGACAGTTATGAAACATATAGTTTTCAGAGCTTAGTGTTGAGACAGTTATGAAACATATAGTTTATAGAGCAGTGCTCAAGGAATGAACACGATAGAAGATGATGATGCTTATAACAATCGCAGTGATTGTAGTCGTTGTCATAGTCTCCATCAATCAAGATTGAATGTATGATACTAAACGTTTGACAAGTGTAACTGATACATAGGTCTAAAACTTGATTTGTTTGCTTATTGTGTAGAGGAAAACATACTTTTAAATCGGAGACACGTCCATTTCAACCAAAGAAAGAACCTTGTTTTTGGTTATATCAGAGCGAGAAGGACAACAATAATGACAAATAAGAAATAACTCATTTTGGAGAATCTAGAAGTTGACAATTTTGTTTGTTTGTTAAGTAAGGAATTAAAGAATCTTTAAGCCGAGGCACGCCCCTTTCAATCTAATGCGAATCTTTTATTGGTTAAATCAGAGTGTGTAGGCCAACAAACATGAAAAATAAGAATTAACTTCTTTCGGAGAATCTAAGATTAATTAAGAAGAAGATGAAAACTTTATTGAGCTAGTTTTTATTAGCTTACTACCTGCCTATCACAACTATCGTGTGTACTGTCTTTACCGTTATGTAAGTGTTATACCTGGACTCTTATCAAATCAGTTGACATGCACATCAATGTCGGTGCATACACATGATATGACACAATAATGAAAAAAACCTCACTGCAAACAGGAAATAACAAGAGAAATGTATTTGTTTCAACAGTTTGTTAGAGAAATCTAAGAACAAAGATGGATAGAGGCAATTGATATCTTCAACAACGGACATCAAATGTTTGGATTAAGTCAGAGAAGATTAATAATAGTATTACTACAACTCTACCTACGCTATTGTCATAATTGCTAAGACTTCTTCATTGAACGCTCCATATCAACCACACATTAACCACTCTTTGCGATTTGTATATGATCAGAGCCTAAGAGCGATTGTACTTTGTAACAATTATGCTCCTACAAGTAGGCCAGCACTTATTTCTATTTTTGCAACACATTTTATTTATTAGGGTAGCTTCCTAGGTCAACATTTAAGTCGCCTCTTACGACATGCGTTGTAGGTTGCAGTGTTACTATTCTTGCTCCTTGCAAGCCCCTGCAACACACGGCGATTGCTAAGACTGATACACTCACTGACATTTAACTTACACGTAGTTAGATCAATATTGATCATTGTGTGTGAGTGTTTAGTAATACCAGTAGTCAGAGAAATATGTATTGATTAGTATGTATGTCATCGTCTTCCTCAGGAAGCAGCTATAGGTGCATAGTTCCTTTCAACAAATCTCAAGTCTCAACCATAGAATATTCAAAGCAGCTAAGACAATGATACTAAATATCTCCTAACTCAAAAATAGTTTGTCTACCTATTTTCAGCCTGGGTAACATGGGAATCGACCGAGAATTCAATATAATATATTAGCGTGCAAACATGAAGTTGCCACTCTATCTGTTATATTGATTTCCTGCGTCATGTGAATAAATCAAACACCCATGATGATAACATTATTTATCGCTATAGATTAGTTGTGAAGGAGATACTTAATAAACAATAACAGACAATGATATCTATCTGGTCCAGAGTGAGAACTTAGGTCAGCACGATCTGTATACTTTGTTACTCATACCACAGGTAATAACTCATGGCAGGACTCCCGGTTGCATTAAGGAGCAAACAAAACCACATAACAAAAGTATGTGCTCACGTCAAAGTGTGAATATCCTCATGATTTATCAGCTTGTTCGAGACAAACAATGAAAATGGAAATAATTTGTATAGAAAGTTATAAATTGCAGGTAATATGTTCATAATCGTAATCTCACATCCTGATAGATTTCTATCTATTGTTGGTAACTGTCAGACAGCATGGTTTTGAAGATTCTCTTGTTTCGTAACCCTGTCAGACAGCATGACCAAGTTTATTGATAGAACATGCATATTCATGAAACATCCATCTGCTGCTTTACAACAAAAGAAATGATTGTTTGTGTCCGTTTCGTTATTGAGAGGGATTGTTGAAGCCACACGGACATAGAGGGAACATGGTGCCGTCTGGCAATACAATTGATCGTATATAGATACCTTAATTAACCAACACAAAACATCAGACTTAATCGTCTTATTATGTCTGTCATGTGTCACATGGTGACGCCACAGGTCTTGTGTGATAGTACTTCCGTCTGGCAATACAACTTAGTGTATAATATATTGATATATATATATAACTATGGAGATCACCGCGGCCTCCAGTGCTCTCGTATGGGTGACTGAGCAACAGGTGACTGAGCAACAGGTGACGAGCAACAGGTAACTGAGCAACGAAGGAAGTGACTGAGCAACAGGTAACTGAGCAACAGGTGACTGAGCAACAGGTAACTGAGCAACAGGTAACTGAGCAACAGGTGACTGAGCAACAGGTAACTGAGCAACAGGTGACTGAGCAACAGGTAACCCATACGATTATAATATCAAACTCGAAGAATATGTTTCAAATGATTGAATCTAAAAATCTGCGCGTGGAATGTGTGGACAGCATTCGGATATCATACCTCAAGAAAATGACTTGGCTGTACACACCTGGACATGCTGGAGTGCAGGGTAACGAGTGTGTCGACTTTCTTGCAAACAATGTATACTATCACATATAATATAACTTATAATATGGTATGTGTATACGTATAGTCTTGTAGGGGGAGGTTTAGCGTAAAAAAAATATGCGTTGGCCTATCGATCCGAGCACAAGAGGGTGTGGGCTTAATGCCATATTCGACGTTCCAAACGTGAGGAAAGAAACTGACCCTCCTACCTCCTGCACAAAAGAAATATAAATGTGAAGAAACAGGCACTTTATTTCCTAAGGTTTGAAAAGACTACGGGAATTGTTTTTTAATTTGTATCATCCAAAGTTCAGAAGACATTTTAAAAATCTCATTTGAATTGAGTTCCTAACAGAAAGTGACAAAGACCTTAGCTTGTCGTTTTGAATGTTGCATGTTCAAATCCTTACAGTGTTGCATGTGCACATTTTTCATGAGATTTCTAGCATTGTTATGTTATGTTATGTTATGTTATGCGATCGACGTCAGGGCACATTGGGCATTCCCATGCGTGCTCTGTCCTCATTTGCAACAGCCATCCCAAAGTCCACTTGCTCACCTTACCCATGAGAATTTGATTATAGTTCGTTCCAAAATTCGTGATCATACTAAGGTTTAATTTGTACGAAATCTATCTGATGGATACAAGTAATTTTTGCATGCAGTCTTATATATCTCACGACGTTACGAATCCATGTTTAACTAATTGGTAGGTAGCTTAGTTGATGCAAAAACGTTTTTTGTTATATAATTTTGCATAAGCACAACAAAATGATAATCAAAGTTTAGAATTTACAGTAATACACAAAATGGTGGCGAATGATTGCAAAGGCGTATTCCTATTACATATTATAAAAAGAATGGTCACATAGTAAACAAATTATACCTTCCACTTCTATAAATGAAAGTAAATGTTGCGTACATACGCCAATGACAGTCGGTAGGAAACATTGTGAACTGATTAATTCCACGGGATTCCCGATTTTGACGTGCACTGAATTTCATTTGGAACATGGAAATGCTTAGTTATAGACACACTTGACAATCGTACTGTAAAATTTCGACAAGTATACCAGATCAACATCGCGGTAAATTTAGTAATAACATAAAATACAATTCTTACAGAACTAAAGGTTTGGGTGGGCAAAAATACTTTTGGAACGTCGTCACTGTTACCTATATAAAAATGTAAAAATCAAGAATTTCTGTAAAGTGGATGATTTTATATCGGTCGGTAAAGATATTCACGAATTTTCGAACGCACAAGATACATGATGTTAAATTAATTAGTGTACTTGTACAGTAGATATATATATATATATATATATATATATATATATGAGATACAACATGTCATACTAATTAGTGTACTTGTACAGTAGATATATATATATATGAGATACAACATGTCATACTAATTAGTGTACTTGTGTAGCGGGCATGTGGTCTCAACGACAACATTTCCAATTTCTTCTTCTTCTTTGCGCTCGGTTTCGTATGCTCGTCTAAACCATTTCCAATTTGAGTGGCACTGTTGTTGCAGCAACGGTTCTGAGATTTTACTTACTTACTTAATCCCGTCATGCCTAGTGACACATGGGGCTTCAGAAAGGACTTTCCATGCTCTCCTGTCCCTTGCAACCTTCAGCGCAGAGCCTCACGTCAGAGATGCGGTGTCCAGTTCCTCTTCCATCATGCGCCTCCATGTTGTCCGTGGTCTGCCTTTCTTTCTCTTTCCTTCTGGTGTCCAAGTGAGGGCTACCCTTGCAGGCATTTCTTGTCTCATTCTCATAACATGTCCGAGCTATTTCCATCTTCTCTTTTTGAGTATGTCATTTATTGCCTCTTGTCTTGTATCTTGGAGTAGTTGGTTATTGGATATTTTTACTGGCCAAAAGATTCTCAAGATTCTGCGAAGACAAGAATTTTGGAACGAACTATAGTATATCTTTTCTCTCTACTACGAAGTCGAGACTGGCATGTCCAAACTTAACTCCTTATTCTTGCACTCGTTTCAGTATTTGAGACGCGCCCACATCACATACAGGAGAGCATACAACGAATGTCTTCTTCGAGTTTAGTCCCTCTTTAGACTAACATGAACAAACCTCAAATTTACAGACAAACATATAGCGATCTAGTCCAGAACAATTGTTACTTTTGGCTATATATAGCATAGGTCGTCACACTTGAGTGGTTGTGTTGTTCTATAATTCACTGGTTCCAGTAAATAATTAGAACCACGGTTAGGATCACAGAAGAGTTATTCATGCAACACGCTCTGGCATTACATGCACATCCATTGATTAATGATATATATTTCTGTATTCAGAGTAATTGCTGGTGTTGATAGCAGCTTGACTTGCTGATGGTTAAAACAAATGTAATGTTTTAATCCAAAACAAAATCAACACCGCTCTCATCTCTGTGAAACACTAAACAGAATTGTTCTCCATTTCAAGATTGTTTTTCTCTGTGTTAGTACGAGTAGCGCGTATAATAGAGATATATTAATTTCACTAGATTCTTCCAGAACTATTTTTACACGTACTATATCATACCATTGCTAGAGTCATAGCAACAATATACCTTACTGCTAACAACAGAGGCAGATGGAGATGTAGATGAAGATGGAGATGGAGATGAGATGAGATGGAGATGAAGATGGAGATGGAGATGAAGATGGGATGAAGAACCGTCCATGTGGTGCCGTGGCCCACAAGGGAAGCAAACACTAGTACCACGGCAACCTACAATGCATGTAGTAAGAGACGACTGATGTAGGCCCTATGGAGGCTACTCTAGTAAATAAAAAGCTGCACAGAAATCGGATGTACTGGCCTACGTGTAGGTGCATAACTGGCACAACGTACAATCGCTCTTAGGCTCAGATCACATACAAATCACACATATTGGTTGACAAGTGGTCGATATGGAATGTTCGAAGAAGATGGAGAAGAAGAAGAAAAAGAAGAACAAACATGGCTTTACAAAAACATGAAACATCTAAAATCAGTATGGAACGGAACTGATAAGAAAACAAAGATCAGAATACTAAGAGCATGCATATTTCCAGTGGCAACGTATGGGTGTGAAGCATGGACATTTAATAAAGCAGTGAAAAAAACATATATGTGCTTTCGAATATAAGTGTTACAGAAGAGTCCTTCGTATATCTTGGACAGAGAAGAGAACAAATAGATCTATCCAGAAAGAAATCAAAATAAAAAAACTGGCTAATGCTACAAATAAGAAAGAGAAAATTGAGGTATTTTGAACATATACAAAGACACAAAGGGGGAGAGAAGACCATCATGGAAAGAGGCATACCGGCAAAGAGAAGAAGAGGAAGACCACGGAGATGTATTCAGGATGTAACTGATGGTTTAAACATGACGGCTGCAGAGGCGGGACATCTGGTCTATGAGAGAGACAAAGAGAGAGAGAGAGAGAGAGAGAGAGAGAGAGAGATTCCGGAAGACTGTTGAGATGGCAAAGTTCTGCTCAGAACAAGCTATTTGAGGATGATGAGAAACAAGATGTAGCTTTGTTTATATCTAACTACTTTGAAATGAAACACTGTATGGTGCGAATAATCAACATCGAACTGCAGTGCTAGGCCAGTGGACGCTGCAGGATTTGTTAAGGCGTAGATCGAAGCACGGATATGTCCGGAGTGGTATGATGATAGTTCTATAACTGATAGTACGATCTCTGCAAGGAGTTAAACAGACAAAAATGTGTAGCTAGAACAATTTGTTTAGTGCATCTTCTCTATGATTGCATGTGTATATTGCGTGTGTATATTGCTTGTGTGTATATTGCTTGTTTGTATATTGCGTGTGTATATTGCGTGTGTATATTGCTTGTGTGTATATTGCTTGTGTGTATATTGCGTGTGTATATTGCTTGTGTATATTGCGTGTGTATATTGCGTGTGTATATTGCTTGTTTGTATATTGCGTGTGTATATTGCGTGTGTATATTGAAGAGAAAGAGGGAATGTTGAGGTGGTTTTCAGCTGGTCTTTCAATCCGCTGATGTTCGACAGTGCCGGCTATGTTGTCAGGTATGATATTCGGATATCGTTAGTCCAGTCTATTCTTGTGGATATCATTACCAAGCAGCTGCGAAGGAAGAGACCATTTGGACAACCCAAATTGTAATTTGAATGTGTAACTGAATACGAATACTTAAATAATTTCAATTTTTCTTCTCTTTCTTTGTCTGCGTTCGTCACAACTTTACGCTTTCGGAATTATATGCTGTTTGACTGAGGGGCTGGGTCTTTATGTTTGTTGACAACGTTACTCAAACTAGCTGCGAAACATGCACTCTTTAGTCCAGTCTATTCTTGTTGACAACGTTACTCAAACTAGCTGCGAAACATGCACTCTTTAGTCAAGTCTATTCTTGTTGACAACGTTACTCAAACTAGCTGCGAAACATGCACTCTTTAGTCCAGTCTATTCGAGTTTTGTTATGTAATGGTATCCCGTATCGCTACTATACACTACGATAGGATCATTAGCTGCATACTGGGCACCAGCTTTTCGTGCAGGCTCGATGTTGTTCGATGTTGCTCTTTTACTGACCACATTTCAACGACACATTGCAACATATATATAATCTGAGATTCTTATTATTGCTACATATATATAATCTGAGATTCTTATTTTTAGAATCAAACAGTTTTCTTTGATTTTGTGTTCCTTCTGAATAGATCTATTGGTTCTCTACTCTGTCCATGGTATGTGGATGGTTCTTATGTAACGTAACTATTCTGAAATAAATATATGCCTTTACATTCCTTGTTAAATGCTAATGTTTCACACGCATACGCTGACATACGGACATGCTTTAAGTAACTGCTTCGATTGTTGGGGAGTTAAAGATGGATAAGGGGGATATTCTTCGGTCTCTTCGCGACTGCTTGTTGGATGAAGACACTAAATATATGTTGAATCGATCCACCTATTTAAACAGTTTGAGTTATCCGTTGTACGGGTAGAATTGGATGCCTGAGGGGCAGAGTGTGGAGTCTGTTTAACCAGCGAGTCTGCTCGGAAAGCAATGACGTCAGTTTAGTAACCAATAACCAATAACCAATAACTACTGACTTGTCAATATTGAAATAATCAATCAAGTTAAATAATAACTGCAAACGAAGAAATCAGAAGAAAACTGGCTGTGAAACCAATAATGCAGTTTATAAAATAACAACATATTAATTAAATGGTTTGGACACCTGAAACGAATGCCCTGGTATCGTCTACTACAGAAAACAACACTGAGAAGGTGCAACGAGTACAGACCAAGATGAAGACCACTTAAAAATGGAGCGACAACATCAAGAACAGCCTTAAGAAAATGAATACCAGTTTATCAAGTGCCTTAGAACAAGCACACACATGATCACTGCATCTCCTTCTGACACCATTTCTACAAATAAGTAAATGGTGGAAGAGAAGAAGAATAACTTCAAATTATTTTTTTTAGTATTTGAGGTCTCTTTATCGTCTATGACAAACATTCAATGGTCAGTTTTGATGCGTGGTGCCATTTTGAAAAAAAAAAAACGTATTTCGTTTTCTTGCTGTCGTTAACTTTATGTATACATTATTATCTATTTACAATAACAAAAAGTAGTTTTCAATTTATTTCTTATTACAAGAGAACTGCAGAGAAAGAGACACATATCTCTTGGAAAGTCTGTCAGTTTTACTAGCTTCTTTGTCTACTCATCAAGATATGGCGGTTATATTTTACAATTATTTCTGCAAATTTCCCGTTGCGAAAGACTTTGTCTAGTACACAAGTCAGAAATAAATTGAATTATTGTGCATACATACAGATTGCGTATTTTTAGTGTATGTAATATAATCTCTAATTTTATATCTCTAATTTCATTACTTTTTCTAAGTTCGCTGTATTGCTTTGACATATTATAAAATATTAAACCTATCATACTCTGTGACATATAGTAAATTCTCAAAACTATCCTACTCTGTGACATATAGTAAATTGTCAAACCTACTCTACTCTGTGACATATAGTAAATTGTCAAACCTACTCTACTCTGTGACATATAGTAAATTGTCAAACCTACTCTACTCTGTGACATATAGTAAATTGTCAAACCTATCCTACTCTGTGACATATAGTAAATTGTCAAACCTATGCTACTCTGTGACATATAGTAAATTGTCAAACCTATCCTACTCTGTGACTCACATTATTTCAAGGGACTTTTGTAAATTTGGCTCATGATATTTGTGTGTGTGTGTGTTTGTTGGCATATAAAAAAAGTAAGTAAGGAACCCTTCTTCTTCTTCTTCTTCTTCTTCTGCTTGGAACGCTCCATATCGACCACTAGTTAACCACTTTGATCTATGTGGGATCTGAGCCTAAGAAAGATTGTACGTTGTGCTAATTATTTGCCTACAAGTAGGTCAGCACATCCGATTTCTGCGATGCTTTTATTTACTAGGGTAGCTTTCCTAGGTCCTACATCAAGCGACCCTCACGACATGGCTTGCTGGTCGCAGTGGTACTATTCTTTGCTTCCCTTGCGGGTCCAGGCGCTACACCAGCCATGGAATTGTCCAATGTTCAATAACGTCGATTGCATAACATAACATAACATTAACATAACTAAACATAACATAAACATAACAATAACATAACATAACAAAACATAACATAACATAACATAACATAAAATAACATAACATAACATAACATTAAACATAACATAACATAACATTTAAAATAACATTAACATAGCATAACATTAACATAACATAACATAACATAACATAACATAACATAACATACCATAACATTAACATTAACATAACGTAAACATAACACAACATTAACATTAACATAACATAACATAACATAACATTAACATAACATAACATAACATTAACATAACATAACATAACATTAACATAACATAAACATAACATAACATTTTCATTAACATAACATAACATTACATTAACATAACATAACATAACATTATCATTAACATAACATAACATAAACATAACACTAACATAACATAACATTAACATAACATTAACATTAACATTAACATTAACATAACATTAACATAACATAAACATAACATAACATTAACATAACATAACATAAACATACCATAAACATAACATAACATAACATTAACATAATATAACACTAACATAACATAACATTAACATTAACATTAACATTAACATTAACATAAATAACATAACATAAACATAACATACATCATAACATAAACATAACATAACATAACATAACATAAACATAACATAACATAACATTAACATAACATAACATAAACATAAAAATAACATTAACTAAAATAACATAACATACATAACATTTAAAAAAATAAAACATAACATAACATAATATTAACATAACATAAATCATAAAACATAACATAATAACATTAACATAAACATAACATTAACATAACATAACATAATAACATAACATAACATAAACATAACATAATAACA
The DNA here is from genome assembly GCA_020796225.1 of Arion vulgaris. Lineage (NCBI taxonomy): Eukaryota > Metazoa > Mollusca > Gastropoda > Stylommatophora > Arionidae > Arion > Arion vulgaris. The sequence continues at coordinate 109,490,736 of CM036753.1, read as the reverse complement.
TAACATTAACATAACATCATAACATTAACATAACATACATTAATCATAACATAACATTAATAACATAACATAACATAACATAACATAATAAAAATATGTATAACTATGGTAAGCTATCAACAAAAACAGCCTATTTATCAAATTGAATTTGTTGTAATTATTTCCAATTTCTCTAATAGTTCTTATATCTCGTCTTTACTAGTTTTCTATTATGATATTCATCAGTTTGATTGTATATCCACATTGATGTTTTTCATCTTCTTGTTCATTGTCTCCGTCTCCTCCACAAACAATAACAATACTGTGTATATATAACAGTTGCAGATTCTCATTTTCTGGGAGATTATTATTTACTTGGATCTTCATATTTCTCACATGCTATTCAATATCTATTTTTGGTCGTTCATTATTCTCTGTATTTAAATGTCTATTTCCTTGCTTCCATTCTCAGTTGTTATATTTACATACATAACAAATAATTGTAAATTATTCCAGTGTCTCACCGGTTAATATGTTTTTACCATTTTCATTACCATATATATTGTTTACTACTACCTTTTTATGTTTTATCGATATTGATGTCTGGTCTATTTAATTAACGGTTACTATTTATTTGCTATGTGCTACCAGTAGGTATAGTCATGCTGAACAGATCAAAGGATACGGATCAGATGAAAAGGGACACCTCCTAACCTTCATGTTCAAGGGTTTTGCGTTGGGTTGGCTGCCTATTGTTGAAAGAATTGCCTGCTGGAGAAAAGTCGACTCATTTTGGCAACCATATACTAGGAGAGCAGTGGAAGATTGAGGAGGAAAAAACCCTTTCAAGATGATCCCTGGTCAAACCTCCAAGGATGCTTAGTTTCAATAATATAATCAATAATATCCCCGACAAAACACTGCTAAGAATCCGAGATAGCTAACCCCATATTTGGTTAATAATATAGTTTCCAACTAAATGTTTTCATAATGTTTGTACCAGATTTGGTTAATAATATAGTTTCCAACTAAATGTTTTCATAATGTTTGTACCAATTTAGTTAATAATATAGTTTCCAACTAAATGTTTTCATTATGTTTGTACCAGATTTGGTTAATAATATAGTTTCCAACTAAATGTTTTCATTATGTTTGTACCAGATTTGGTTAATAATATAGTTTCCAACTAAATGTTTTCATTGTGTTTGTACCAGATTTGGTTAATAATATAGTTTCCAACTAAATGTTTTCATTGTGTTTGTGTGTGTTATATTAACCCTTGTGCCCCGTACTTTTGTGTGTGTTTTACATCCGGACACATTTTGATTGCAATGTGAACTGAACTAGTTAGTAAATTGGCATTGTGTAATGTTAGATAATAATGCGAACAAGTGTTTGAGCTCAGAAGATGAAGATGTTAGATGCATAAGAACACAATTTTCTTTTACATTAGTTGTCTGTCAACATAAATGTATACTTTATAAGTTGTTTGTTTACATAAACATACATTACATTAGTTGTGTTGTCGCAAATTAATATGCTACTTTAGTTATCTGTGAAATTATACGTGTGTTACTTTAGCTGTCTTGAAGCTAAAACTATTTTAGATGTCTGTGAACATAAACTTATGTTACTTAAATTGTTTTCTGTGAACATAACCTTATGTTACTTAAATTGCTTTCTGTGAACATAACCGTTTGTTACTTTAGTTATTGTCTGTGAACATAATTTTATGTTACTTTAGTTGTTGTCTGTAAACATAAACTTATATTACTTTAGTTGTTGTCTGTAAACATAAACTTATATTACTTTAGTTGTTGTCTGTGAACATAAACTTATGTTACTTTAGTTGTTGTCTGTGAACATAAACTTATGTTACTTTAGTTGTTGTCTGTGAACATAAACTTATGTTACTTTAGTTGTTGTCTGTGAACATAAACTTATGTTACTTTAGTTGTTGTCTGTGAACATAAACTTATGTTACTTTAGTTGTTGTCTGTGAACATAAACTTATGTTACATTAGTTGTTGTCTGTAAACATAAACTTATGTTACTTTAGTTGTTGTCTGTGAACATAACCGTTTGTTACTTTAGTTGTTGTCTGTAAACATAAATTTATGTTACTTTAGGTGTTACCTGTGAACATAAACTTATGTTACTTTAGTTATTGCCTGTGAACATAAACTTATGTTACTTTAGTTATTGCCTGTGAACATAAACTTATGTTACTTTAGTTATTTCCTGTGAACATAAACTTATGTTACTTTAGTTATTGCCTGTGAATATAAACTTATGTTACTTTAGTTGTTGTCTGTAAACATAAACTTATATAAACTTATGTTACTTTAGTTGTTGTCTGTAAACATAAACTTATATAAACTTATGTTCCTTTAGTTATTGCCTGTGAACATAAACTTATATTACTTTAGTTGTTGTCTGTGAACATAACTTATATTACTTTAGTTGTTGTCTGTGAACATAAACTTATATTACTTTAGTTGTTGTCTGTAAACATAAACTTATATAAACTTATGTTACTTTAGTTGTTGTCTGTGAACATAAACTTATGTTACTTTAGTTGTTGTCTGTGAACATAAACTTATATAAACGTATGTTACTTTAGTTGTTGTCTGTAAACATAAACTTATATAAACTTATGTTACTTTATTTGTTGTCTGTAAACATAAACTTATATAAACTTATGTTACTTTAGTTGTCGTCTGTGAACATAAACTTATGTTACTTTAGTTGTTGTCTGTGAACATAAACTTATGTTACTTTATTTGTCTGTTGCTGTAAATGTGTGTTATGTTTTTTGACTGCAGGCAGTAACGTTTATTATTCACGCCAGAAAAACAAGAATATATGATTCCGTCTGATATTTATTCTGGGGAGAAAGGAGCCAGTAGAAAGCTTTCATAAATTTGAGAGATAAACTATATTTTCATAAATTTGAGAGATAAACTATATTTTCATAAATTTGAGAGATAAACTATATTTTCATAAATTTGAGAGATAAACTATATTTTCATAAATTTGAGAGATAAACTATATTTTCTGCCATCAAAAATAACAAAAGTGGAAAACGTGTTTGTAATGAAATAAAAGGCACTAAAATATGTCGATTTAAATATATCTTTAACATGTGATGCCCTTGTTGCTTAAGGAAACAACAAATGCACAATATTTGTCTCTGTTCGTTGTGTCACGTACTTATAACAAGTGATACAAACCTTAATGAAACTACAATAACAACCTTTCAGGTTTAGTACAATGAGAAATCAAGTAATCTATGTTAAAAACTACAATAGTAACTGTAGCTCGTCTTTTTCAGTTTCAGTTCGGAATGTTGTATTTGCACTCCGGATATGTCCATTGATGTTTCAATCTCCTTCGCAATATCTCCAGAAACGTCAGTGGCAATTCGATGTTGATTGATGACTATACTCATATACCTATTGTGCTTCTCGTTTCTACCTATTTCAATCTTCAATCCAATCTCTTGCATTAAGGTAATGTATATGGATTAGTTGAGGTAATGTATATGGATTAGTTGAGGTAATGGACATGGATTAGTTGAGGTAATGTATATGGATTAGTTGAGGTAATGGACATGGATTAGTTGAGGTAATGGATATGGATTAGTTGAGGTAATGTATATGGATTAGTTGAGGTAATGTATATGGATTAGTTGAGGTAATGTATATGGATTAGTTAAGGTAATGTATATGGATTAGTTGAGGTAATGGATATGGATTAGTTGAGGTAATGTATATGGATTAGTTAAGGTAATGTATTGATTAGTTAAAGTAATGATATGGATTATTAAGGTAATACTATTGGATTTATATTTAATTAATCGATTGCATTAAGGTAATGTATATGGATTTGTTGAGGTAATGTATATGGATTTGTTGAGGTAATGACATGGATTTGTTGAGGTAATGTATATGGATTAGTTGAGGTAATGTACATGGATTAGTTGAGGTAATGGACATGGATTAGTTGAGGTAATGGACATGGATTAGTTGTGGTAATGGATATGGATTAATTAAGTAATGCAATGGATTAGTTAGGTAATGGATTGGATTAGTTGAGGTAATGTATATGGATTAGTTGAGGTAATGGATATGGATTAATTAAGGTAATGGACATGGATTAGTTCAGGTAATGACATGCATTAGTTGAGAATAATGGAATGGATTAGTTCAGGTAATGGACATGCATTAGTTAAGGTAATGGACATGGATTAGCTAAGATATTAGACATGGATTAGGTGACGTAATGCACATGGATTATTTGAGGAAATGGACATGGATTAGTTAAGATAATGGACATGGATTAGTTACGACAATGGATATGGATTAGTTACGACAATGCACATGGATTAGTTAAGACATTAGACATGGATTAGGTGAGGTAATGCACATGGATTAGTTAAGACATTGGACATGGATTAGGTGAGGTAATGCACATAGATTAGGTGAGGTAATGGACATGAATTAGTTAAGGCATTAGACATGGATTAGTTAAGACAATGGATATGGATAGGTTTAGATGAAATTCTCTTTACGGCAACAAACTATGTGGGAGTTCAGGATGTCAGCTATATCCATTGACCGACCCTTCACTATTGTGGCGCAGACAGTCAGCTTGTCTGGTATTCTATTGCCAACAACATCCATGGGCCCCGGAACGAAGAGGGCCGTCATTCTGCAAATTGTTAACCCGTTTAGAGATTCGGTCCATTGTCTGCGCCCTCAATCCGCTTACATTTTTAGATCATACTCAACGAACCACTCAGAATGCATTCCACGCATGAGTGTCGTTTTGTAATACAACCCAGAGTAGTGCCTTAGTCACCGTCAGTACTTCTATTGTCATGATACGTGTTGTCCTACTAAAGAGATTACTGGGTACCTTGATCTTTGTGCCGTATGAGCTCATTTGTAATCTAATATAGTGTACAATGGTATTACTGAGTTAATAAGTGAATATGCAAGAGAACACATTTGTTATGCGAGAAACAAGTAATGTGTCCTGATAAACAAACTGTGTTGCTAACTATTGTAAATGCTGAATAATTCAGACATACGTTGTACATGATGATGCTGCTCGTCCATCACAGGTGATGATGACCACCACAATTTATCATCCAAGAGAATGTAGTTGCATTACGTTTGTCTGTGTGTGCGTAGATGACTAGTGAGCCCCATGCGGGCTTGAAATGTTCTTGTGTAATGTGGGCAAGGAATATTTGCACTTGTGGAGAGTTTTACTGTCATTCTAGTCTGATGTTTCTACATTATATTTATAATAGAACAGAATCACATGTGACTGTCGAGTGTCACTAGACGAGCATTTGTGTGAAATCTGCAAGGTACACGGACAAGAGAGTACTAAACAAACCTGGAGACGGAGTCTTTTTAGGAACTGATGGGTGCTGGACTATCCAGGTTGGGGGCGGGGGGTGGTAGGGGTGGTAAAGAAAACAGAGACCTGGAATAGTGGCGAACTGTTGAGGCTCTATGCTTCACGAGAAGCAGAGAAGGAATAAGATGAAGAGAAGACATATGTCAGATGGAAGATGTTTGGATACGTAATCGAATCGGCCCCACTCTAGAGACAGTGGTATTGCACTTCTGAAAAAATTATAAGAGAAAATATTGAAGGCAAACGTCAAATAGAAAGACAATGCCCTAAAATTGAGATAACATCAATAGATGAAGAATAACACATCCAAGTTTACTAACATAATATGAGATAACAATTGTTGCTACAATTATACAACTTCAACAAATATAATATTAGTTGAGTTTTAGTTGTAAATATAATGTTAGTTAAGTTTTATCTGTAGATATAATATTAGTTAAGTTTTATCTGTAGATATAACATTATGTGTGTTGTACTGTAAATGTAATATTTGTTGTATTTTAATGCTAAATACTCGTATATTGGGGTTTTTAAAATTGTAAATATTATGTTAGCTAAGTTTGAAGTTTAAATATAATGTTAGTTGTGTTTTAATTGTAAATATAATATTAGTTGTGTTGCAACTGTAATTGAGGTTTCTTTGTCTCAACTGTTTTCTATTTAATTTGTCTGGTGTAAAACTCATGTTTAAAATTATTATATTTTTCTTAAACTTTTTAGCCACAATTTCTGGTCCCATTTCATTGTATCGTTACGCTACAATACTGTTTAAACAATAACTGTTTCTTTATTGTTTTATTTAAATTTAACTGAGGCTGTTTTGTATTTTTACAATTGTAAATTGTTTTCTTTGCTTGGCGTCTGGATCCAACTGTGTATGTTCTGCTGTCATGCTATACTTGCTTGTCTCTTATTTGTTTCTTAATGTCTTGAGCATTGTTGTCTTAACAAGTTTGTATCGTCGTTTATGTTCGCACACTTCAGTGCGAAAGTCTTGTAGCTTTTGGCAAACTATGCACATAATTCATTGATGTCTTTCTTGTCTAACATTCACTAGTCAATTACTTCTACAGATGTGAACTCTTCTTTTGTGGAATCTTTCTGACGTATTCTTATTCTTATCTAGCTACTTATACAGAGATGGTTGTATGGGGGTATATGTGGCTAAGTGGGTCAGCCTTTTCTTGCGTTCTGAAGGTCATTGGTTCGATCGAATCCGGACCTCGTCGTTCAGTTTACGAATGCGTTTTCATTCAGACACCCCTAGAATTATTGCCGGAGCTACGGAGGACATGCTTTGTGCAGTACTCTCCGCATGTGGCGTGTAATTTCTACGGAGAGGGATCAGGAAATATTGAGTAAAACTCGGCGCAATGAAGTCAATCTTTCGGTTTTAGACCGGATTTACACAGAGAAGTTGCATGCGAAGTTTATGTTTCGTTATGAAGTTGCATGCGAAGCTTATGTTGTATTCTTTGCTGAGACAAATGTTTTGAAGTGTTTTCGTATGCTTCTTTATTTGTGAACCAATGATATCGCCTATATTATTAAGTATTAAGAAACATAAACAGAGGTCGCTGTACCATTTGCTAATACTATTGAATATATACTGCCAGTGGCGACGTATAGACGTGAAGCATAGACATTTAGAAAGGCAGTAATAAACATAGTATATGTGCTTTTGAATGTAAGTGTTACAGCAAGATATCTCTGTATATTATAGACAGAGAAGAGAACAAATAGATATATCCAGAAAGAACTCACAATCAAAGAAAACTGGCTGATGTTCCAAAGACGAATGAGAAACATTGAAATATGCTTGACATATAAATAAGAAACATGCATCCAGGCACAGAGGAGAAAAGGAAAACCGCGGAGAAGATGGATTCAGGATGTAACTGATGATTTGAACATGACAGCTGCAGAGCTGACAGCGGACAACTGACCTATGAGAGAGATACATTCCGAATAAATGTTAGGGTGGTCAAGTTCTACTCAAGACAAGCTATTAGCGGACAACTGACCTATGAGAGATACATTCCGAATAATGTTAGGGTGTCAAGTTCTACTCAAGACAAGCTATTAGCGGACAACTGACCTATGAGAGAGATACATTCCGAATAAATGTTAGGGTGGTCAAGTTCTACTCAAGACAAGCTATTAGCGGACAACTGACCTATGAGAGAGATACATTCCGAATAAATGTTAGGTGGTAAGTTCTACTCAAGACAAGCTATTAGCGGACAACTGACCTATGAGAGAGATACATTCCGAATAAATGTTAGGTGGTCAAGTTCTACTCAAGACAAGCTATTAGGACAACTGACCTATGAGAGAGATACATTCCGAATAATGTTAGGTGGTCAAGTTCTACTCAAGACAAGCTATTAGCGGACAACTGACCTATGAGAGAGATACATTCCGAATAAATGTTAGGGTGGTCAAGTTCTACTCAAGACAAGCTATTAGCGGACAACTGACCTATGAGAGAGATACATTCCGAATAAATGTTAGGGTGGTCAAGTTCTACTCAAGACAAGCTATTAGCGGACAATGGATCCAGGAGTAACTGATGATTTAGAACATGGACAGCTGCAAGCTAAGCGGACAACTGACCTATGAGAGAGATACATTCCGAATAAATGTTAGGGTGGTCAAGTTCTACTCAAGACAAGCTATTTGATGATGACGAAAGACTGCTATTTTCATCAGAACCGTAAATAGATTTGATCATTAAAGAAATGATTACACATAAAATATGTGAATAACTATAGATTGCACTTTACATATATATACACCATATTGATAGCACTATGAGAGATACATGCGGGGTCTTGTTGTATAGATTACACTCTACATATATATACACCATATTGATAGCACTATGAGAGATACATGTGGGGTCTTGTTGTATAGATTGCACTTTACATATATATACACCATATTGATAGCATTATGAGAGATACATGCGGGGTCTTGTTGTATAGATTGCACTTTACATATATATACACCATATTGATAGCACTATGAGAGATACATGCGGGGTCTTGTTGTATAGATTGCACTTTACATATATATACACCATATTGATAGCACTATGAGAGATACATGCGGGGTCTTGTTGTATAGATTGCACTTTACATATATATACACCATATTGATAGCACTATGAGAGATACATGCGGGGTCTTGTTGTATAGATTGCACTTTACATATGTATACACCATATTGATAGCACTATGAGAGATACATGCGGGGTCTTTTGTATAGATTCACTTACATAATATATACACCATATTGATAGCACTATGAGAGATACATGCGGGGTCTTGTTGTATAGATTGCACTTTACATATATATACACCATATTGATAGCACTATGAGAGATACATGCGGGGTCTTGTTGTATAGATTGCACTTTACATATATATACACCATATTGATAGCACTATGAGAGATACATGCGGGGTCTTGTTGTATAGATTGCACTTTACATATATATACACCATATTGATAGCACTATGAGAGATACATGCGGGGTCTTGTTGTATAGATTACACTTTACATATATATACACCATATTGATAGCACTATGAGAGATACATGCGGGGTCTTGTTGTATAGATTTCACTTACATATGTATACACCATATTGATAGCACTATGAGAGATACATGCGGGGTCTTGTTGTATAGATTGCACTTTACATATATATACACCATATTGATAGCACTATGAGAGATACATGCGGGGTCTTGTTGTATAGATTGCACTTTACATATATATACACCATATTGATAGCACTATGAGAGATACATGCGGGGTCTTGTTGTATAGATTGCACTTTACATATATATACACCATATTGATAGCACTATGAGAGATACATGTGGGGTCTTGTTGTATAGATTGCACTTTACATATATATACACCATATTGATAGCACTATGAGAGATACATGCGGGTCTTGTTGTATAATTGCACTTACATATATATACACCATATTGATAGCACTATGAGAGATACATGCGGGGTCTTGTTGCAGTATAGGCATGTGCATTTTTTCTTACATTTGGTATTAATCACAATTATGATATTGAGCGAGAGCATTCAATGAGATAGTTCTTGTGTTCTAAACACTATATGGACAGTGACTATGCTAGTTATCATAGATAGTTTGGATGTTATAAGGAACAGTTAATGAAATTGACAAAAGACTTAAAAAATTCAAAAATGAGAATAGTTCTGGGATGTATAAGGATACATTATAAGTGAACATGACTAATAGACTTCAACAAGAAGATTCATCAAAAATGAGAATAGTTCTGGGATGTATAAGGATACATTATAAGTGAACATGACTAATAGACTTCAACAAGAAGATTCATCAAAAATGAGAATAGTTCTGGGATGTATAAGGATACATTATAAGTGAACATGACTAATAGACTTCAACAAGAAGATTCATCAAAAATGATATATAGTTTTAGCCTAAACTAAACATGTCTAATCAAGTTACCGCAGACAAGACACTCGTTGCTTATTGATGTCGTTGATATCAACGCCAGCATAATGAAGTGATCGCTATCATTGATCTCACAGATCGGAGGATCGATTAATCAAATGATCACAGCCGCGACTATACACACAAGGGAATAATATTTAATAATATCTAGTCTGCAGAGTTTATTTATATTTATCGTCTGTGTTGTTGCGTCTGTAGTCCGTAATAAAAAATACCTCCATAACAGGGTGCTTAAAAACATGTCATCTCAACTGAAAGACCGACTTACATGGAGTTAACTTGAACAATCTTCCTTATAGTCAATCAGATCTGACAACAAACTACAGTCTAACTCATTAGATGTGGTACTACAATATCGGATTTTTGTTTGCAAAATCTTACCAATATCACCAAAATCACAAATTTCTGTGATGTTTCTACCAGCCCAGACAGGAACAAGAATCGTACTGGTCAGCTGATCATGGTCTACTATACTCTAGATATGTGACAAATGTTCAAGGCACGATGGACATCATGTCCTGAGTCACTGTGCCTTAACGATCAGTGTCAGTCATTAGTAAACTACACATAATATTTTTTTTTAAAACTACGTTCCAAAGTTCGTGAACATATTTACAAACCGATTTAAAATCATCAACTTGATATAAATTATTGATTTTTACATTTTTATATAGGTAAGACTGGCGACATTCCTTACATATTTTTTCACACCCAAATCTTTAGTGATGTAAAATTTTAATTAAATATTATTACTAAAATAACAGCAATGTTGATTTATTATACTTGTATAAGTTTAGCAGAACGATTGTCAAGTTTGTCTATAATTAAGCATTTGCGTGCTCCACGTACAATTCAGCCTAAGTCAAAATCGGAATCCCTTGGAATTAATACAATATAAAACGAATCGATTAATCATTTCACAATATCGTCAAAATCGGGAATCCCTTGGAATTAATCATTTCACAATATATCCTAACGACTGTCATTGGCGTATACACACAAAATTCATTTTCATTTATAGAAGTGGAAGGTATCATTTGTTCACCATGTCACCTTTCTTTTTATCATGTTGTTTGCATCAACTAAGCTACCTACCAACTAATTAAATGTAAATTCGTAAGGTCTTGAGGTATATAAGACTGCCTGCAAAAAATTACTTTTATCCATCGGGTAGATTTCGTACAAATTAAACCTCAGTGTATTCACAAATTTTGGAACGAACTACAGTTATCTATTCTCCGTTGTAGTTAGTATTTTTCTGGTTTCTTGTCAACAACTACTGGTGCATGTACATTGTTCATAGGACACACATTTGTACAGTCGAGTAACCGTAATAGTTTACCAACAGAAAAGCCCCACTTCAAAGTACCACATCTGTAGTTATACTGTAGCATGATATTATATTTGATTTGTCGAGGCAGACATTGAAAACACTATAACATACCCATACCATGTCAGAATTCGTACAAATTAACATAACTATGTTGATATAGATGAGCTGTCTCTTTACTTCATACTGTCCCTTTATTTGTCAGAATATATCGTTATTGAAAAAGATAAAACATGTTTGAAGTTCATTTTTGACAACGTTCTATTTTCAAATGTTATCGAATCAATCAATCAATCAATCATATAAATCTAGTACACATGACATACATTCTCATAGTGATGGTATCTTGTTAGTTTCCAAGTACAATGTATGTAGAGTGTAAGATTGCTTTTATTTGGCTTTCTATGTGCGTTGTATGATTCAATCAGTGCTCAGACCCGTTGTCAGAGGTTTTCTGCAGCTTAATTTGTCTGTTGTATGTTCTTCTTATCATTATTTATTAATATCAAACGCTAAAATTAATATTTCATATGTTTTTGTAATAAAGGGAAGGTCTCCCCACCGTTCATATGTCAGAATCAAGGTTTCAGTAGAGACCAGATTTTGAGGATCAAGACAACATACATCTGAGTGAGATGACCAAACCATCTTAGAGGACCATTGAGGAATAAGTGTAGCTATGCTTAGAAAGAAAAACCCCATCTTAGAGGACCATTGAGGAATAAGTGTAGCTATGCTTAGAAGAAAAAACCCCATGAACAGATTTCATTAGTATAGATCTAGAATAGCACATTATTTGTATAAGACTTCCCATAGAATAGCACATTTATATTGTGAGGGGTGTCTGTGGAGTAGAGGTTCGGTGCACGCTCTTGTTCTAGAGGTACTAGATTCACTCCCTCCTGAAGCCATCCGGATATTGTTCCAGATATTCCTGATCTCAGTGTGAGATCGAGTTCCCAGTCCTAGCGGGAACGAACGATAAAACGTAAGTCTTCAAGTTGAGCACGTAAAAGAACCATTGGAAGTTCAAAATTGAAAAGAGCAGGCTGGAAAGCCGCTCCCCGAGCAATATCCATTGAAACAATAAAAAAAATAATTCCTGCAAAATATGTTCACCATCTTCTAATTTATATCGATAACCCTCGGCGGTGCTACGGAGTTCGGCACTGCGCTCTGATATCCTGTGTAAGAGAGAGTTTGGAACACACTTGGTTAGTCATCGAAGTGTAATGATGATGGTCCTATCAATCAATCGATCAGCACATTTATAACGAAGAGCTAACTCATTGCTATAATTTCATAATCCAGTCATAATTAAATTAGAATTTTATGGATCAATATAATTTAACTTTGTAACTATGATAAAAATCAAATATTTTAACACTTATAAAAAAGATAACATTTTGCTGAAAACCATAAATGCGCGACAATTTGTAGACAAATATGCAAAATAAAAACGGCAATATAATTGGAAGAGAATAATTTAATAGATGGACATGCAGACAAAGATAATTATTTGCTGAACGCGCAACAACGTCACGAGACCACAGATAACTAGTTGATACATCTGAATAATCCAGGGAATTGTAAAATGGATGTCCTGGAGAAAAAATATATTAAGTTCTGTTTACGTTTCGACTGTTCTAAGTGTTGACATTTTTCATGTATTTTATTTGTAATAGTTTAGTATAGTTGAGTTTAGTCGACAGATTATCATCATAATTGCATATTGAAATAATCTTTTTCTTTTCTTTCTTTCTCAAATCCTGTTTTGCCTCACAGTGTCAGGATAAGAAGAGATTTCTAGAACGAGCCCATGTGTGCGTTTCATAAATTGTCTTTCATCGCCTCTGTTACTTCTGAGGTTCATCTTTTGCGTAGTCGGCCTTTTGGGCAACATTGCTCTTTGAGGTGCACTGTCTGTTCGTAATCTGCTTATGTGGCCGAATCATTTAATTTGTTGTTTCTTGATGAAGCTCAGTACTGATGTTGTATCCACTTTTTCCTGATGTCTTCATTTCTAAACCGATCTGTTCTTGTTACCCCCAGCATTCAGGGTAGACACTTCATCTCTGTCACTAGTTTACCTTAATCATTTGATGTCAGCGTCCAGGTTTGACAATGGTAACATAATAGTGGGAGAAAGATTGTGTCGAGCATTGCTATATTAGCCAATAAACGTTCTTATATGTCTCTCATACTGTCTCTCAGTTTGTGATTTGACCAATTCCATATTGGCTTAATATTCTTCTTTGTTTTAAGGAGTATCTGTGGCGTATATGTTAGGTGTTCGTCTCTCGTGACAAAGGTACCAGGTTCGCTCCCCAGTAGAGCCATCTGGATATTTTCCCAGAGATCCCTGTTGTGAGTGTAGGTGAGATAAAGTTTCTAGTCCTATCGGAGACGAACGGTAAAACATGGATCCCGTATTCAATTTGAGCTCGTAAAAGAACCCTCTGGAGCTCAAAATCGAAAAGAACAGGCTGGAAAGCTGCTGTATGAGCAACATTTATTAGAAAAGATTAAAAATAAAATTCCTATAAAAATATCGTCACCATCTCAAAAAATTACATGGAGACCCTCTTTGGTGCTACAGAGTTCATACACTGTACCTGAGATCTTACTGTGTAAGAAAGAGATCGGATCATACATGGCTACTCACCGAAGTGCAATAATGATGGTTCTGTCAGTCAATCAATCAATTGTTTTTATTTTGTAAATATCTGAATGAATTAGTTTGTGCCCGTACAATAACTTATCTTTCAATGTTTTCTAAATTGGAAATAGAAAAACTACTAGAAAACTATGTATTTTCCATGCTGTAGGACTGATTAGCGTTATGCTCTAGACTTGTTATCGACATAGACTCAAGAAGTTAGGTATTTTCCAAATAGAATCCTTCCCACACTCGCGTTCCCACATTAGGGAAAGGATTGGACCTCCTCCTCTGCAGACTATGGGCTAGAAATGTGAAGTGAAGGAGATTATAACCTAAAGATCTGAATGGGCTACGTGAACTTTATTAAATCTGACATCTCTGCTGTGACATTCCTTCAGCCGTATGAATTCTTGCACGCCCGTGTGACATTCCTTGCTATGCCGTGTGACATTCCTGCATGCCGTGTGAATTCCTTATGCCCGTGAGGCATTCCTTCATGCCGTGTGACATTCCTGCATGCCCGTGAGACATCCTGCTATGCCGTGAGAATTCCTTATGCCGTGAGAATTCTGCATGCCGTGTGACATTCTTGCATGCCCGTGAGACATTCCTGCTATGCCCTGAGCATCCTGCTATGCCTGACATCCTTGCATGCCCGTTGAACCATGCGTGTGACATCCTTGCTATGCCCGTGTGACATTCCTTGCTATGCCCGTGTGACATTCCTTGCTATGCCCGTGTGACATTCCTTGCTATGCCCGTGAGACATTCCTTGCTATGCCGTGTGACATTCCTTGCTATGCCGTGAGACATTCCTTTCTATGCCCGTGAGACATTCCTTGCTATGCCTGTTGACATTCCTTGCTATGCCCGTGTGACATTCCTTGCTATGCCCGTGTGACATTCCTTGCTATGCCCGTGTGACATTCCTTGCTATGCCCGTGAGACATTCCTTGCTATGCCCGTGTGACATTCCTTGCTATGCCCGTGTGACATTCCTTGCTATGCCCGTGAGACATTCCTTGCTATGCCCGTGTGACATTCCTTGCTATGCCCGTGTGACATTCCTTGCTATGCCCGTGTGGCATTCCTTGCTATGCCCGTGTGACATTCCTTGCTATGCCCGTGTGACATTCCTTGCTATGCCCGTGAGACATTCCTTGCTATGCCCGTGAGACATTCCTTGCTATGCCCGTGAGACATTCCTTGCTATGCCCGTGTGACATTCCTTGCTATGCCCGTGGACATTCCTTGCTATGCCCGTGTGACATTCCTGCTATGCCGACGTGCATTCCTTGCTATGCCCGTGTGTTGCCGGGGCACTCAATGGCTGCAAAGAATAGTAACACTCGACCTACAATGCATGTAGGACCTAGGAAGCTGGCACTCAATGGCTGCAGAGAATAGTAACCTCGACTACAATGCATGTAGGACCTAGGAAGCTACCTAGTAAATAAAACGTCAAAATCGACGTGCTGGTCTACTTGTAGGCACATAACTGGCACATATTCAATCGCCTTATATCGATCACATACAATCACGGTGGTAAAAAGTGGTCGATATGGAGTGCTCAAAGAAGTAGAAAATTCCTTGCTAAAATGGGATGTACATGGCGTAAAGAAACAATCTTAATATAACTGACATGTTAGCGATTTAAACTTTAAGAATTTTCATTGCACCTGGTTTTCCTATTTGTCTAGGTCACTCACAGCAAAAAAAGTAACACGTCCTGTCGAGAAAGTTGTATAAAGCACGAACTCTGTAATTCTATCAATCAGACTAAAGGATTTACCAAACAAATGCACTGAAGAACCGAATGATGCAGTCTAATTTTGAGCCCATAGCATTAAGCCTGTAAGAGCAATTGCACCCGCCTGCCACGCGTGTTCGTAGCGCCTTGGACAACGGGTGAAAGTCCCCTGTGAGTGCGGTTCAATTTCGCGGCTGGCAGAAAAGCCACAGGTTCTCCAGATTTACGTAGGGTTACGATGTCCATGGCATCGAGCCAAAGGGCTGATAAAAAAAACGCTCAAGTGCTTATGGATAGGAAAATAAAAAAGAAACTGCAATATCACTTTTGCTACTCAGACAGCAAATTCCCTTCCCTAGTAACTACAGTCAACCACGATATAATGTACTCCTGCCCTTTGGTACAAATCACACACAAATCACACACAATATCAGCTTACACATCACACAAAATCACTTACAAATCACACACAAATCACATACAACAAATAACTAACTACAATATCCTACACAAAAAATCATCACAAAAATCACATACAACAAATCACATACAAATCACACACAAATCACATACAAATCACACACAAATTACACACAAATCAAACACTTCACACACACATCTTCACACAAAATACACACACATCAATCACAAATTAGACACAAATCTCATATAATTCCCAAACGAGTCACACACATATATCTGTCACAAGTCACACACAAGTCACACACAACTCACACACAACTCACACACAACTCCCATACAAATCACACAAAAAGCACACACAAACTGTAAACAATGGATAAAAGTAGCTATTCTCTAAGCTAACGCGAACATAGAAAACACAAATATATTCAAACAGCAAAAATAGGAAAAAGAGGAATAAAAAGACCACAACAAAAAAAGGCAGTTGTGAAAGGAAACTGTACACATAATTAGCCAAAGCTAAAGCAATAAATGAAAATAACGCTGACACAGCTTCAATAAAGAATGCATCAATTTAAATATTTTTGTTCTGTACAAATTTTCTAGTAAATATTTGATGTGGTGACAAACGGTGTTATTGAGAGCAAGATTTCTATTGTGATGTCATGTTAGTAAAATATCATGTCGGTGATTGTCTATAGCTTAAGCAGTAGTGAGCTCGTTCACAACCCAAGCGTACCTGGTTCCAAATCCGCGGCGGGCAAGTTTGGAAGCAAATTAGTTCCCTTGGATTTTTACGAACGATACAAATAGACATCACCGTTCATAAAGCAATGACAAACTACTGAACGTATAAGTGGTGATTAGAAAATCAACGACTCGTTTACTGTTGCTGATGGTTAGGCCCTGTAATGGATATGCCACGATATTCGATTTTCAATGTTATTCACTGTAAGGAATTGGTCCTCCTACCTTCAGCATACTGGGATTTCGAAATATGAAACGACATGCGCTTAGTACGCTAAGGTTTGACAAAGCTAAGCTCGTTTTAAAAAAACCACCATTAATTATTTTATTACTTTGCCCCCTCTAACCTCCCCAAGTTCCCTTGAAAATATGTATGTTGACACCTCTGAAGATAAACCAAAATTAATACTTGAAGATGCTATTGTTTCCCAACAACAAAGTAATGAACAATACTTTGATCTAAGGATGAGGAAACATTAGAATTGTAACCTCTGTTGTTTCAATCCATATAGTTAGTTCCAACTAGTCACTGACGTAATGTAGATTATAGTCCGACTTAATGACCTTTTTCAATGGTATGTTTAATTGTTTAACACAGTGAGTCACACGCGAACAATGCGAACACGGTCACGAGAGAATACTTGAAAGATCTGTAGATAGAGAGACACACGAGGCT
Organism: Arion vulgaris; assembly: GCA_020796225.1. Classification (NCBI taxonomy): domain Eukaryota; kingdom Metazoa; phylum Mollusca; class Gastropoda; order Stylommatophora; family Arionidae; genus Arion; species Arion vulgaris. The sequence continues at coordinate 109,473,212 of CM036753.1, read as the reverse complement.
CACACGAGAACAAAATGAACTCAGTCATGAGAGATTACTCTGAAGATAATTGACATGTAAATAGCAAGACTTCATATGATGACAATGTATGTGCGCCCTTCTCTCACTTTCATTCCAAGTTTATTCTGTAACATTGGTATTGAGGTACAGATTTGTGTGCAAATAATATTTTATCGTCTTTCGCTTAAAACGGCTATAAAGTTGAGTGATTGATTTTATTGCACCGGGCTTTATGGCGGCCCGTGTGGTGCCGGGGCCCGCAAGGGAAGAAAAGAATAGTAACCTACAAGGCATGTCGTAAGAGGCGACTGATGTATGATCTAGGTAAGCCACCCTAGTAAATAAAAAATATCGCAGAAATCGAATGTGCTGGTCTACTTGTAGACGCATAACTGGCGCAACGTACAATTGCTCTTAGTCTCAGATCACATACAAATCATACAGAGTGGTTAACAAGTGGTCGGTCGATATGGAGCGTTCGAAGAAGAAGAATAATTGATTGACTTCACCGAGTGATTGACATGCCACGAGTGTTACAAATTCTCATTTCTGCAGATATAGGAGGTTACATGCCATGAGTGTTACAAAACAGCAGAAGCGGATTAGCTCTAGCAAAAATCGTAGGCTTTCTGGAAAAAAATGCACTAATGAGCCGAATGGCATGAATTCCAACACACGACCTGCGAAATGCAAGGCAAGGACTTAACCACTCAGCCACATATACAGTCTTTTATTTCCTTTGCTCTTGTTAGCATTTCATAACAAAAGGTATCTGAAGAGGTAAGGCAAATACCATTTAGTGCACCTCGCATCAGTTATCACTTATCAGTTATATGAGGACTATCATCATAGCACTCCGGACATGTCTATAGGTGCTCCGATCTCCGCCTCAGAAAATCCAGCAGCGTCCAGCGACCCAACACAACAGTTCGATGATGATTAATCAATCTCTTTGCATATTTGGTATATCGTTCTTTTCGGGCTGCACCAATATTGACACCCATCTCTTTCAATCTGGTCAGCGAGTGGATTCACAGCCCTGAAACTCCTGTGTTCGGAAAGACTCTCTCAATGCGTGAAGAATGTCACTCGATCCATGGCAGCTCCTCTGATATTGTAGCCAAGCCAGCCAATCTATCAGCTCGTTCTTCTTCTTCTTCTTCAGCGTATTCTGGTCATGCGCTTAATTTACTGTGGACCACAAACTGGGCAGTCAGCTTCAGGTCTGTCAGGTTTCCCCAAAGCTTAGTTTTCAGGTCGACTGGGTGTGGCCACATGTTGCTTCTCAGCTCACACAGAAGAGGACAGTCTTGCAGCATATGCTCTGGTGTCTGTTCCGCCTGCTGACACTGGCAGAGAGCTGTTTGACTTATTCCTAGTCTGTATAAGTGTTTGTTGAGTCTGCAGTGTCCGGTGCGTAGTCGAAATATAATGACCTGGTCTGTTCTGCTTAGGTCTTTGAGGGAGTCTTTTCCATAATCATATCAGCTCGTTCATTATTCCTAACTCCTGCGTGCCCAGGGACAAAAATTAAGGTGATTTCTCTGATCATTATCTGTACCAGTACCTCCACCCAGTTGCGTCTCACCTTTCCTGATTCGACTTTACGAATCATGCTCATGGAGTCACTGAGTATGAAAACACGAGAGTAGTTGTGAGATGCCAACCAGTTCACCGCCTCCGTAACCACTCGATCCTCCATTGTCAAGCTACTTGTGGTTGTTGCGTAGGCCCCACTGGCCTCTTATTATTTTTCATCCTGAGCGTGCTGAAAAGCCCACGCACAGCGTTGTTGGCGAATGACTGAACCATCGGTGTAAATAACCACATCTGTATCATTGATGATGTCATTCAAGAGAGCCTCTACCTCCACGTTTAGCAGTGATAGATTATTTTGTTCGCAGTTTTTATTAATAGATGTAATAACGGTGAAACCAGTCTGAAATTGAGGTGGCACAGCAATCCATTCCTCTCCTGTTTCAATTCCGGAAGTATCACATATTTTACTAAGCGTATCTTCCTCCTGACTCAGCCATGATCTGCCTCTCTTGAGTCTACACCCTTTCTCCTTACTGATAATCAAGTAAACCATCGTTTTCGTGAGCGATCTTTTTCTTGACACCATTGCATCTTAATTATGTACAATTATATATACATATGTACATATATATACAATACTTATATGAATCTACAGGTACATTTGTGTACATCAAAATTTGAAAACATGAACCTTGAAATTTGGTAATTGATGATATTGAGAAATATACACGTTTCAAACAAATGAACTTTTCCCCCTCTGTAATTATTTTTATTTCTCTAAACACAATTATATTGCAATTTATACTAAATTCGCCAGTATACTGGCTATGCGACATCTTTAAAAAATTGGGAACCAGTGTGACGGACAAGAAGAGCGAAAGAGTTAAACGAGACAAACAGTTGTGTACTCACCATAAAAACGGCGACCTGAAACCTGTCTCCTATGGTGCCTATTGCGCCTGATGTCGTGCTGCTGTCCGTTAGTGTACGTTACAGAAAGGTTCGTAACAATAATGAATGACAGTACAAATACTAACATCCAAACATGGGAGCTCCCTGGACTATTATACTCCATGACAGGAAGTGAAATCATCCACGAGGTTCCATCCACCACTCACGATGTGGTAACAGTTTTCTTCCTTCAATAAACATCTCTGGTGTTTGGAGAAATGACTGCCCGAAGTCAGTGGTAGACACAACGTATTCCAGCTGCCAGTGTGAGTGAATTCAGAGTACACTTTTATCCACAGTGTTGGTGAATTCAAAGAAGACTATAATCCACTGAGTGGAGGAATTGTGAAGATACTTTAATCCATGGTGTAGGTGACTTCAGCAAACAGTTGAATCCACAGCGTGAGTGAATTCACTAGAGAGTTTAACTCACAACGTGGGTGAATTCATTAGAAAATATAATTCCAAGTGCTATTGGATTTCGTTAAAAGTCGAATTCACTGTGCGGATAAATTATATACACAATTTAATCCACAGTGTTGGTGAATTCAGTAGAAAGTATAATCCAAGATGTAGGTGAATTGAGTGTAATCCACAGTGTTGGTGAATTCCCTACACAGTTTAATCACCTGTTTTGATGAATTCAGAAGACAATTTGACCCACAGTGTTAGCGAATTCAGCAGAAGTTTAATCCACAATATTCGTGAGTTATATACACAATGTAACCCTGAGTTTGAATGTGGTTAGTAAACATTTCAATTAATCGTGTGGGTGAATTCCGTCAACAGTTCCACAGTGTGGATGAGTTCAGTAGACCGTTTAATCCACAGTGTAAATGAGTTCAATAGACCGTTTAATCCACAGTGTTGATGAATTTAGTAGACTGTTTAATCCACAGTGTTGATGAATTTAGTAGACCGTTTAATCCACAGTGTGGATGAATTTAGTAGACTGTTTAATCCACAGTGTTGATGAATTTAGTAGACCGTTTAATCCAGAGTGTGGATGAATTCAAGCAAAAGTTCCCTAGTGTGGATGAATTCAGTATAATGCTTACTTCACAGTGTCAGTGAGTTCAATCAACAATTTCACAGTGCAGGTAAATTCAGTAGAATGTTTAATCCACAGTGCTGATGCGTTCAGTAGAGCTCAGTATTAGCAAGTTCTGTGAACAGTTTCAAGTTGTAAACTTTTCCTGAAAGTGTACAACATAAAAATATGATAAGGTTAATCAAAATTAAAACACATACTCTGTACAACAAATTACATATTATTACATTATAGTGAACCGTCAACATAAACGATAATTAGAAGACTAAGTAGTAACCTTCAACAAAACGATAATTAGAGACTAAGTTAGTATACCTTCAACAAAACGATAATTAGAAGACTAGTTTAGTGAATCTTCAACACAAACGATAATTAGAAGACTAGTTTAGTGAACATTCAACACAAACGATAATTAGAAGACTAGTTTAGTGAATCTTCAACACAAACGATAATTAGAAGACTAGTTTAGTGAACCTATTTCAACATAAACGATAATTAGAAGACTAGTTTAGTGAATCTTCAACACAAACGATAATTAGAAGACTAGTTTAGTGAACCTATTTCAACATAAACGATAATTAGAAGACTAGTTTAGTGAATCTTCAAGACAAACGATAATTAGAAGACTAGTTTAGTGAACATTCAACACAAACGATAATTAGAAGACTAGTTTAGTGAATCTTCAACACAAACGATAATTAGAAGACTAGTTTAGTGAACATTCAACACAAACGATAATTAGAAGACTAGTTTAGTGAATCTTCAACACAAACGATAATTAGAAGACTAGTTTAGTGAACCTATTTCAACATAAACGATAATTAGAAGACTAGTTTAGTGAATCTTCAACACAAACGATAATTAGAAGACTAGTTTAGTGAACCTATTTCAACATAAACGATAATTAGAAGACTAGTTTAGTGAACATTCAACACAAACGATAATTAGAAGACTAGTTTAGTGAATCTTCAACATAAACGATAATTAGAAGACTAGTTTAGTGAATCTTCAACACAAACGATAATTAGAAGACTAGTTTAGTGAACATTCAACACAAACGATAATTGGAAGACTAGTTTAGTGAACATTCAACACAAACGATAATTAGAAGACTAGTTTAGTGAACATTCAACATAAACGATAATTAGAAGAAGAGTTTAGTGAACATTCAACATAAACGATAATTAGAAGACTAGTTTAGTGAACATTCAACACAAACGATAATTAGAAGACTAGTTTAGTGAATCTTCTACACAAAAGATAATTAGAAGACTAGTTTAGTGAACATTCAACACAAACGATAATTAGAAGACTAGTTTAGTGAACATTCAACACAAACGATAATTAGAAGACTAGTTTAGTGAACATTCAACACAAACGATAATCAGAAGACTATAGTGAACTCTTCAACATAAACGATAATTAGAAGACTAAGTGTGAACTCCTTCAACATAAACGATAATTAGAAGACTAAGTGAACCTCCTTCAACATAAACGATAATTAGAAGACTAAGTGAACCTCCTTCAACATAAACGATAATTAGAAGACGAGCTAGTAATCTTCAATACAAACGATAATTAGAAGACTAGTTTAGTGAACATTCAACACAAACGATAATTAGAAGACGAGCTTAGTGAACATTCAACACAAACGATAATTAGAAGACTGGTTTAGTGAATCTTCAACACAAACGATAATTAGAAGACTAGTTTAGTAACCGTCAACACAAACGATAATTAGAAGACCAGTTTAGTGAACATTCAACACAAACGATAATTAGAAGACTAGTTTAGTGAACATTCAACAAAGCGATAATAGAAGACTAGTTTAGTGAACATTCAACACAAACGATAATTAGAAGACTAGTTTAGTGAACATTCAACACAAACGATAATTAGAAGACTAGTTTAGTGAATCTTCTACACAAACGATAATTAGAAGACTAGTTTAGTGAACATTCAACACAAACGATAATTAGAAGACTAGTTTAATGAACATTCAACACAAACGATAATTAGAGGACTAGTTTAGTGAACATTCAACACAAACGATAATCAGAAGACTAAGTGAACCTCTCAATAACGATAATTAGAAGCTAATGAACCTCTCAACAAAACGATAATTAGAAGACTAAGTGAACCTCCTTCAACATAAACGATAATTAGAAGACTAAGAGAACCTCCTTCAACATAAACGATAATTAGAAGACTAAGTGAACCTCCTTTAACATAAACGATAATTAGAAGACTAAGTGAACCTCCTTCAACATAAACGATAATTAGAAGACTAGAACCTCCTTCAACATAACGATAATTAGAAGTAGCTTCAGTGAATCTCAATCAAACGATAATTAGAAGACCAGTTTAGTGAACATTCAACACAAACGATAATTAGAAGACTAGCTTAGTGAACATTCAACACAAACGATAATTAGAAGACTGGTTTAGTGAATCTTCAACACAAACGATAATTAGAAGACTAGTTTAGTGAATCTTCAACACAAACGATAATTTGAAGACTAGTTTAGTGAACATTCAACACAAACGATAAATAGAAGACTAGTTTAGTATACCGTCAACACAAACGATAATTAGAAGACTAGTTTAGTGAACATTCAACACAAACGATAATTAGAAGACTAGTTTAGTGAACATTCAACACAAACGATAATTAGAAGACTAGTTTAGTGAACATTCAACAAAAACGATAATTAGAAGACTAGTTTAGTGAACATTCAACACAAACGATAATTAGAAGACTAGTTTAGTGAACATTCAACACAAACGATAATTAGAATACTAGTTTAGTGAACATTCAACACAAACGATAATTAGAATACTAGTTTAATGAACATTCAACACAAACGATAATTAGAATATTAGTTTAGTGAACATTCAACACAAACGATAATTAGAAGACTAGTTTAGTGAACATTCAACACAAACGATAATTAGAAGACTAGTTTAATGAACATTCAACACAAACGATAATTAGAAGACTAGTTTAATGAACATTCAACACAAACGATAATTAGAAGACTAGTTTAGTAGACATTCAACACAAACGATAATTAGAAGACTAGTTTAATGAACATTCAACACAAACGATAATTAGAAGACTAGTTTAATGAACATTCAACACAAACGATAATTAGAAGACTAGTTTAGTGAACATTCAACACAAACGATAATTAGAAGATAGTTAGGAAATTCAAACAAAGATAATTAGAAGAGTTAGTGAACATTCACTACAAACGATAATTAGAAGACTAGTTTAGTGAACATTCAGCACAAACGATAATTAGAAGACTAGTTTAGTGAACATTCAACACAAACGATAATTAGAATATTTTAGTGAATTCACCAAGATATTAGAAGTATTTGAACATTCAACACAAACGATAATTAGAAGACTAGTTTAATGAACATTCAACACAAAGATAATTAGAAGACAGTTAATGAACATTCAACACAAACGATAATTAGAAGACTAGTTTAGTGAACATTCAACATAAACGATAATTAGAAGACTAGTTTAATGAACATTCATTACAAACGATAATTAGAAGACTAGTTTAATGAACATCAACAAAACGATAATTAGAAGACTAGTTTAGTGAATATTCAACACAAACGATAATTAGAAGACTAGTTTAGTGAAATTCAACACAAACGATAATTAGAAGACTAGTTTAGTGAACATTCAACACAAACGATAATTAGAAGACTAGGCTTTTTAACAATAAACACATCATTTTTATTGCACTGGAAATGTTAACAAATAAATTATAATACGAGTTGCCAAAACAACATACTCGTATGTGAGCGTGAGCTGAAAAATGACTAAAGATATAGAAAGCAAGTTGAATGCATTTGAAAATAGATGTCTGCGACAAATAATGAACATAAAATGGGACGAATTCAGGAGACGTCGTTTGACTGCCGTTCTGGAAGTTATGGATTCGAATACGGACGAGTCACATGTGAAATGTTTCCTGGGATTTCTACAGTTGTTGCTGGAGCTACGGAGTTCGTGATTAGTGCAAAATGCTCGGTAGATGGTGTGCTATTGTGGGAGTGCTATTGTAGCAAGCCATGTGTGGAAACCAGAGGCAAAGAAGTCAATCCTTTGAATTAATACTTTATTTCGATTCCATGAAGAAACATTTAATTGTACATATATACACAATCCTTTGTTTTCTTTGGAAGCTTAAAGATTGCTTGACTTCGAACTAGCAGACTTTGACAGGGCAAACTTCCGCCAGATTAATTGATTGATTAATAGGGCCTACATCATTGTACTTCGATAAGTAACCATGTGTGTTCCAATCTCTTTCTTACACAGGAATATCTCAGTGAGCATGCATGAACTCGGTAGCACCGGCAAGGATCCCCGATGTCATTTTGCAGATGGTAGAAATATTTTGTTTGAAATTTATTTTTAATATATCAAATTAATTTTGTGTCGATTTTCTATTTCCAATCGGTCTTTTACGTGCTAGATTTGAACACGTGACCTACGTTTTATTGTCCCTCTCCGATATTACTAGGAACTCGATCTCACCTACACTGAGATCAGGGATCTCTAGAAAAATGTCCCGATATGAGTGCCTTGGAACGAGAGCAGTACCTAACCTCTACGTCACAGAAACTTTGAGAGCTAGTACCTAACCTCTACGACAGAAACTTGAGAGACTGACATAACCTCTACGACACAGAAACTTTGAGAGGATAGTACCTAACTTCTACTACACAGAAACTTTGAGAGGCTAGCACATAACCTCTACGACACAGAAACTTTGAGAGACTAGTACCTAACCTCTACGACACAGAAACTTTGAGAACTAGACCTAACTGACACGAACTTTGAGATGCGTACTAAACCTACTACACAGAAACTTTGAGAGGATAGTACCTAACCTCTACGACACAGAAACTTTGAGAGACTAGTACATAACCTCTACGACACAGAAACTTTGAGAGACTAGTACCTAACCTCTACGACACAGAAACTTTGAGATAGACTAACCTCAGACACAGAACTGAGAGGATGACTCTAACCTACGACAGAAACTTTGAGAGGACAGTACTAACCTGAACAGAAACTTTAGGCTAGACAAACCCACGACAGAAACTTTGGCACGAAAATGTAAATGATTGTTTCAGAAGCAATGCTCTTTATCACTCTCACATACAGTTAGACGATAACTTGAAGGATTATCTCGTCCTACTATCAGTGATGAATGACACGTAATTACAACAGTAGACTCGAGCAACTTTGATCATAAATATTTCAGCAAGAACCATGAGTTACATAGAAATATGTGCATAAATAATGACAGGCCGTGATCTGATAACAATATTTGACGGTCAGAACTAACAACATTTATAAATAGACAAGGTTATCACACTAGCGATGGTGCTACACATAAACATATACTGCTCTAGAAATAAACAGCAAGTTATCCAAGCTTGAAGATCTCAGAGATCATATTGTTATCCAGTTTCTGGAAGATCTTTCAGAGATTACCTATAGTTATCGAGTTCTGAAGATCTTCGAGATTACATATGTTATGTACAGTTTCTGGAAGATCTTTCATAAGATTACATATAGTTATCGTACAGTTTCTGGAAGATCTTTCATAAGATTACCTATAGTTATCGCACAGTTTCTGGAAGATCTTTCAGAGGATTACATATAGTTATCGCACAGTTTCTGGAAGATCTTTCAGAGGATTACATATAGTTATCGCACAGTTTCTGGAAGATCTTTCAGAGGATTACATATGTGAACAATATATTCTATTGTCTATTGTCTATTCCCAGGTGGAAGATGTAGTTGGCTGTTCACTCTTGCCGTTAAGAGTAAGGATGGGAGCTTTAATTTTGCGTTCTAGGGCTAGATGAGTTGCCCTTGTTGTGTTATATCCGTGTTATGTAGTGTGGGCTTGATATTGTCTATCCATCTTTTCTTGGTCTTCCCTTAGCTCTAGTACCCGATCTCTTTTTTTTGTATGCTGTTATTGGTGGTTGGTTGTATTTCTCAGTAATGTCCAAACCACAGCATTTGTTGTCTTTCGATGTATTCAGTGCATGAAGCTATGCCCACTCTGCTTCTGATGTCCTCATTTCGACAATATGTTCATATTTTCGAAACTCTGACATAGTCAGGACGACTAAGTCAGACTTTCGAAAATATGAACATTGTTCTTTGTCAACAGCAGTTCTTCATGGTCATTACATGTAGTTCTTCATGGTCATTACATGTAGTTCTTCATGGTCATTACATGTAGTTCTATCTATAACAATAATTTATGACTTCTTATTTGTCGCTGTTGTCATCACACTGCTACTGTACTACAGTATAGTGTTGTGATATTCACTATTTGTCTTGTGTTTCTTTGATTTTTCGGCAGGATTTTAACCGCCCCATCTATCCAACTAACTTTGATCTTCCTCTCGACTTTGACCCTCATGTTCTGCTGTAGGAGGCTTTATAACCAACGTCATATAGGTGCAATCTTATAAGATAACTTTTTATTTTCTGTTTTATGTTATGATTCAAACACTGTCTTGTTACAGACACTTCTCATTGATGCTGGTATTTGTTGACTCTTGTTGTTTCTTGTGTTGTTGTTAACCTTTCAGTATTGCATGTTTCTTTACCAGTCTCTATAGTGATGTATTTCAGTATTGCATGTTTCTTTACGAGTCTCTATAGTGATGTATTTCAGTATTGCATGTTTCTTTACGGATCTCTATAGTGATGTATTTCAGTATTGCATGTTTCTTTACGAGTCTCTATAGTGATGTATTTCAGTATTGAATGTTTCTTTACCAGTCTCTATAGTGATGTATTTCAGTATTGAATGTTTCTTTACGAGTCTCTATAGTGATGTATTTCAGTATTGAATGTTTCTTTACCAGTCTCTATAGTGATGTATTTCAGTATTGCATGTTTCTTTACGAGTCTCTATAGTGATGTATTTCAGTATTGAATGTTTCTTTACGAGTCTCTATAGTGATGTATTTCAGTATTGAATGTTTCTTTACGAGTCTCTATAGTGATGTATTTCAGTATTGCATGTTTCTTTACCAGTCTCTATAGTGATGTATTTCAGTATTGAATGTTTCTTTACGAGTCTCTATAGTGATGTATTTCAGTATTGAATGTTTCTTTACGAGTCTCTATAGTGATGTATTTCAGTAATGAATGTTTCTTTACCAGTCTCTATAGTGATGTATTTCAGTATTGCATGTTTCTTTACGAGTCTCTATAGTGATGTATTTCAGTATTGCATGTTTCTTTACGAGTCTCTATAGTGATGTATTTCAGTATTGCATGTTTCTTTACCAGTCTCTATAGTGATGTATTTCAGTATTGCATGTTTCTTTACGAGTCTCTATAGTGATGTATTTCAGTATTGCATGTTTCTTTACGAGTCTCTATAGTGATGTATTTCAGTATTGCATGTTTCTTTACGAGTCTCTATAGTGATGTATTTCAGTATTGCATGTTTCTTTACGAGTCTCTATAGTGATGTATTTCAGTATTGCATGTTTCTTTACGAGTCTCTATAGTGATGTATTTCAGTATTGCATGTTTCTTTACGAGTCTCTATAGTGATGTATTTCAGTATTGCATGTTTCTTTACGAGTCTCTATAGTGATGTATTTCAGTATTGAATGTTTCTTTACCAGTCTCTATAGTGATGTATTTCAGTATTGAATGTTTCTTTACGAGTCTCTATAGTGATGTATTTCAGTATTGCATGTTTCTTTACGAGTCTCTATAGTGATGTATTTCAGTATTGCATGTTTCTTTACCAGTCTCTATAGTGATGTATTTCAGTATTGAATGTTTCTTTACCAGTCTCTATAGTGATGTATTTCAGTATTGCATGTTTCTTTACGAGTCTCTATAGTGATGTATTTCAGTATTGCATGTTTCTTTACGAGTCTCTATAGTGATGTATTTCAGTATTGAATGTTTCTTTACGAGTCTCTATAGTGATGTATTTCAGTATTGCATGTTTCTTTACGAGTCTCTATAGTGATGTATTTCAGTATTGAATGTTTCTTTACGAGTCTCTATAGTGATGTATTTCAGTATTGCATGTTTCTTTACGAGTCTCTATAGTGATGTATTTCAGTATTGCATGTTTCTTTACGAGTCTCTATAGTGATGTATTTCAGTATTGCATGTTTCTTTACGAGTCTCTATAGTGATGTATTTCAGTATTGAATGTTTCTTTACGAGTCTCTATAGTGATATATTTCAGTATTGCATGTTTCTTTACGAGTCTCTATAGTGATGTATTTCAGTATTGAATGTTTCTTTACGAGTCTCTATAGTGATGTATTTCAGTATTGAATGTTTCTTTACGAGTCTCTATAGTGATGTATTTCAGTATTGCATGTTTCTTTACGAGTCTCTATAGTGATGTATTTCAGTATTGAATGTTTCTTTACGAGTCTCTATAGTGATGTATTTCAGTATTGCATGTTTCTTTACGAGTCTCTATAGTGATATATTTCAGTATTGCATGTTTCTTTACGAGTCTCTATAGTGATGTATTTCAGTATTGAATGTTTCTTTACGAGTCTCTATAGTGATGTATTTCAGTATTGCATGTTTCTTTACGAGTCTCTATAGTGATGTATTTCAGTATTGAATGTTTCTTTACCAGTCTCTATAGTGATGTATTTCAGTATTGAATGTTTCTTTACGAGTCTCTATAGTGATGTATTTCAGTATTGAATGTTTCTTTACGAGTCTCTATAGTGATGTATTTCAGTATTGAATGTTTCTTTACGAGTCTCTATAGTGATGTATTTCAGTATTGCATGTTTCTTTACGAGTCTCTATAGTGATGTATTTCAGTATTGAATGTTTCTTTACGAGTCTCTATAGTGATGTATTTCAGTATTGCATGTTTCTTTACGAGTCTCTATAGTGATGTATTTCAGTATTGCATGTTTCTTTACGAGTCTCTATAGTGATGTATTTCAGTATTGAATGTTTCTTTACCAGTCTCTATAGTGATGTATTTCAGTATTGAATGTTTCTTTACGAGTCTCTATAGTGATGTATTTCAGTATTGCATGTTTCTTTACGAGTCTCTATAGTGATGTATTTCAGTATTGCATGTTTCTTTACCAGTCTCTATAGTGATGTATTTCAGTATTGAATGTTTCTTTACCAGTCTCTATAGTGATGTATTTCAGTATTGCATGTTTCTTTACGAGTCTCTATAGTGATGTATTTCAGTATTGCATGTTTCTTTACGAGTCTCTATAGTGATGTATTTCAGTATTGAATGTTTCTTTACGAGTCTCTATAGTGATGTATTTCAGTATTGCATGTTTCTTTACGAGTCTCTATAGTGATGTATTTCAGTATTGAATGTTTCTTTACGAGTCTCTATAGTGATGTATTTCAGTATTGCATGTTTCTTTACCAGTCTCTATAGTGATGTATTTCAGTATTGCATGTTTCTTTACGAGTCTCTATAGTGATGTATTTCAGTATTGCATGTTTCTTTACGAGTCTCTATAGTGATGTATTTCAGTATTGCATGTTTCTTTACGAGTCTCTATAGTGATGTATTTCAGTATTGAATGTTTCTTTACGAGTCTCTATAGTGATGTATTTCAGTATTGAATGTTTCTTTACGAGTCTCTATAGTGATGTATTTCAGTATTGAATGTTTCTTTACGAGTCTCTATAGTGATGTATTTCAGTATTGAATGTTTCTTTACGAGTCTCTATAGTGATGTATTTCAGTATTGCATGTTTCTTTACGAGTCTCTATAGTGATGTATTTCAGTATTGAATGTTTCTTTACGAGTCTCTATAGTGATGTATTTCAGTATTGCATGTTTCTTTACGAGTCTCTATAGTGATATATTTCAGTATTGCATGTTTCTTTACGAGTCTCTATAGTGATGTATTTCAGTATTGAATGTTTCTTTACGAGTCTCTATAGTGATGTATTTCAGATTGCATGTTTCTTACGAGTCTCTAGTGATGTATTTCAGTATTGCATGTTCTTAGAGTCCTATAGTGATGTATTTCAGTATTGAATGTTTCTTTACGAGTCTCTATAGTGATGTATTTCAGTATTGCATGTTTCTTTACGAGTCTCTATAGTGATGTATTTCAGTATTGAATGTTTCTTTACGAGTCTCTATAGTGATGTATTTCAGTATTGAATGTTTCTTTACGAGTCTCTATAGTGATGTATTTCAGTATTGAATGTTTCTTTACGAGTCTCTATAGTGATGTATTTCAGTATTGAATGTTTCTTTACGAGTCTCTATAGTGATGTATTTCAGTATTGAATGTTTCTTTACGAGTCTCTATAGTGATGTATTTCAGTATTGAATGTTTCTTTACGAGTCTCTATAGTGATGTATTTCAGTATTGCATGTTTCTTTACGAGTCTCTATAGTGATGTATTTCAGTATTGCATGTTTCTTTACGAGTCTCTATAGTGATGTATTTCAGTATTGAATGTTTCTTTACGAGTCTCTATAGTGATGTATTTCAGTATTGAATGTTTCTTTACGAGTCTCTATAGTGATGTATTTCAGTATTGATGTTCTTTACGAGTCTCTATAGTGATGTATTTCAGTATTGAATGTTTCTTTACGAGTCTCTATAGTGATGTATTTCAGTATTGCATGTTTCTTTACGAGTCTCTATAGTGATGTATTTCAGTATTGCATGTTTCTTTACGAGTCTCTATAGTGATGTATTTCAGTATTGCATGTTTCTTTACGAGTCTCTATAGTGATGTATTTCAGTATTGAATGTTTCTTTACGAGTCTCTATAGTGATGTATTTCAGTATTGAATGTTTCTTTACGAGTCTCTATAGTGATGTATTTCAGTATTGAATGTTTCTTTACGAGTCTCTATAGTGATGTATTTCAGTATTGAATGTTTCTTTACGAGTCTCTATAGTGATGTATTTCAGTATTGAATGTTTTTTTACGAGTCTCTATAGTGATGTATTTCAGTATTGCATGTTTCTTTACGAGTCTCTATAGTGATGTATTTCAGTATTGCATGTTTCTTTACGGATCTCTATAGTGATGTATTTCAGTATTGCATGTTTCTTTACGGTGATGTATTAAGGTCTCTATGGTGATGTATTAAGACGTTTGTCTGTCACCATGAAGGTTGTGGCCTCGAATACGGACCGAGTCCTATGTGCAATTTGTTCATGATATCGCAAGAACTTACGCTGGAGCTACCAGGTTTGTGCTTTGAACATTACTATCAGCGGCTGGCATGTCTTTTTTTCCTACAGGGACGGAACCATGTGGGGTAAAATCCAATGTAATGAAGTAAATCGTTCGACTTCAAACCTTTATATTATTGCATGTATATAACAGGAAAAAAAACCCAAATATTTCTCAGGTCTCAACATATAAACATGTGCTACATAGTAAGATATTCATTTTCTGGAATATTTCATCTTCCTGGCATATCTGATATCTGCCGTCTAATATGATATCTCATTTCATATCTGATATCTGCTGTCTATGATATCTCATTTTATATATGATATCTGCCGTCTAATATGATATCTCATTTCCCATTGCACTAATCTCTACATTCCTTCCACGAGTAATGGCGACGTTATGTAAGTTTAACATGCTCTCACACTTATTGGAAGCTATTCTTTCGATTTCTGTAGGTTTCGTAACGCTTGACATCTAGCAGAATACCACCCGTAGGTGCTCAGTAGGGTTTGAACGTTTGACATCAACAGAATACCACCGTAGGTGCTCAGTAGGGTTTGTAACGTTTGACATCAAGCAGAATACCACCCGTAGGTGCTCAGTAGGGTTTGTAACGTTTGACATCAAGCAGAATACCACCCGTAGGTGCTCAGTAGGGTTTGTAACGTTTGACATCAAGCAGAATATCTCCCGTAGGTGCTCAGTAGGGTTTGTAACGTTTGACATCTAGCAGAATACCTCTAGTAGGTGCTCAGTAGGGTTTGTAACGTTTGACATCAAGCAGAATATCTCCCGTAGGTGCTCAGTAGGGTTTGTAACGTTTGACATCTAGCAGAATACCTCTAGTAGGTGCTCAGTAGGGTTTGTAACGTTTGACATTAAGCAGAATATCTCCCGTAGGTGCTCAGTAGGGTTTGTAACGTTTGACATCTAGCAGAATACCTCTAGTAGGTGCTCAGTAGGGTTTGTAACGTTTGACATCAAGCAGAATATCTCCCGTAGGTGCTCAGTAAATTTCTTCTATGTTTGACCTAAAAGAACCACTTGCTAAACCACATGTTATGATATGTATGTGATTTATGCATTAGAAGAACCACTTGCTAAACCACATGTTATGATATGTATGTGATTTGTGCATTAGAACAGCGTTACTCAAGATGGGATCCGTGGACTCTCGGAGTCCGTGAGGTACTCACATTAAATCCTCAAGCGTTTGAAGAAATTTTATGATCTTTGACACTTTAAACAGAAGAAGAAATTTTATGATCTTTGACACTTTAAACAGAAGAAGAAATTTTATGATCTTTGACACTTTAAACAGAAGAAGAAATTTTATGATCTTTGACACTTCAAACAGAAGAAGAAATTTTATGATCTTTGACACTTTAAACAGAAGAAGAAATTTTATGATCTTTGACACTTCAAACAGAAGAAGAAATTTTACTCCCAATTACAGGTCTAATATCTTCTTTGTTGTTTGTTAAAATGTTAAATTGCAGACATTGTTTACTATTGTAACACACAGATAATTCAGACATTGTTTACTATTGTAACATACAGATAATTCAGACATTGTTTACTATTGTAACACACAGATAATTCAGACATTGTTTACTATTGTAACACACAGATAATTCAGACATTGTTTACTATTGTAACATACAGATAATTCAGACATTGTTTACTATTGTAACACACAGATAATTCAGACATTGTTTACTATTGTAACATACAGATAATTCAGACAGTGTTTACTATTGTAACACACAGATAATTCAGACATTGTTTACTATTGAAACATACAGATAATTCAGACATTGTTTACTATTGTAACATACAGATAATTCAGACATTGTTTACTATTGTAACATACAGATAATTCAGACATTGTTTACTATTGTAACATACAGATAATTCAGACAGTGTTTACTATTGTAACATACAGATAATTCAGACATTGTTTACTATTGTAACATACAGATAATTCAGACATTGTTTACTATTGTAACATACAGATAATTCAGACATTGTTTACTATTGTAACACACAGATAATTCAGACATTGTTTACTATTGTAGCATACAGATAATTCAGACAGTGTTTACTATTGTAACACACAGATAATTCAGACATTGTTTACTATTGTAACATACAGATAATTCAGACATTGTTTACTATTGTAACACACAGATAATTCAGACAGTGTTTACTATTGTAACACACAGATAATTCAGACATTGTTTACTATTGTAACACACAGATAATTCAGACATTGTTTACTATTGTAACACACAGATAATTCAGACATTGTTTACTTTTGTAACACACAGATAATTCAGACAGTGTTTACTTTTGTAACACACAGATAATTCAGACATTGTTTACTATTGTAACATACAGATAATTCAGACATTGTTTACTATTGTAACACACAGATAATTCAGACATTGTTTACTATTGTAACACACAGATAATTCAGACATTGTTTACTATTGTAACATACAGATAATTCATTCCTGTCCATTTTCACAAATATAAGAAACTTTTAGGCGTTCTTCTCTTCTTCTTCTCTTCCACCATTAACTTCTTTATAGAAGTGTTGGTGGTGAAACGTAGTGATCTTGTGTGTGCTTGTTCTTCTCTTCCACCATTGACTTCTTTATGAAATGTTGGTGGTGAAACGTAGTGATCTTGTGTGTGCTTGTTCTTCTCTTCCACCATTGACTTCTTTATGGAATGTTGGGGGTGAAACGTAGTGATCTTGTGTGTGCTTTTTTAAGGCACTTTGTAAGCTGATATTCATGTTCGTAAGGCTGTTCTTGATGACGTCGCTCCATCTTTTGCGTGGTCTTCCTCTTGCATTGTACTCATTATACTTTTTCTGTGTGGCTCTCTGTGGTAGGTGATACCAGGGCATTAGGGGTTCACGGCGGCAAAATGTATTTAAAAGGAGATCCACGGTTTGGGAGCCGCCGAATTAGAGCATAGGTTTGTTGTCCCAGGCAGTCGCTTACAGACACAATAGCTAGCAAATCTGGTTTCAGCATACCCTTTATTCTGGTTTGCCTCACTAATTAAGTAAATTTCAGCTAGGTGATAACAAGTAAAGGTTTCAACAGTAGAGCACTTACACAGCAGCTCCGGTGACGATACTTCATTTTTCACAAACCAGAAAACTCTTTGAGCAAAATATTAAATTAAATAATCCACTGTATTAGGAGTAAAACTGTTTTTGAAGTTCACGAAACGGTTTCTGGAATTAACATTTACTGAACCTCTGATTATAACAGTTATATGATTGAAATACTCTGAATGTCTGAAACACTCTAAATGTCTGAAACACTATGAACAATTGAAATACTCTGAATGTCGACTAATGTCTGAAACACTTGAAGTCTGAACATCTGAATGTCTGAAACACTCTGAATGTCTGAAACACTCTAAATGTCTGAAACACTCTGAATGTTTAAACACTCTGAATGTCTGAAAAACTCTGAATGTCTGAAACACTCTAAATGTCTGAAACACTCTGAATGTCTGAAACACTCTAAATGTCTGAAACACTCTGAATGTCTGAAACACTCTAAATGTCTGAAACACTCTGAATGTCTGAAACACTCTAAATGTCTGAAACACTCTAAATGCAAACCTCTGAATGGACACTCTGAATGTCTGAAACACTCTAAATGTCTGAAACACTCTAAATGTCTGAAACACTCTGAATGTCTGAAACACTCTGAATGTCTGAAACTTGAATGTCTGAAACACTCTGAATGTCTGAAACACTTGAATGTCTGAACCTGAATGTCTGAAACACTCTGAATGTCTGATTACAAAATGACTAACCTTGAATCGCCTGTATGTTGCTAGGGGTCTCAAAGGAGCAAAGAATAGTAGCACTGTGACCTACAAGACATGTCGTAGAGGCATGAGGTAGGGACTAGGAAGCTACCTAGTAAATAAAAAGCATAGCAAAAATCGGATGTGCTGGCCTGCTTGTAGGCGCATACCTGGCGCAACGTACAACCACTCTTAGGCTCAGATCACATACAAATCAAAAGAGGGTTTTACAAGTGGTCGATATGGTGCTTCGAAGAAGAATGAAATGAATGATGTAGCAAACGTGTTTAGGAATAGTTACTGTTGTTGCTACTATTGGTACTATTGCTGTTGCTACTGTTGTTATTGTTCTTGCTATAATTGGTAAGATTTCTTTTGCTCTGTTACTGTAGATATTGTTACTAGTGTTTCCGTTGCAATTGTTAATATTACTATATATATTGTTACTATAACTACTATTACAGGTGTTACTGTTGCTATTGCTGTTGCTATTGATACTATTGTTCTTGCTATTATTGGTAATATTACTATTGCAACTATTAGTATTGTTACTGTTACTATTGTTAATGTGGCTATATCTAATGTTACTATAGCTACTATTACTACTGTTACTGTTGTTATAGACACCGTTACTATGTTACTGTAACTGTAGCTTCTGTTACTACATCTGCTGTTACTTTAGTTACTGTTACTACTACTACTACTGTTACTATCGCGATCTCTTACTGAGAATGCATTTTTACTCTTCTTCGAAGGGCCGGAGGTTTGAGAAGTGTATTTTTGACTTTAGGTCGATGACTCTCCAAACTAGACTTTTAGGAAGCTTAAATGTCGATACTTTTCTTTCACTGCACTGATATTCGTTACTTGTCATTTCTGCTAATCTGAATGTAATGAATGTCCTGGTATAACTTGTATATACACTCGTTAGTGCACTGCTAATCTGAATGTAACAAATGTGCTGGTACAACTTGTATATACACTAGTCAGTGCACTTAATATCTGAATGTAATGAATGTCCTGGTATAACTTGTATATACACTCGTTAGTGCACTGCTTATCTGAATGTAACAGATGTGCTGGTACAACTTGTATATACACTGTCGTGTATATCTGATTAATGCTGGTATTTGATATACACTGTTAACAGCTTATTGAATGTAACAATGGGGTACAACTTGTATATACACTAGTCAGTGCACTGCTTATCTGAATGTAACACATTTGCTGGTACAACTTGCATATACACTCGTTAGTGCACTGCTTATTTGAATGTAACACATTTGCTGGTACAACTTGTATATACACTAGTCAGTGCACTGCTTATCTGAATGTAACGAATGTCCTGGTATAACTTGTATGCATATATATAAAGAGTTGTACTTATAACAGCACTGAGCTGATGGTGACTGCGACGCTGTGTCACTCTAAGTAGGTGGTGCTCCATTTATCAACCATTCACATGTGTAATATCTTTTAGCACGGGGTAAGATGAGGTTTGGAACCCGGATAGTCTAATCGGATGGACTAGAGTGTGTGTTTTCCGTCCTGGGAGGACTATGGAATTTTAGGGAATGGTCTTCTCCTGGTATAGAGGCAAAGGAAGAGAAGTTGTGGATTCTTACTTTTCTGTACACCTCGCATATAGAATAATAAAAGGCGGGAGACCCACCCAGAACAAGGGTTCTGCATTTTTAAAATTCACAGAAAAAAAACTAACAAACATATTGTTATATAATTTGGCCACATGTTGCAGAAAGCATCTTTTTCGATGGTAAACAACATGTAGTGTATGCAATGTAGTTAGTTATTTTAAAAATAATTAATTTTCTTGAAAATATATTGTAAACCCCCCTCCCCTTTTTCATCGTGCAGTGGATTTCACAAATATGCGAAGTGCAAAGAATGCCAAACTAGCATATGATGTACATATCACACATAATTATAGCATGAACCTCCACTTTTTGTCTAAACTGTATATAAGCAGAGATATTGCTGTTTTAATTTGAATTTTTTTTTATTTGGAAGGGTTGCACTGCAAAATCCATATCTACAAAACCAATTGGGTTAGACATTTTTGGAGATTCACGCTATAATTATGGGTTATATGTACGTCATATGCTAGTTTGGCATTCTTTGTACTTCTTATATTTGGAAATCACTGCACATGAAGTGACACGATGAAAGGTGTAGACATGTTACAAAATCTGAGTATCGAGAAAATTTGGCGCATAAACAGCATCATCATGTGTCCCAGAACATGAAATATGGTATTACATGTCACAGCGAGAGCAGTAGTGGGGAAGGGGGGTGATAAAAACGAGATCTCGGGACTAACAGCCAGTGGCGTCTCGTCATTAAGGGCCAGTGGGGCCCTAAATAATATATTACTTAACTACTTAATCCGTCATGCCTAGTGCACATGGGGCTACAATAATATATATAATGAATATTAAAATAATATATAACGTGTATTTATTATTTTATAAATTAAAATATAGCAACCAAAAACCATGATTTATCCGGAAAAAATGTCTGGCCCCACCAACAAAAATGATCACGAGCCGCCACTGACAACAAGTATTAACACAACCTTGAAATGAACGTAGAAGGAGACGGGAAGAACTTCCTAGAGACAGAAAGTGTTACTGTGGTTCTGTGATGAAAACGACATTCTGCAAATGACTAGCAAACTTATGATCATAGAACCCGATGTATGCTAAAACACGATTTTAGTCTTGTATCTTTCTTGGATAAAGGCACACGCACACTGTGTAATACGGATGCTCAACATCATGCCTGCTCTCTCCTGTAGGTCTTCTCTGCTACTCAATTTAGTCTGGATAAATCTCAGAACCAGCAGAAAAGGCTGCTAAAGTACATGATCTGCACACACTGTACAAGATTACCAAACAATTATGCGGAGGTAAAAGACACAACCATAACATGGCAGTCAGAAACAATCTAGGACAACTGTTGACAACAGAGCAGGAGCAGGATATGAGATGGACATCCCACTTTGAAGATGTGCTAAACAGACCTGATCCTGAACATCCACCGGATATTCCACCGGCCGCACAGGATATTGATATCAACCTCAAATTGCCAGAAAAGCAAGAAATAGTAAAAGCTATTGGATCCCTGAGAAACAACAAAGCTCCGGGAAATGATGAAATGACAGCAGAGCTTTTCAAGATCGATCCTATCTTGCTGCAAACATATTAGAGCCATTGTTTGCAGATATCTGGGAGAAAGAAGAATTGCCTAAGGATTGGGACTAGGGTACTGTAGTGAAAATCCCCAAGAAAGGAGATCTAACAGATTGCAATAACTGGAGAGGAATCACGTTGCTTTCAATCCCAAGTAAGATATTCTGCAAAATTATCATAATGCGAATACAAGAAGCAATAGATAAGTGTCTACGAATGGAGAAAGCAGGATTTAGGAAAGGAAGAGGAACAAATGAACATATATTTACCCTGCGTAACATTTTAGAACAATGTAGCGAGTAGCAAAGGACTATATACATCAACTTCATAGATTTTGAAAAGGCATTCGACAGCGTCCACAGAGACAGCCTATGGAAGATACTGAGACAATACGGCGTACCGCAGAAGCTTGTCAACATCATAGCCCTCTTCTATAAAGATTTCTCCTGCAACCTAAAGAATTCCAACAAAACATTCCCAGTAAATCTGGTGTAAGACAGGGATGTGTAATGTCTCTCTTTTGTTTAGTATTACAATTGACTGGGTGCTAAAAATGCCATAAAACAACAAGCACCAAGAGGAATAAGATGGACCCCTTTCGAGATGCTTGAGGACCTGGACTTTGCAGACGATATAGCCCTGGTGTCACACAAATATGAACATATACAAGAGAAAAGTACAATACTTCACAGCACGGCAAAGACAGTAGGCCTCAAAACAAACACAGGAAAAACAAAAATTATGACAAACAGTGAAATCCAACAACCAGTAATATTAGAAAATGAAACACTGGAAAGGGTTGAGCAGTTTACATATCTTGGTAGCGTACTGACACTAAATGGTGGCACAGAGGAAGATATAAAATCACGTCTAAGTAAGGCCAGAATCGCTTTTGCCAGAATGAAACCAGTATGGAAGTCCAAAATCTACAATAGGACCACAAAGCTTAAACTCTATAAAAGCATTGTTTTGCCAGTTTTGCTCTACGGATCGGAGTGTTGGAGGATGACCAAAGGAGATACTAACAGGCTGTCAGTTTTCCACCACTCTTGTCTTCGCATAATCTTGAGAATCTTTTGGCCAGTAAAAATATCCAATAACCAACTACTCCAAGATACAAGACAAGAGGGAATGAATGACATACTCAAAAGAGAAGATGGAAATGGCTCGGACATGTTATGAGAATGAGACAAGAAATGCCTGCAAGGGTAGCCCTCACTTGGACACCAGAAGGAAAGAGAAAGCAAGGCAGACGACGGACATGGAGGCGCATGACGGAAGAGGAACTGGACACCGCATCTCTGACGTGAGACTCTGCGCTGAAGGTTGCACGGGACAGGAGAGCATGGACAGTCCTTTCTGAAGCCCCATGTGTCACTAGGCATGACGGGATTAAGTAAGTAAGTAAAATCTCAGAACCGTTGCTGCAACAACAGTGCCACTCAAATTGGAAATGGTTTAGACGAGCATACGAAACCGAGCGCAAAGAAGAAGAAGAAATTGGAAATGTTGTCGTTGAGACCACATGCCCGCTACACAAGTACACTAATTAGTATGACATGTTGTATCTCATATATATATATATATATATATATATATATCTACTGTACAAGTACACTAATTAATTTAACATCATGTATCTTGTGCGTTCGAAAATTCGTGAATATCTTTACCGACCGATATAAAATCATCCCCTTGACATAAATTCTTGATTTTTATTTTTATATAGGAATAGTGACGACCTTTCAAACGTATTTTTGCCCATCCAAACCTTTAGCTCACGATTTTATTATATGTTATTACTAAAATTACAGCGATGTTGATCTGGTATACTTGTCGACATTTTACAGTACGATTGTCAAGTTGCAATTCAGTGCACGTCAAAATCGGAAATCCCTGGAATTAATCAGTTCACAATGTTTCCTACCGACTGTCATTAGTGTATGCACGCAACATTTACTTTCACTTATAGAAGTGGAAGGTATCATTTGTTTACTATGTCACCTTTCTTTTTATAATATGTAATAGGGATACGCCTTTGCAATCATTCGTCACCATTTTGTGTATTACTGTAAATTCTAAACGTTGATGATAATTTTGTTGTGCTTATGCAAAATTATATAACAAAAAACGTTTTTGCATCAACCAAGCTACCTACCAATTAGTTAAACATGGATTCGTAACGTCGTGAGATATATAAGACTGCTTGCAAAAATCACTGGTATGCATCAGATAGATTTCGTACAAATTAAAACTTAGTGTGATCACGAATTTTGGAACGAACTATAATTAGTATGACATCATGTATCTCATATATATCTTCTGCATATGTACACATCAGTGGGACGGAATAGCGCAATGCATATGTGTTCGCCTATTCACTCAACATAAGATGGTTATAGTTTCAATCCAACATCCGACGTTCCTCTAGAGAGGAAAGGAATTGACCCACCTACTTCCTCATAACTAGGTCCTAGAAATGTGAAGTGACTTCATACCCGCACTCTCTCCCTCTCTCTCGCGATCACCGCTCATACCGATGTATCAGACTTCCCCATAAATTCTATTCATGTAGAAATCTGATTCATGCAGCCTTAGCATTGGTGTGTTTTACGTCACATCTTCAGCACCATTTGGAGCTCTGGTGATTATTCTTCGGCGATATGTCCGGTTTCAGCCAGCGTTTATTCGGTTCGCTCTCCGTTCTGTAGCCATCTAGTGTTTTTTTACGATGTGTGTTAGCTAGCCCCACACCCAAAATCCTAAGTCGCCTCTTACGACATGCGTGGCAGGTAACAGTGGTTCTATTCTTTACAACCCAATGTGGGCCCAGGTAACCACTTGGGCGATACCCTAATACCTGAACATTCTACGGCAACTTACATTTTTCTTTGCTATTATTATTTACACAGAAATAATAAGACTGAGAAGTTGATGGAGAGACAATATCACAGCAATACTCAAACACATGGCATCACAAGACATGGAGACTATAGACCAGTGCTGTCCATAGTTATTATATTTTGTGGCGCATTTCACTAATGACTGTCGAGGCATATACGCCATGTAACAAATGCAATACGAATATTACTACTAATAATAATAATAATAAAGGAATAATAGCAGTAGTAGAAACAATAACAGATGAAATGTTAAAACTGACTAAACGTTAATTTGTTTGAAAATGTTGTACTTACAGAAAAAACTGAAACTTACCATTATTCAGAAAAATATAACTTAACAGTAAAGTCTAATATGTAAAATAGGGCGCCACGGATGTATTATTCCAGATACGCAATAGCACTCGAGGACACTGAATATGACAACACAGATTTAGAACATTAACGAAACATCAACTAGTCCCTAACTACGCTTTGTTTGACAAATTTGAACCAGCTAAGAGATAATAACAATACACATATTGTTGTGATACGGTGTACATAAAACATGCTTCGATCGTACAAACATCAAACAAATGAATAAACTATACAGAGAACAATTAAAACAACAGTAAGAAATGTGAATTACAATTCGATATATATATATATATTAATACACAAAACTAAACATAAAATAGTTACATATGTTATCACTAAGTTTTTAAACACACACTTAAAACATTATCAACAAGAATGAAAAGATATGATAACTATATTAATTCGGATTATTGTGTCGCGGAGGTATGGCGATCGTCTCTCGCTTCATAGATACTCGATTTGTTTCTGTTCTGACAATCGGGATATTCCTGATCTCAACGTAGGTGTGATCCAGTTCATAGCCCTAGTCCCTCCGTATTCACTATGAAAAAGTAAAAGAAGTATTGGAAGTTGACAATCAATACCATTTGACGGCAAAGCCATTGCATGAAAAAAGTCCATTAGAAAGATTAAAATATAATTGGTGCATACATGTAACCTTCATCAAGATTGTATCAGAGACCCTCGACGTTGCTATATAGCTTGTATACTGTCGCTCAGATCTTCCTGTGTTAGGGCGAGATCAGAACACACATGATTAATCACTGATGTGAAATGATGATGGTCCTGTCAATCAATCAGTCCATCAATAAACAATAATAATCAATAGGAGATCGCTTAAGGAGAAGAGAGCTGGAGACATATTAAAAGGATAGGTAAAACATGGAACGAATTGGAAACTTTGGCAGGAGAGATGAAGAGTTGAAAGAAGTTTGTTGAAGAACTATGCTCCGTTGGGAGTTGACATGTGAAGAAGAAGGAGATTACGTATTGTGCAGTCTTGTTGATTGAATTGAAACAATAACTGCCAGAAATTATGAAGAACGTAAACAGAGGAAGTGCTGAATATAAGGAGATTACTATTAAAAGAACCACTGATAAACAACAAGACAGGTGAAACGTCACAATAAAACAACAGAACAAGTGATTTCTTTTCTCCAATCTTGTTTTGCCTCACAGTGTCAGGATAAAAAGAGATTTCTAGAACGATCTTTTGTGTGCTCTTCATAAACAGTGTCTTTCTTCGACTCTGTACAAAGAACAAATGACGATATGCAGAAACAAGCACAAAGTATGTTATATATTTGATACACACAATACGGTAGAATAAAGATTAGATACTGTAGAGGACTGTCCAACTTGTGTCCCTGCGCCAAAGTGAGTCAAGTAACCATTTAGAATTGGAAGGAGATCTCTAGAAAATTATACTTTAAAAATAATGATTTCAAGAAAGATATGAAAGCACCAGAAAATAGAATATCAAAATCTTGTCACAGATAATTAGATTAGAAAAGATTGGAGTGATCAGAATAGAACAGCGCAACAGGTAAATGAGTAGGCTCATCAGTCAACATCGAATTGATACAGTTAGTCCCTGGACGATGTTGGAGATATCACAAATCGCGTAGAAGATCGCAGCACTTATGGCATGTCTCCAGTGTAATGAAGATATTTGAAACTGAATTAGATTACCAAACTTGAAAATCTGTAGAAATCTGACACATGTGACTCGTAATAAACATCCTTTACTATAGAAATGTGTTGTCTTGTCTCTGATTCCAGCAACTTATACAGTATCCAGTGCTTTATACCAGTCACAATATACTCATGTGAATGTGAATTGACACAGTTCTTTGACAGGTAAGAAATGATGTGGTTAAATAAGTAGACGTTTGTGTCAAGTAAACCAATTACCAGGTAGTCACTCAGGTAGATATCTTGAATATTGGACGGTCATTTTTACGCACTGAGTTTTTTTGTGCTTGTATAAATAGGTATGCTACAGCAAACAAAGCAAGAAGGAAACAAGTAGATAAATGCACCAACGACTGATCATATCAAATAGATACATTCCATTTCACCCCACCTTGTCCAATACCTCCACAGAATCGACTCCTATAAGTATGGGTTGTTGAAATACGGAAAACACCAGGAGGGAGTAGTTTACACCTGCACTATTTTCGTATCGTTCCGCCTCCACACACGTTCAAACGTTTAGTTTATGACAATATTTGCTAAACATAAGACATGTGACGGGCTGTCACGACAGGATAACTGGTTGAATTGTTGACAGAAATGTCACCACCTACAGTACATGTTTGCTTAAGTCTTACAGTCTTTTCATGACATGATTTAAGACATCTTTTCATTTTCTAATAGGATTTATTTTTTACTTACTGTAAATTCTCTGGAAGGATTTCTGGGACTGGTTCTAAACGTTTCGTTTGTTTACTCTGACATCTTGTTCTCAACATTATTTATGTGTCAAGTGCTGCTGTTTTTTATATTTACTTTTATCTGTTATTTATGTGTCAAGTGCTGCTGTTTTTTATATTTAGTTTTATCTGTTATTTATGTGTCAAGTGCTGCTGTTTTTTATATTTAGTTTTATCTGTTATTTATGTGTTAAATGATGTTAATGTTACTTTTATATATATATATTATATATATATATATATATAAAGATATAAATATATGTTCCTCGCGTAACGTTTTATATTACTTAGGGTTTGCAAGTAATATCTCCATACCACTCTGTCCTGGGCAACTTGCTCAGTTTCTGCCGTGGAATTGAGTCCGATATTTCTTGCCACTTTCAGCAAAGTTCGTCTCAGGTTTCTAGGCGACCTCTCTACCTTTAACGCTTTACTCCCACTGTAATGCCTGTTTTGTTTTTCTGTGAACATTTCTTTTCAATATGTGCTCAACATATCTCCATCTTCATCTTCTTATAACAGTTGTTGCTAGTGGTTGACAGACATCTCTCGATTTCATCTTTCTCCTGAATTCGTTCAATTTTATGTTCATTATTTTTATTATTTATGTATAAATATGTATATATATATATATAGTTTGTAATATCATTTATATTTTACATGCTGTTTTTCTTTCTAGCATCGCGTATTATATATTATATAAATTTGATATACTTTTAGTATTGACTTTTATAATATATTCATTGTTTTGCAATTACTAAAAAATTTGTTATTGTTATGGAATAAAACGTGCTCGTCCAAGATGTCGTCACACAATGAGGGGAAAGAAAAGAAAAGACAGACGGTGTTTGTTCGTGAGAGGCAGACAAGAAGAAATAGACACAAAGAAAGATAGATATATGCATGTACATAAGTGTTACATAGTTAGAGAGAAATAGACACAAAGAAAGACAGATATATGCATGTACATAAGTGTTACATAGTTAGAGAGAAATAGACACAAAGAAAGACAGATATATGCATGTACATAAGTGTTACATAGTTAGAGAGAAATAGACACAAAGAAAGACAGATATATGTATGTACATAAGTGTTACATAGTTAGAGAGAAATAGACACAAAGAAAGACAGATATATGCATGTACATAAGTGTTACATAGTTAGAGAGAAATAGACACAAAGAAAGACAGATATATGCATGTACATAAGTGTTACATAGTTAGAGAGAAATAGACACAAAGAAAGACAGATATATGCATGTACATAAGTGTTACATAGTTAGAGAGAAATAGACACAAAGAAAGACAGATATATGCATGTACATAAGTGTTACATAGTTAGAGAGAAATAGACACAAAGAAAGACAGATATATGTATGTACATAAGTGTTACATAGTTAGAGAGAAATAGACACAAAGAAAGACAGATATATGCATGTACATAAGTGTTACATAGTTAGAGAGAAATAGACACAAAGAAAGACAGATATATGTATGTACATAAGTGTTACATAGTTAAAGAGAAATAGACACAAAGAAAGACAGATATATGCATGTACATAAGTGTTACATAGTTATAGAGAAATAGACACAAAGAAAGACAGATATATGCATGTACATAAGTGTTACATAGTTAAAGAGAAATAGACACAAAGAAAGACAGATATATGCATGTACATAAGTGTTACATAGTTAAAGAGAAATAGACACAAAGAAAGACAGATATATGCATGTACATAAGTGTTACATAGTTAGAGAGAAATAGACACAAAGAAAGACAGATATATGTATGTACATAAGTGTTACATAGTTAGAGAGAAATAGACACAAAGAAAGACAGATATATGCATGTACATAAGTGTTACATAGTTAGAGAGAAATAGACACAAAGAAAGACAGATATATGCATGTACATAAGTGTTACATAGTTAGAGAGAAATAGACACAAAGAAAGACAGATATATGCATGTACATAAGTGTTACATAGTTAGAGAGAAATAGACACAAAGAAAGACAGATATATGCATGTACATAAGTGTTACATAGTTAGAGAGAAATAGACACAAAGAAAGACAGATATATGCATGTACATAAGTGTTACATAGTTAGAGAGAAATAGACACAAAGAAAGACAGATATATGCATGTACATAAGTGTTACATAGTTAGAGAGAAATAGACACAAAGAAAGACAGATATATGCATGTACATAAGTGTTACATAGTTAGAGAGAAATAGACACAAAGAAAGACAGATATATGCATGTACATAAGTGTTACATAGTTAGAGAGAAATAGACACAAAGAAAGATAGATATATGCATGTACATAAGTGTTACATAGTTAGAGAGAAATAGACACAAAGAAAGACAGATATATGCATGTACATAAGTGTTACATAGTTAGAGAGAAATAGACACAAAGAAAGACAGATATATGCATGTACATAAGTGTTACATAGTTAGAGAGAAATAGACGCAAAGAAAGATAGATATATGCATGTACATAAGTGTTACATAGTTAGAGAGAAATAGACACAAAGAAAGACAGATATATGCATGTACATAAGTGTTACATAATTAGAGAGAAATAGACACAAAGAAAGACAGATATATGCATGTACATAAGTGTTACATAGTTAGAGAGAAATAGACACAAAGAAAGACAGATATATGCATGTACATAAGTGTTACATAGTTAGAGAGAAATAGACACAAAGAAAGACAGATATATGCATGTACATAAGTGTTACATAGTTAGAGAGAAATAGACACAAAGAAAGACAGATATATGCATGTACATAAGTGTTACATAGTTAGAGAGAAATAGACACAAAGAAAGACAGATATTGCATGTACATAAGTGTTACATAGTTAGAGAGAAATAGACACAAAGAAAGACATATATATGCATGTACATAAGTGTTACATAGTTAGAGAGAAATAGACACAAAGAAAGACAGATATATGTATGTACATAAGTGTTACATAGTTAGAGAGAAATAGACACAAAGAAAGACAGATATATGCATGTACATAAGTGTTACATAGTTAGAGAGAAATAGACACAAAGAAAGATAGATATATGCATGTACATAAGTGTTACATAGTTAGAGAGAAATAGACACAAAGAAAGACAGATATATGCATGTACATAAGTGTTACATAGTTAGAGAGAAATAGACACAAAGAAAGACAGATATATGCATGTACATAAGTGTTACATAGTTAGAGAGAAATAGACACAAAGAAAGACAGATATATGCATGTACATAAGTGTTACATAGTTAGAGAGAAATAGACACAAAGAAAGACAGATATATGTATGTACATAAGTGTTACATAGTTAGAGAGAAATAGACACAAAGAAAGACATATATATGCATGTACATAAGTGTTACATAGTTAGAGAGAAATAGACACAAAGAAAGACAGATATATGCATGTACATAAGTGTTACATAGTTAGAGAGAAATAGACACAAAGAAAGA
The DNA here is from genome assembly GCA_020796225.1 of Arion vulgaris. Classification (NCBI taxonomy): domain Eukaryota; kingdom Metazoa; phylum Mollusca; class Gastropoda; order Stylommatophora; family Arionidae; genus Arion; species Arion vulgaris. Next base: position 109,442,191 of record CM036753.1, on the reverse strand, counting down.
TAGATATATGCATGTACATAAGTGTTACATAGTTAGAGAGAAATAGACACAAAGAAAGACAGATATATGCATGTACATAAGTGTTACATAGTTAGAGAGAAATAGACACAAAGAAAGACAGATATATGCATGTACATAAGTGTTACATAGTTAGAGAGAAATAGACACAAAGAAAGACAGATATATGCATGTACATAAGTGTTACATAGTTAGAGAGAAATAGACACAAAGAAAGACAGATATATGTATGTACATAAGTGTTACATAGTTAGAGAGAAATAGACACAAAGAAAGACATATATATGCATGTACATAAGTGTTACATAGTTAGAGAGAAATAGACACAAAGAAAGACAGATATATGCATGTACATAAGTGTTACATAGTTAGAGAGAAATAGACACAAAGAAAGACAGATATATGCATGTACATAAGTGTTACATAGTTAGAGAGAAATAGACACAAAGAAAGACAGATATATGTATGTACATAAGTGTTACATAGTTAGAGAGAAATAGACACAAAGAAAGACAGATATATGCATGTACATAAGTGTTACATAGTTAGAGAGAAATAGACACAAAGAAAGACAGATATATGCATGTACATAAGTGTTACATAGTTAGAGAGAAATAGACACAAAGAAAGACAGATATATGCATGTACATAAGTGTTACATAGTTAGAGAGAAATAGACACAAAGAAAGACAGATATATGCATGTACATAAGTGTTACATAGTTAGAGAGAAATAGACACAAAGAAAGACAGATATATGCATGTACATAAGTGTTACATAGTTAGAGAGAAATAGACACAAAGAAAGACAGATATATGCATGTACATAAGTGTTACATAGTTAGAGAGAAATAGACACAAAGAAAGACAGATATATGTATGTACATAAGTGTTACATAGTTAGAGAGAAATAGACACAAAGAAAGACAGATATATGTATGTACATAAGTGTTACATAGTTAGAGAGAAATAGACACAAAGAACGACAGATATATGTATGTACATAAGTGTTACATAGTTAGAGAGAAATAGACACAAAGAAAGACAGATATATGCATGTACATAAGTGTTACATAGTTAGAGAGAAATAGACACAAAGAAAGACAGATATATGCATGTACATAAGTGTTACATAGTTAGAGAGAAATAGACACAAAGAAAGACCGATATATGCATGTACATAAGTGTTACATAGTTAGAGAGAAATAGACACAAAGAAAGACAGATATATGCATGTACATAAGTGTTACATAGTTAGAGAGAAATAGACACAAAGAAAGACAGATATATGTATGTACATAAGTGTTACATAGTTAGAGAGAAATAGACACAAAGAAAGACCGATATATGCATGTACATAAGTGTTACATAGTTAGAGAGAAATAGACACAAAGAAAGACCGATATATGCATGTACATAAGTGTTACATAGTTAGAGAGAAATAGACACAAAGAAAGATAGATATATGCATGTACATAAGTGTTACATAGTTAGAGAGAAATAGACACAAAGAAAGACCGATATATGCATGTACATAAGTGTTACATAGTTAGAGAGAAATAGACACAAAGAAAGATAGATATATGCATGTACATAAGTGTTACATAGTTAGAGAGAAATAGACACAAAGAAAGACAGATATATGCATGTACATAAGTGTTACATAGTTAGAGAGAAATAGACACAAAGAAAGACAGATATATGTATGTACATAAGTGTTACATAGTTAGAGAGAAATAGACACAAAGAAAGACCGATATATGCATGTACATAAGTGTTACATAGTTAGAGAGAAATAGACACAAAGAAAGATAGATATATGCATGTACATAAGTGTTACATAGTTAGAGAGAAATAGACACAAAGAAAGACCGATATATGCATGTACATAAGTGTTACATAGTTAGAGAGAAATAGACACAAAGAAAGATAGATATATGCATGTACATAAGTGTTACATAGTTAGAGAGAAATAGACACAAAGAAAGACAGATATATGCATGTACATAAGTGTTACATAGTTAGAGAGAAATAGACACAAAGAAAGACCGATATATGCATGTACATAAGTGTTACATAGTTAGAGAGAAATTGCGTAGAAGTGAAAGTGGAGCAATAAACAATTAAAGTACAGAAAAACGATTCCTACCGGTAAAATAAAGTCATTTGAGCTTTCAGCGTTCATAGGAGATTCCCGCAAATGAGACCAATTATGTCACGTGTCACTTGCATTCTAGTACTGTTAGATAGACTTCATGTGAAAAACAACACGACATGCACAATTTATATTACGCCAAAACCTAAATATAACGTTAGGGGTTATGAGTACTATTATGACTATTCATTCATAAATAACCATAGACTCACAGAATCGTGTAAAAGTGCAATAAATCCTACAATGCTGAACAAAAAATATATAAAAGTCAGCCCCCATCAACTGAAATTTGCAATTTTTCGAAAGAGCATAATGGCCTTGTGTTGATGTGGGCCACAGTGTTATTAGAACTGTTTGTGACGCAATAATACGTGTTCTGTAGTGAATAAATCGCAGTTTTACAGTCTTAATAACAATAGTTAGTCGTGTAATAAACACTGCCACGCCTTTTGTGACCTAATTAGATAGAGAGTGGATACAACTTTCTGTTCTGTTTTCCAAGTGAGTGGAGTTGGCAATCTCATGCACTGTACCCCAAGTGAGTGGAGTTGGCAATCTCATGCACTGTACCCCAAGTGAGTGGAGTTGGCAATCTCATGCACTGTACCTCAAGTGAGTGGAGTTGGCAATCTCATGCACTGTACCTCAAGTGAGTGGAGTTGGCAATCTCATGCACTGTATCTCAAGTGAGTGGAGTTGGCAATCTCATGCACTGTACCTCAAGTGAGTGGAGTTGGCAATCTCATGCACTGTACCTCAAGTGAGTGGAGTTGGCAATCTCATGCACTGTACCTCAAGTGAGTGGAGTTGGCAATCTCATGCACTGTACCTCAAGTGAGTGGAGTTGGCAATCTCATGCACTGTACCTCAAGTGAGTGGAGTTGGCAATCTCATGCACTGTACCTCAAGTGGAGTTTGTTTTTTCGTCTTTAGGTTGATGGATATAGTTGCGGGTCTGTCTGATGTGCTTGTTTTCAAAATATTATGTTCAAATCCCAAAAGACAGTTTGACTTAATGTTTGTTTGTCTGTTTGCAGCAACAAAGCTAACAATCATTTGTTATCTGTGTGGTTTGCGCCGAGAACGTTAGTAGGTTGCGTGTTGGTAGGTTCCTACGGCATGTAAGACAGACACATTCCAACTTCGACCAACGTGTTTGCATATTATCCAAAAGGACACACATTTGTAAAGATGGGTAACTATAAGATTGTCAACAATGAAAATCGGGGTACACCCATTACAGGGAGTCGTCATCAATCACAGTAAACGAGTCGTCTGTTTTCTAAGCTTAGCAGACAAATTGTGACATTGTGACAGTTGTCTACTATAGAGGGGACATTTGAAGTAATTCCTCTAATAAATTCGACAACATAAACAAGGTAAACAAGGTTGATTATGTTCTTGGAGTTAGATACGGATTTCCTGCAGACTTGATCATAGTCCCGGTTATGTTAACTCTTACATTGAGAGCCAAACGAACTGGCATACGTATGATTCTTGATATACACTGCTTCCGTACTCCTCATAGGAAAACACTTAAGAGAGAGGGAGACATTTATAGTTCATAAAGCCATGCATACGTTATATATTCGAATATTATATATCAGAATAGTATGCATTCTAAAACGCAATGTGCTGGACCTACGAAAGCAAATCTAAAACTGCTGCGTAACGAACTAATGACCTTTGAAACAAATCACATACAGTTCACACCAATTGATTAATAAGTGCTTGTTGTAGAAGGAAATCCAGAAGAAGAAGAAGCTAAAGAATAACAAGTCAAGATTAAAAACGTACTATTTATGATGATATGCCTTTTGTCCTGTTCTAATATATGAAACTATAACTATGAATGTAATATATGAAACTATAACTATGAACTATAATATATGAAACTATAACTATGAACTATAATATATGAAACTATAACTATGAACTATAATATATGAAACTATAACTATGAACTATAATATATGAAACTATAACTATGAACTATAATATATGAAACTATAACTATGAACTATAATATATGAAACTATAACTATGAACTATAATATATGAAACTATAACTATGAACTATAATATATGAAACTATAACTATGAATCTAATATATGAAACTATAACTATGAACTATAACTATGAATGTGAGTTGTGGACAATTAAAATAGTAAATACAGTCCCGTTACCTTTTCAGACTTCAGATTATGAAGTGCCTATCTTTTCACATTTCTAGGCACACGTTTGTAAGAGCTAGGAAGGCCAATTCCTTTTCTCATATATGGAACATTGAGTGCGGAACTGCACCAACCAATGCCTCTTGTGTCCGATTTGATAAGCAAATCCCCTTTATAAATATTATGCTCATCCACCCCACGAATTACTCAAGCCGGGTATAATATTTACACTGAGACAGATATGAGAACTATTAAAATGAATTTGATAAGTGTCAGAACTTTGTACATATCGACCAAGAAAGGTATTCGATTGAGTCAACAGATGTAAACTATGGAGGATCCTTGAAGAATATGGTGTGAAAGGTCAACTATATGGTAACAGAAAGGCTCTCTATCAAGATAGTAATAGCCGTCCATCGCAAGCCATGACGACAACAGCCTCAGACGTGTGCTGATGCACCTGTATGGTGTATGTGAAGGTGAATATAGAGTCCAATCTTGAAACACAATCCCCCACCACAGATTGAGCATACACGATCAAAATTAGACATGTGGCTGTTGTGTGTTCTGTTTTTCGCACATTTTTTTTTTTTTTTCCGATCCAGAAGCACTTGAGCTTTTCAGCTCTTCGGCTCGGTGCCATGGACATCGTAACCCTTCGGTTCGGTGCCACGAACACCGTGAATCTGGGGAATCTGTGGCTTTTCTGCCTGCCCACGGAATTGAACCCGTACACACAGAGGGCTAGTCACCCACAGTCCAACGCGCTACGAACACGCTGGGCGCGCGGGCTTTTTTTTCGCACATATGGAGCCCTGTAGTAAATGCATAAAACTATCAAAATAGTAAAAGCAAAGTAAGAACAATAGAAGAAATGAGAAATTAATGTTCTAATTACATAAAATGGCAGACAAGGATATGTTCTCTCACCACTATCACTGCTCTTCATATCGTTAATGGATATAACAAGCCAAGAGTTAAACTTAGATATATGGAAATCAATAAACTGATTTATGTAGATAAGTAGTACGTGATACACCAGAACAACAGTCTTCAACACCATTCCAACTCCTTATATTACAAGTGTATTAAGTATGACATACAAATAAGCACATAAGAAAACTAAAGCATTGAGCATAGACATGAAACATTTAACGCTCATATCAACGGCACCACAGTCAAATTAGATAAAAGAGTTCAAATACTTCAGAAACATATTTATAGATGAAAGAAGACTTTACAGAGATATAGAAGATAGTATTCCGACAAAAACTGATGTCACTTACCAACTACCCCCACTATTAATACATTAAAACATTTCCTTGGTATAGTCTGTCCATTAATTCGTGAGCACGTTTGAAATTGATTTTCTCGAAAACTACCTGTTGGATCTCAGTGATTTTTTGCAAGCAGCCTTAGAATATCCATGACGCTAGAGAAATATTTTTTCCAAGAAAATTTGATGTAGTTTGAAATATTTCTTCTTCAGGTTATATTAAAATCAACCTCACCGGATTGTACACAATAGTAACAGATCTACGGTACACAGACGCGTTGTTCTAAAAATACATTATGGTAACATTGAAATATCGTGAGTTTCACGAATTCCCGTGCACCTAACCCAGTCGACTTTGAAAGCGGAAAGCATATGACGTTATAATTGGGATACCGTTTTATAGTTATAGGCGTATCTCGCTATTTGTATGAAGCTATTGTATCATATTTGTTGGCTTATCAAAACTGACATTGATATCACATTCATAATGAGTCTGAAGTGCACATTTATAACAATGCAGAAGGTTACAGTTTTACTATACCAACACTTCCGTAGGGAATCTAAGAGAGGTCATCTATATTGTGATATTCATAACCCTGAGAAACGAACGCAACTGGCGCTTGGTCTGAATAGAGAATCCTTTTCCCGATGGATTAAACAGGACACAAAGTGCACTAATGTCAAGCAAGGAAGGAAAAGAACAATTGACGACTTTGACATAGATGTCATAAGACGGAGCTCTTGAAAATGTTTGCGACAAATCAACTTGTTACTCTCAGGAAACTGAAATTAAAACTGCAATCAGATTGCAGCATATACATTTCTAAAAGTACTCTATGGAAAATTGTAAGAGCCGCCGGCTTCACCTTCAGAAAAACTATAGGCGGCAGGAATATTATTTGTGAAAAGCCACATTTAATTACTGCCCGAAGTAAATACCTGAAGCAGATCCGTGAGCGGCGGAGGCAAGGCTATGATATTGTATATTTGGACGAATCCTGGGTCAATGCTCACCACACCAATGCTAAAGAATGGCAATCAGTAGACGGTGAACAGAAAAGAAAAATACCAAGCAGCAAAGGCCAGCGTATTATACTAACACATGCAGGAAGTAGTGAAGAAGGTCTTGTCCATGACGCTGGACTTATTTTCCAATCAGAAAGTACCGACGGTAGGGACTACCACACAGAAATGAATGGACATATTTTCAGGCACTGGATGGAGAAAGATCTAATTCTGAACAGACCATCATGCTTGGTAATGGATAATGCATCCTATCACAACGCAGTATCAGCGGAAGACAAAGTACCAACTGCATCAAATACAAAAGATCAAATTAGGACTTGGCTTGCTAAGGAAAATGTCAACTTCGATGATACATATTTGAAACCCGAGTTGTTGCACCTGGTGAGGATGACAAATAAGACAAAGGTGTTTCATATTGACAAAATCATTGCGGAATACGGCCACACGTCTTTGCGACTACCTCCATATCATGCTCACCTCAATCCGATAGAGCTTGTCTGGGCTAAAGAAAAAGGGCAAGTTGCCGAACAGAACAGGACGTTTAAAATGTGTGATGTTGAAGTTCTGACACGTGAGTCCTTCTCAATGATAGACATGCAGTTCTGGAAGAAGTGTGTTGAACATGTGCTCCGAGAGGAAGACGAGTACTGGCACCGAGATGGATTACAATTTGTCCAGCCAGTAACAATTATCAACCTCATGGAATCGTCAGATTCGGGATGATACAAATCATATTTTGATTACAGACTGAAAAATAGCAACGTATACATTTCCATATCCAAATGCGTCTACCATCATACAATTTGTGGTGAAGTTAAGACACCCTACACCCTGGGGTCTAATGGTGACCGAAGGGGAGGACTAACTGTTGCATATTGTATCCAAGTTCACGATTGCACATAAAGGGCAACACACTTAATTACTAGATTGAGAGCCGCTGTAGCGTAGTTGTTAGTGAACTCGCTTCGGAAGGCTGGTGGTCTGGGTTCAGCTCCCGCAATTCGCGTGGAATTTTTCCCGACCACGACGGCTCTCAGGTCGACCCAGCCTCAACTGGGTACCAGACATGCTCTGGGAAAGTAAAGGCGGCGGGCGTGATGCTGACCACATCACCCATCGTGTGCCGACGGTCAATGAAAAATACAGGCCTAACACTGTATTGACCCATATACCACGAGGTATGAAAGGGTTCCTTTACTTTACTTACTTACACTTAATTACTTGACCTATCAAGTTAATATGGAGATACACCTATGAATAGAATTGACATGGACAAATTCTAGGGATACTGTAAAATCTAAAATTTGAGCCCCCGTATTTGCAATTGTCATAAAAGATCAAAGGAATTCGCCGATGTGCAAAATCCGTAGCATCTATGGACTACTGGTTAGCTTTATTTTAGCGTCATGGATATTCTAAGGCTGCATGCAAAAATCACTGAGATCCAACAGGTAGTTTTCAGAAAATCAATTTCAAACGTGCTCACGAATTAATGGACAGACTATAGCTGAACTATAAATGCTGATGTCACTTACCAACTACCCCCACTATTCATACATTAAAACATTTGCCTGTGTAGCTGAACTATCAAATACTGATGAAAAGGTTTGTTATTCTTACTTTCTGATACCAGAAACAAAAACATGGACAATGTATAAAGCACATGCAAAGATATTGAACGCGTGTGAAATGCGCTGTCTCCGAAAAGATCGCCAACGGTTCATAAAGAGACCAGTGCAAAATATCAACATCAGAGAGAAGATTGGAACAAGACCGTGCTTAAATTACATTTACAAACAAAGAATGATATGGTTTGGTCACCTTGTCAGATCACATTCAGCCAGATCACGCTGTCTATAAAACCTTCAACAGCAGAACACCATTGCAAAACTCTAGTGGAAGACTAAGAAAATGATGGATAGGTGGAGTGTCTATATCACGCCAACAGATTCAGACATCCATCACTCAAGCCATCCGAGAAACACCAGACAAATACAGAAGACAAAGACACTGAGCTATACGCTTGTAGAAGAAGTATGACGACAAAAGAAGGAAGAAGTTGGAAATAGAGAAAGAAACTTGCAGGTTACCTACACGATGTGAACATCGACAAACAGACTGTCTACACGATGTGAACATCGACAAACAGACTGTCTACACGATGTGAACATCGACAAACAGACTACATACACGATGTGAACATCGACAAACAGACTGTCTACACGATGTGAACATCGACAAACAGACTGTCTACACGATGTGAACATCGACAAACAGACTGTCTACACGATGTGAACATCGAAAAACAGACTGTCTACACGATGCAAACATCGAAACACAGACTGTCTACACGATGTGAACATCGAAACACAGACTGTCTACACGAAGTGAACATCGACAAACAGACTGTCTACACGATGTGAACATCGAAAAACAGACTGTCTACACGATGCGAACATCGAAACACGGACTGTCTACACGATGTGAACATCGACAAACAGACTGTCTACACGATGTGAACATCGACAAACAGACTGTCTACACGATGTGAACATCGACAAACAGACTGTCAACACGATGTGAACATCGACAAACAGACTGTCAGCACGATGTGAACATCGACAAACAGACTGTCAACACGAAGTGAACATCGACAAACAGACTGTCTACACGATGCGAACATCGAAACACGTACTGTCTACACGATGTGAACATCGACAAACAGACTGTCTACACGATGTGACCATCGAAAAACAGACTGTCTACACGATGTGAACATAGTTAAAAAAAACAGACTGTCTACACGATGTGAACATCGAAAAACAGACTGTCTACACGATGTGAACATCGACAAACAGACTGTCAACACGATGTGAACATCGACAAACAGACTGTCAGCACGAGGTGAACATCGACAAACAGACTGTCAACACGAAGTGAACATCGACAAACAGACTGTCTACACGATGTGAACATCGACAAACAGACTGTCTACACGATGTGAAAATCGAAAAACATACTGTCTACACGATGTGAACATCGACAAATAGACTACCTACACGATGTGAACATCGAAAAACAGACTGTCTACACGATGTGAACATAATAAAAAAAACAGACTGTCTACACGATGTGAACATAATTAAAAAAAACAGACTTTCTACACGATGTGAACATCGACAAACAGACTGTCTACACGATGTGAACATCGAAAAAACAAAATACCTAAACGATGTGAACATCGAAAAAACAGTGGTTCAAAACCCATATATTTTCTCGAAAGTCTCAATATTTTTCTCTCATATGTTTGACAGCGATTTATATAGTGATCAACAGTGAAGGTTATGTCTTCTATAAAATAGCAAGGAGTGAACTACCAAAACGACGGTGGCAGCATAATATAAAAGAAAACACAAAACATTGGATGTATTTAATAACTAGCTAAATATTGAATCCATTAGGTACAAGTGACGAGAGAGATGATCTTCAATGGGCATGCTATGTGAAGAGACCTCATTATGCAAAACACGACACTTTAAGTTGAATGTAATAGCTATCGGTTGTATGAGTATGTGGGCTTACGAAACACAAAAGATTAAAACAAATTAATAACAAAATAATGGTAATTTTCGTCTGGTGTGCAGGTAGGACTGATCACAATATGAGTATGAAAGTAAGTAAACATAGAAATGTGCAGGTTTAAACTGCTTATTATGTCAGCAATATGGGCAACAAGACCACACACCAATGGTTATAACTAAGAAACACAAGTTAGAGAAAGTCAGCAAGCTGTCACAATAACTGGAAACTATGGGAGAACTCAACAATGAAGGGTGACTAATTGATATGGACAAAATGATGCATTGTTCGCTTGTCAAGAATAGAAGATGATGGATGACTTGAACAAAATACAGTCAGGAAACTCAGATAACAGAAACAAAGAAATTTTGCGGATTCTAAATTTTGTCATATCAGGTAAGGTTACTGGGTCTAATCTTCTAGATATAGTCAATTGTCCCTCCAGATCTGTGTTTTAAACATAATCAATTGTCCCAGCAGATCTGTGTTTTAAATATAGTCAATTGTCACTCCAGATCTGTGTTTTAAATATAGTCAATTGTCCAAGCAGATCTGTGTTTTAAATATAATCAATTGTCACTCCAGATCTGTGTTTTGAATATAGTCAATTGTTACTCCAGATCTGTGTTTTAAATATGGTCAATTGTCACTCCAGATCTGTGTTTTAAATATAGTCAATTGTCACTCCAGATCTGTGTTTTAAATATGGTCAATTGTCACTCCAGATCTGTGTTTTAAATATGGTCAATTGTCACTCCAGATCTGTGTTTTAAATATAGTCAATTGTCACTACAGATCTGTGTTTTAAATATAATCAATTGTCCCAGCAGATCTGTGTTTTAAATATAGTCAATTGTCACTCCAGATCTGTGTGTTAAATATAGTCAATTGTCCCAGCAGATCTGTGTTTCAAATATGGTCAATTGTCCCAGCAGATCTGTGTTTTAAATATAGTAATTGTCCTTCCAGATCTGTGTGTTAAATATAGTCAATTGTACCAGCAGATCTGTGTTTTAAATATGGTCAATTGTCCCAGCAGATCTGTGTTTTAAATATGGTCAATTGTCCTTCCAGATCTGTGTGTTAAATATAGTCAATTGTCCCAGCAGATCTGTGTTTTAAATATGGTCTGAAGGTTAAATAAATGATAGAAATTTGATATGTTTCATTAATAAATATGACTATTATCGCTGCAATTCTGTGAATCATCATGTGTACTTTCATATTTTTAAAAAAAAAGAAGGATATCTCAGTGAAAGAGAACAAAGTCTGTAGCGGTCGCGAGAGTTCTTGATGTGTCTTCTAGGAGAATGATAATCTATAGAACTCTTATTTAATTGGATTTCAATGAAATGTGTCCAAGAAGTGATACTGAAGTCAACACTTTTCGTCTTTCAAATAAAAATAACTATATTTCATGCACAACCTGAATACGGGTCATTCTTTTAGCTGTTCATCTTAGATATGAATAGGAACTTGATCTCACATATATTGAGATCAGAATTATTTAAAATAACATGATTTCTCCTTGTAGAAGCAAACCGAGCACTTTTAAAGCGAGAGGTGGTATAGCATTTTCATCATCATCATCAGGTGCCGTCTCCACATCGAAGGTTGGCTGCAATGAATCTCCAGCATCCTCTGTCTTTCGCCTTGGTGCCGCACACTGCCAGACTGTAACCTGTCCATTTCTTAAAGTTTCCTCCCACTTATCTCTCGGTCTTCCTCTTGCTCTTCCTCCCTCAGCTTTCCCATATAGTAAATGTTTTATCATGATGTCATGTCTTTTATGTGCCCAAAATACTTTACTTGTCTGAATTTTATTTCTCTTAATAATTGTTTCTTCATGCCTAGTTTTCCTAAAACTTGTTTATTTGTTTGTTTATCTGTCCATGAAACTCTGCCTATTCTTCTATATATCCACATCTCAAATGCATCAATTATGTCTTCTAACTGCTTGTTCATTGTCCATGTTCCGAGCCATACATTAATATAGGTTATAGGATTTTACAGCCACATAAACTACCACAAGGAGGCAGAAATAATTCTACTAACTAACCCTTTCGCTGCTACATACTCGACGAAGACGGAACTAAAATAACTACTCTGTGTTTCTAGGTCACACAAGTGAATGTATGCCTATAGCAGTGACAGTAGAAATGTATAACGTATTAACACGTCTTTAGCCCACAGATAAGAGATAATAACAGACGTGTTAACGCGTCTTTAGCAGTGAATGGGAAAACGTCTATACATGTCCATAGCTGCGAATGGGCTAGAGAAGGGTCAGAGACGAATCTCTGATGCCTGGCAACCAAATGCTTCAGACTGCTGAGTTCCATGAGTCTTGAAAGACAGCTCACCTTGAAAAAGTAAACCTTATTTTTAAACCACCCACTAACTTAGAGAGAGGTACTATCGTCTGAAAAATTAGATAAGTATAATCAAAGATAGCATAGGAAAACAAGATGATACCACACAAATCTATATAAAACTTGTAACAAACAGCAAAGCCAAAACTAGTTCATCAATGTTGCAAGTTGAATTACTGACTCTTTATCTCTTATGGTGGCGTCTATGACCTAGGGATAGTGACTCGGTCTATTAACCCTGACGTTCTGAGTTCGAATCACGCAGCAGACAGTTTGGTTGCACATTGTTACGCTTGTTTTTTACAAAGGACGATGGCACCACCCGTTCAGAAAACAATGGTAAACTACTGAACGTAATAATGCCTAGAGAAATCAGTATATATATATGGAACTGCAGTAAAACTATTTGATTGGCAAAACACGTAATTACAAAGTACTGTAGTTTTACAAATTACAAAAACAATGACAAAATACAGCAACGTTTCGACCAACAAGGCCTTTATCAACAAACGAACAAACAGGAATGACAAATTAAAATGAAACACAAACTGACGACCAAATACAAACGTATCTAAGGAAAATCTGGAATAAAACGAATAACGAAATAAATGTAACACAAAAACACACATAAAAACTTATTATTTTATAAAAACAAGTATAAACTTATTAAAGATGTTTCATTGTTTCTTTTCCTTTCTATTTCTAGTTTTTATGTGTGTTTTTGTGTTACATTTATTTCGTTATTCGTTTTTATTCCAGATTTTCCTTAGATACGTTTGTATTTGGTCGTCCGTTTGTGTTTCATTTTAATTTGTCATTCCTGTTTGTTCGTTTGCTTGATAAAGGCCTTGTTGGTCGAAACGTTGCTGTATTTTGTCATTGTTTTTGTAATTTGTAAAACTACAGTACTTTGTAATTACGTGTTTTGCTAGAGAAATCACAAACAGCCTTAAACAGGTGGAGTTAATTCGCAAAGTCCTGTAAAGGATATGCAATTAACTTATCCCTTATGGAAGTAGGGTAAGTCCTGTGGTTCATGTAACCGACCACATCTCGCTATTTCTGTCATCATCAAATAATATTTCCTGAGCTGAACTCTACAACACTAATCTATATCTATCTATATACTCTTCGTGTTCCAATTGACACATAAGGCTTCCACAAGAGACTTACACTGTTGTCGTTCTGCTGCCTTTCTACCAACCATCTACCACGTCAGGCTACATTCTTTCAATTTCAAGTCTCTCTCCTCACCGTTCTTCTCCATGTTTCCTTTGGACGTCCAGGACTTCTCTTCCCATCCGCTGTCCATCTGAGAGCTGTCCTAGCCAATGCCCCCACTGGCATACGACATACATGTCCAACCACCATAATAGTCCTTCTGAATGTCTCTCTCAATGCACAGTTATCGTGCCTTTGTGACTGTCATGCTAATATTATCAGTTATATCCCAAATCCATCTTCTTTGTGGTCTTCTTCTCCTCCGCTTGCCGGAATGCATTCTTCTAGAATGGTTTTCTCCAACTCTGTATCTGTATGTCTAAAATACTTCAATTTGGGGTCTCTGTGGCTAAGTGGTTAAACCCTTTGCCTTGTGAGTCGAAGGTCGTGGGTTCGAATCCGGACTGCGCCGTTCTGTTCACGAGAGTGCAGTTTTTTCCAGAGACCCCTATGATTGTTGCTGAAGCTACGCAGTTCGTGCTTTGTGCAATACTCTCTGCAGGTGGCGTGCTATTTCTGGGGAGAGGGACCGAGCCATATGGGGTAAAACCCGGTGCAATGAAGTCAATTCTTCTGCTTTAATCCTTTTAACTTCAATTTTCTCATTCTTATTTGTGGCATCAACAAGTTTTCTTTAATTTTGAGTTCTTTCTCCTTCTTTTTTCTTCTTCTTCTTCTTCTTCTAACGCTTTTCATATCGAGCACTTTATAACCACTCTTTGTGATTTGTGTTTGATTCGAGCCTAAGAGCGGTTATACGTTGTGCCAGTTATGCGCCTACAAGTATGCTAGCCCATCCGATTTCTGCAACGCTGTCTATTTACTACGATAGTTTCCCTAAGTACCTACCTCAGTTGCCTTGTAGGTCGCAAGGTTACTATTATTTGCTCCCCTTCCAAGTCCCGGCAACATACGGGAAGTTCTTTCTAGATATATCATTGTGTTCTCTTTTCTAACACTAATATACTGATGACTCTTCTAGATATATCATTGTGTTCTCTTTTCTAACACTAATATACTGATGACTTTTCTGTAGCATTTACATGCAACAGCACATATATGTTTTTTCACTGTCTTGTTAAATTTCCTTGTTCATACTCCAACGTTGCCACTGGGAATATGCATGCTCTTAATATTCTGATCTTTGTTTTCCTATCAATTTCATTCCATACTGTTTTAGTTGCTTATGTTTTTGATTTGTAAAATCGTGTTTGTTCTCTTGATAATTTCCTTCAACCCATTTCCAACGCTATTTTTTAGCTACTAAATATAATATACAGTTTTTCAGATACACATAGTGTGTAATAGATAATATTGAGAATAACAGATAAACTAGCTTAGATAATATCAAATTAAAAGTGACAAGATTAGCATACACATACGTAGATGATGAGAAATAAGTTGAAAGAGAACAGGTAAAAATGACTTCAGAGAAAACACACGTGGAAGAATATACTCAAAAGTAGATAGACATCAAAGAGATGTGGATATGATTGAAGGTTTCAACAAGGTAAGAACAGTTCGTCTGCATGCTATCTACATCATGTTCGTTGCCTAGGTTGTGCATTCTGCCTAACTATTCTTTATCAATATTTTCATGTTTGCCTTCCAATTATATCTTTTTTTTTCCTTGTTGTTTGACCTAAAATATTTCTCTCCAGTATGGTTTTAGTCTATTGTCTTTTGCCAGGTGGATGATGGAATTTGTTATCTACTCTTGCCGCTGTTAAGAGTACGGGTGGGAGCTTTAATTTGCGTTCCAGGATCAGATGAGTCGCCCTTGTTGTGTTATGTCCGAGTTTATTTAGTGTGGTTTTGATATTGTGTATCCATCTTATTTTTGGTCTTCCATTGGCCCTAGTATGTTCTTCTTTTTCTTCTTTTGTCGTCACACTGCTACTGGGTTGTTCCCCATTGCGGTTTTCTGTTCTTGTCTTGCGCTGTTTCGGTGGCTTGGGTGATTGCTAATTTTGTTCTTTGATACGATTCTGCTTTGCTATCAAACCATCTTTTTCGTGGTCTTCCTCTTGCTTTCTGTCCTGGTATTCTATTTTAGAAAATTCTGTATATTGTTTTAACTTTTATTTCTTATGGTACCCATTGCCTATCTGGGTGTGTTTTTAATAACGCTCGTCTGTAAGTCTAGGCAATGGGTGCCGTAAGTTTGTCTGTAGAGCTAGGCAATGGGTGCCGTAAGAAAGAAAGGTTTGTGGTTCAAATCCTGTGTCTGGTAATTTTGTTTCGGTAGCCCCTAATACTTGTTTTATGTCTATATATTGATCTTATTTATTAGCTCCGATGCTGTGCCGACGTTTTCATTTTTAAAACTTCTTATGTCTTTGTTGCACGAACTGAATAACAACGACAAAGAGCAACTAGAAAATCCCATTGTCAACAATGTGATATATGCACTTGCTGCAAATACAAAAATCGGTTGCCCGGTTGAAAGCGCAAACAAATAATTTTCTCAAAAAGCAGGACAGGGTACCACGTTTCCAACATGGTAAATGTTCGATTCCATTGTTTCTGCTGAACTGTTTTCTTCAATATTTATAGATGATTCACGATAGCTTTACACACACACACACACACACATACACACACACAGGTCTGACTATTTACAGATTTTAGCTTGATAAACTTACACAATTTCTAGTATCGTGTAGATGTAATTAGAAACAATACCAAAATACAGAAATAAATGATGATATTCAAATCTTAACGATGATCGTGACAGAAGTAAACACTGAACAATGATGGTAACAGAAGTAAACACTGATCAATGATTGTAACAGAAGTTAAACACTGAACAATGATGGTAACAGAAGTAAACACTGAACAATGATTGTAACAGAAGTTAAACACTGAACAATGATTGTAACATAATTCAAAAACTGAACAATGATGGTAACAGAAGTCAAACACTGAACAATGATGGTAACAGAAGTCTAAAACTGAACAATGATGGTAACAGAAGTCTAAAACTGAACAATGATGGTAACAGAAGTATAAAACTGAACAATGATTGTAACAGAAGTTAAACACTGAACAATGATTGTAACAGAATTCAAAAACTGAACAATGATGGTAACAGAAGTCAAACAATGAACAATGATTGTAAAAGAATTCAAAAACTGAACAATGGTAGTAACAGAAGTCAAACACTGAACAATGATGGTAATAGAAGTATAAAACTGAACAATGATGGTAACAGAATTCAAAAACTGAACAATGATGGTAACAGAATTCAAAAACTGAACAATGATGGTAACAGAAGTATAAAACTGAACGATGATCGTGACAGAAGTAAACAACAACTCTATTAAAATGAAAGATTTATTTAGAAGAAACATATTTGTAAAAAAAATGATCAAAATAAAGATATCTAGTAATATTATGCTGTAAAAATATTTAGAACAAAATGGGTTCTCCACAAACATTGAAAGAAAACAAAAAAAATTGATCATGAACACGATTTTATAACGATGACGATGATAATTATGATGATGATGAACGGAAAAAGTTTGTGAAATTATCAAAGAATGCAAAGGAACGATGATGAGAAAGTATCAATAAGCTTCAAGCCAGCTGAAATATAAATAATACAAAGGAACGATGATGAGAAAGTATCAATAAGCTTCAAGCCAGCTGAAATATAAATAATACAAAGAAAGAATAACGAGAATATTTTAAAAAGCAATTTATCTTTATTATTGGATTACCATAAAAGAAAATATAATTAGGAGCATGACTCATACATACAATAATATAGAAGCGTGTGTTCTGTTGTTTTTAATATAAAATGAAGTGTCAATAAATAACTAGTTTTAGATCAAGGAAATGCAATATAACAAACTTAGAGAACGCAGATAAGAAACTATTACGGTAAACACAGTATGTTGAAACTATTTTTCTAAATCAGGTAAGATGATATTAGTGATGTATACTTCGATAACAATGTATAAAAGAAAGTAAAGTTAAGATGGAATAAATATCAATGGAGTAGAAAGATCAAATAAGAGAAGGTATCACATATTTAGGAAGTAAGATTAGACAAGAAAAACGAGTTTGATTAGAAACACAAAATAGTCGAATTATCGCAGCAAAAATGTAGAGAACTTGCTTTCTACTTTGTTCTGTATACATTATTCTCAAATTACACTTTGTAATATGTATGTAGTTTGCCGATTAGAACTTGGGTTTGTTGTACCAGTTAGCCGCATACAAAACTCAAATCACATTTGGTAATCTGAATGTAGTTTGCCGATTACAGCTTGAGTTTGTTGTACCAGGTAGCCGCATACAAAACTCAAATCACATTTGGTAATCTGAATGTAGTTTGCGTGAGCGTCTGTAGCTCAAGTGGTAGTGAGCTCGATCACAAACCGAAGCTTACCTGGTTCAGACCCCATGTGGGCATGCTTGGAAGCAAATTTCCGTGGGATTTTTCCAAAAGGTAAAAATAGATCTCACCGTTCAGAAAGCAATGGCATACTACTGAGCGTATAAGTGGTGCCTATAAAATCATCGAATCCTTTACTGTGGTTGATGGCTACGTCCTGTAAAGGATATGCCACGATTTTTCATGGAGTTTGCGGATTAGAGCTTGAGTTCGTTGTAGAAGGTAGTCGCATACAAAACTCAAATCACACTTTTAATCTATATGTATTTTGCGGATTAGAGCTTGAGTTCGTTGTACCAGGTAGTCGCATACAAACACGCAAACCAGCACATTCGGTTTCTGCATTATTTGTTTCGGTTTCGCTTCCCTAAGTGGAGTACCAAAAAAAAATCCTGACCAAGGGGAGACCATCTCCTAGGGAACCCACAGCCCCGTTAGACTTACACTTCGCGATCAAAGTTTTCCAGTCTACACGACCGTCAACTTGGATTGGCTTGTGTGCTAAACGGGTCATTAGCAAGCTAATAAATTGTAGATTTTCTCATGCCTAAAATACACTAGATGAACCTAACTTTGTGTCATACACAGAACACACCGTGTAGGTAGGTAGAGCTTTCAGAAAAGCTCAGATAAACTGTGAAAAAGAACATGCAAATAGTAAAATAGATAAAAGAATGTTAACACATCATAAAGTTTTTCTTTACCATTTACTTTAACACACTTTAAATGATATTACTATAAGTCAAGAGTTAGAGGGCATTCAAAGTTCAGACGAAAGCGCAGGTGGATAAGTCTCATATATTGTCAAGAAAATAAATTATTTGTGTTCAGAAGTAAATTGCTTTCATTCATGAGGAAAGAACATTATGACGTAATTACTGCGACACTTAACATAGCCATTGTTCGGGTATAGACATCAAATTGTTGCTATTAAATGTACGGTTAATGATGGTGTAGGCCGATACAACATTCCTGTAGACAGTGAAAAAAAGTAATTACTAATTAGAGGTTGGGCGTGTATTCCATATGTAGTATGTGTGCATTGAGCGACAAAAGGAAATATCAATTTTTTAATAATATTTTGTCATACAAGTTTTCTTTTTAAATAACGGAAAGAAAATGTAGTGCCAAGTTTCGTAAAACTACAGAAAATGTTGGTAATAATGTAACTGAATTTTGACATATAAAGAGACGCGAATGTTTGGAGAAGACATGTATGTTTGACATATAAAGAGACATGAATAGTTGGAGAATACATGTATGTTTGACATATAAAGAGACGCGAATAGTTGGAGAAGACATGTATGTTTGACATATAAAGAGACGCGAATGGTTGGAAAAGACAGGTGTGTTTAATAGGCTTCCCGAAAAAGAGAAGAAGAGGAAAGGCTATTCGCATTGGTTACTGCACCGACGACCGTACACTCCAGGCAGACCCATAAGTGCTAAGTCTCCCTCATATGTCGAAGGATATGCATACTGAGGGTTCTTGTAGCTCGTTGGTTACACACAATTCTACAGTGTGTTCTACTTAAAAGCAGCCCGTGAATGGAGCTAATCTGGCATATATGTATGGAAATGGAAAGGTTCAGTTATGACGAAGTATAGGTCAAGGTTGTGTGACGGTGTGTAATTGTAGTGCGGGGAGGAGCGATGAACAAATGTGACGTAGGACGAGCTATTCAGAACCGGTTTAAATAGTAAATAAACACAACTCAATTTGTACCTGGCAACTTTCGAATTGTCAATGGGGCTGCAATTATCTTGAACACCCTGTATCTACCCCTCAGGCATGCAGCTCTACTTGAACAACGTGCAATTTCACATTCTTTAGACCAATTGATAGATGCATAGGCAATTTTAATGTAGTGACCCAACAGGAGATCGCATATAGACCTTAGAACATCCCTCCATTATCCATACTAAATTCTCAGACAATCCATGCTGTGGATGCAAGCTTGTCGGCTTTCTCATTGTAGCCAACACCTGCTATGAGAGAGAAAGACAACGGAAACGATGGATTCATGATATAACTCGTGATGTTAACATGGCGGCTGCTGAGGTGGGACATCTGGCCTATGAGATAAGGAAATTCCAAAGGAATGTTATGGTAGCAGAGTTATGCTTAGGGCAAAACATTGGATGATGAGCTGGCATTCTATTTCTGATGTAAGCAGGACATTTAACACCTTGTTTACCGAATTAGCGAGCTGCAAGAATGTGCATGCAAACATCAAGAATCAAGCCCCAATGTATGCTTTAAGTTCCATCAGAGCTACAAAATGTATGCCCTTTGGTCTGGACATCCAGCATATCGATCAAGGAAGCATGCATAAAGAAGGGAAAGTCAAGCTGTAGCTTCATGACTAACGCGCATCGCCGAGTCGTTGCACAGCGCAATGGTACGTACATTACAACATCCAGTATGACGAAGCAGGTTGAGACCATTACTACTGCCTTCTGTGTGCTCTCTCGGACTTCAGTTACTGAGGACTTCACTGTGTGCGACACACAATCGATGCTACTGGATGCTGAACTTAGTATTTGTTGTGGTTTTAATGCTTGTGGTCTATCGAGGTTGCTAACCTCAAGACACTTAGATGGATCATGTTCAGGACATGAAATGTTAGCTGCAATAAGAAAAGCTTGCATCAACATCATTGATTGTTGTGGCGTCGAAGACGGATATGGTGGACGTCGTTCGTTTTAGAATTACTAGCTGTACATGAAGATTATAAGTGATTAAAGACCAGAATGAGAGTACTGTTTAACTATTGAGACTTGAAACCGTTAGCATAACATACACTTCGACGTCTGCTTCAGAAAGTCTAGAAGGAATGTAGCTCTGTCCGCGGAGTTATATGGTATTAATTCAGTAACAAATAGTCAATAATTGTGCAAGAGAGAGAGAGAGAGAGAGAGAGAGAGAGAGAGATAGATAGAGAAGACAGAGAGAGAGAGAGAGAGAGAAGAGTCCGTGACGTTATGAAACTAATCAAGACATATAACAATAACTAATTGCATGTATGCGCAATCAGGTCAGCATTTAGATATTTTACTCAGCGGAAGAGTTTTGTTTTATACTTAATGAATTGTGAATACTACTTTTTTACTATTAAGGAGAGCATCTAATCTAATTACCTATATAGTCTGAAAGTTAAGTTAATTGCATATCCTTTACAGGACTTTGCGAATCAGCCCCAACTTTTTAAAGTTTGTGATTTTTCTAGTGAAACACGTACAAACAAAGTACTATAGTTTTACAAAATACATAAACAGTGACGATAAACAGCAACGTTTCGACCAACAAGGCCTTTATCAAGCTAGGTATTTTTGATTTTTCTAGGCATTATTACGTTCAGTAGTTTGTCATTGCTTTCTGAACGGTTTGGTGCCATCGTCCTTTTGTAAAAATCCACACTAAACAATTTGCAACCAAACTGTCCGCAGCTTGATTCGAACTCAGAACGTCGGGATTAATAGACCGAATCACTATCCCCTAAGCCCCAGACGCCGCAGTCTGAAAGTTACTTCAGTCATTTTAACGTTAAAATAATGTTTATCTGTTTTGTGAATTTATAATAATAATAATATATTAATATGGACATGTTTTATTTGAATGCTACACCAGAAATATATATTTTTTAAAGTATAACATGATTTTATTGTAGCACACCTTTTAACAAGGAGCAGGATACGCCACTGAAGTTGGGACATTTATTTTCTATTACTGTGCCTCTTATTATGTAACAATGATTGAGTACCCACTTCTGCCGCTAGACATACTTGTTTTCATCGCGAGTGGTGTATTTAACAGTGGCGTGTCTCCAGGAAGTAGCATACAAGAGGGGAAATAAAGAACACATTAAGATAGACACAGAAACATTATAGAAAATGAGAAACTGTATATACAGGAAGTCGTTGCTATGGAGATAAGATGGACACAGAAACATTAAAGAAAATGAGAAACTGTATATACAGGAAGTCGTTGTTATGGAGATAAGATGGACACAGAAACATTAAAGAAAATGAGAAACTGTATATACAGGAAGTCGTTGTTATGGAGATAAGATGGACACAGAAACATTAAAGAAAATGAGAAACTGTATATACAGGAAGTCGTTGTTATGGAGATAAGATGGACACTTCTTTAGTACTACATTCTTGTTTATCTTATTTGAACTATCACTATCGACCACTTGTTTAACCATTCTTTGTTATTTGTATGCGATCTGAGCCTAATAGCGATTGTACGTTGTGCCAGTTATGTGCCTACATGTAGGCCAGCACATCCGATTTTTGCGACGCTTTTTATTTACTAGGGTACATTACCTAGTCCATTACCTCAGTCACTTCTTACGACATGCCTAGTCCATTACCTCAGTCACTTCTTACGACATGCCTAGTCCATTACCTCAGTCACTTCTTACGACATGCCTAGTCCATTACCTCAGTCACTTCTTACGACATGCCTAGTCCATTACCTCAGTCACTTCTTACGACATGCCTAGTCCATTACCTCAGTCACTTCTTACGACATGCCTAGTCCATTACCTCAGTCACTTCTTACGACATGCCTAGTAGGTTGCAGTGTCACTATTCTTTGCTTCCCTTGCCAACCCCGGCAACATGCGTTCATTTAGTGATACAAAGAATAAATACTGACATATGAATATCTACTGCCCTAATCGCTATGTGCGTGACATGCTAGCGATAGAATACAAATATCTACTGCCCTAATTGCTATGTGCGTGACATGCTAGTGATAGAATATAAATATCTACTGCCCTAATCGCTATGTGCGTGACATGCTAGTGATAGAATACAAATATCTACTGCCCTAATCGCTATGTGCGTGACATGCTAGTGATAGAATATAAATATCTACTGCCCTAATCGCTATGTGCGTGACATGCTAGTGATAGAATACAAATATCTACTGCCCTAATCGCTATGTGCGTGACATGCTAGTGATAGAATATAAATATCTACTGCCCTAATCGCTATGTGCGTGACATGCTAGCGATAGAATACAAATATCTACTGCCCTAATCGCTATGTGCGTGACATGCTAGCGATAGAATACAAATATCTACTGCCCTAATCGCTATGTGCGTGACATGCTAGCGATAGAATACAAATATCTACTGCCCTAATCGCTATGTGCGTGACATGCTAGTGATATAATATAAATATCTACTGCCCTAATCGCTATTTGCGTGACATGCTAGTGATAGAATATAAATATCTACTGCCCTAATCGCTATGTGCGTGACATGCTAGTGATAGAATATAAATATCTACTGCCCTAATCGCTATGTGCGTGACATGCTAGCGATAGAATAAAAAGGCTTTTAGGTACTTTCTTATGTATCTTTCTTTTGTCCTTTACGTTTTGCCGTTAGGTGTCGCAGGTTTAACTGATGATCGTTTTCCCAGATAGTGCACGCTCAGTCGCTTGATTACTCATGAATACACCAATTTAGTAATTTGCTACTCTATAATGTAACATAAGCTAATGTGCACTAAAGTTACCCGTACAGTTGCTTCTGGCTGTTTAGTTTGAAGTACAGCGAGCATATTGTCTTGTGTACTTCTATAGTCTTATGTGGTGCTCAGAAATAACAGATGCAGTGAAAAACACTAAATAGGAAGCCCACACAAAATCATGTTCAAGAAACTACTTATTATCCTGAGGCTGTGAGGTAAAACAAGATTAGAGAAAAGATAGATGGTTATATTAAGTCAAGATATACTTCATTTATATAACCCTTTCAACCTCATGTGCCCATATACCGGCTCCATGTATTTCTAAAGATGTCTCAAAACCGATGTACTGGATAATACCATTGCAATATGCGTGCGTCCGGGAGTAACAATGATGTGAAAGATGTAATCGCATGAATGGTTGATACAATAATATTGCCATTATCATTTTCAATTTTATTACAACCCACACAAACTACAGCTTGTTGCATTCAGTGACACAGCTCTTCTCTCTCACAGCTGTCTAAAATTATAATTTTAACTAACATATTTCATAAGATGGATCATAGTTAGGAAATCTATGACGCAAAACTGAACAACGCGTACATGTTGTTACTGTTACAATGAAAAGTCGACAGTAAAATGATGTAGAAATACATAAACAAAATATTAATATTGTTTTTACAAAGTATTCAAACAAGATTCTTATACCTTTCTACTAGAAGGTAAAGTTTTGCTTTTTTCCCTACAAGAAATTAATCTATTCACTGTTTCTTTGATGTATAAAGCCATCGTCTTGTATCCCATGTGTTTATTGTTCCTATCAGTGATAAAGACCTTTCGATAGAAACGTTGCTGTCTATTTACTTACTTGAAATTGACTTTTGTTACGAAATCAATTAAAATAGATGACATTTTAAAACAAAACAAAATGTAAGATATAAGCATTTAGTAGTATAAAAAATGCAATTCTAATATTAACATATTTGCATCGATGTATATTTTTAAATATTTTCTCTTTCCTTAACATTACAGGACACTATACAAAGCTATGCTTGTCATATCACTAAAATATATATTATATATTAGGATCCACTTTTCTTAATACAAATTCAATTTCATTTATTGATATATATCGATATAATTTTCATTTGCCGTTTGATACGTAAAGTTTCCACAAGAGATTTCCATTGCTGCCGTGCTGTCGCATTTCTATTAATTGTTTTCCACGTCAGAACACATTCTTTCAATGCCATCTTTCTAATAATTGTTTCCCATACCAGGTCACAATCTTTCAGTGCCATCTTTCTAATAATTGTTTCCCATACCAGGTCATAATCTTTCAATGCCATCTTTCTAATAATTGTTTCCCATACCAGGTCACAATCTTTCAATGCCATCTTTCTAATAATTGTTTCCCATACCAGGTCACAATCTTTCAATGCCATCTTTCTAATAATTGTTTCCCATACCAGGTCATAATCTTTCAATGTCATCTTTCTAATAATTGTTAAACATACCAGGTCACAATCTTTCAATGCCATCTTTCTAATAAATGTTTAACGTACCAGGTCACAATCTTTCAATGCCATCTTTCTAATAAATGTTTCCCATACCAGGTCACAATCTTTCAATGCCATCTTTATTCCTATTTACGCATCGACTATCCATAGAAGAACTGTCCTAGCTAATGCCCTAACAGGCACACGACATACATGCCCCATCCATCTCCATCTTCACCTTTTAATGATACTCGTCAATAATATGAATTTGTTCAGCTAATTATTTATCAACGAAAAACAATTAATTTGATACGTTCAAATTGGGGTCGAGTTTTGGGGCTAGATTTAAAAAAAAAATACTCTTCATTTCGAACGCCGTCATTGAGGTTGGAACCCAAACCAATATAACAGCACAGTAAAAAAAAGTAAAACCACCTCACTAGGCACCAATCCAGTAACTGTGTGACCACAAAAGAAGAAAAGAAAAATAATAGCTTTTGAAGAACTTAATATTAATATTTTCTTATTTAAGCAAATACATTCACGTTGCAGAATTGATGTCATTATTTAATATTAGTAATAACAGAATCCCGTCAAAGAGCAACAATAACAATCACACAAGCCACCAGAACAGCGCAACACAAAAACAGAAAACCACGACACTGGGCAACAACCCGGTAGCAGTGTGACGACACTGGGCAACAACCCGGTAGCAGTGTGACGATAAAAGAAGAAGAATGACAAAAAAAAAACAAGGGAAATTGTATTGCATTGAATAAAATATGGATGTTAAAGGAGATCAAAATAAACAAAAAGCTGAGAATCTTTCAATCAAATGTGAGTTCAACATGGAAGAGAATAAAAGAAACCAGCAGAAAACTACCGACCTTCATAAATGGATGCTTACATAGAATAGAGGAACTGTGATGGTATAATAAGATTACAGCCGAGGAACTCAGAGAATGAACTAAGCAGATACCAAGGGAGAAAGAGCTCAGGAAGAGAAACGCTGGCGATGGATAGGACAAACATTGAGAAGACTGACCGAAAGCATTGCAGGACAGGCACTGTTTTGGAACCCACAGAAATAGAGGAGTAGTGGAAGGTCTAAACAGACCTGGAGAAGAGAGCTGAAGACTGATATAAAAAGGATATGTAAAACATGTACAGAATTCGAAGGGATGGCAGTAGAGAGGAAGAGCTAGAAGAAGTTTGTTGGAGATCTGTTTTCCGTTTGGAGTTGAAAGGTGAAGAAGAAGAATGGTAAAGCCTGGCAAAGTTTTTGTGGTGAGAAAGTAAAGGGATCGCCGCTCTATCTAAATGTCTTCGGTTCGCTCTCACATGAAGTAATCTTTCATATATTGTTGTAGTTATCCTTGATCTCAATGTACATGCGATCAAATTCCTACACTTGTAGCAGATGAATGATAAAACGTAGGTCATATGTTCAAGTTCAGCATATATAAAAACCCTTGACAGTTGAAAATCGATATGAATATCGTGCAAAGCCGATGCCCGGGCAAAACTCAGTAGAACGATTAAAATAAAATTCCTACCTAAACTTTTATCCCGTCTTCAGATTTCCATCAGGGACTCTCGTCGGTGCTATAAAGTTCACACACTGCATCTGAGATTTCCTATGTAAGAAAGAGATCGGAGCACACATGGTTATTCCCTGAAGTGCAATGATGATGGTCATAGACATCAATCAGACAGTGATAGAACATGTCTTGTTAGCAACTTGATACATTGAATCAATCTTATTGTATTCTTGGTAAATATTTTTGTAATGAATGTGTTTACACTGTGAAATACAGTGCTCTCTTTCTATCCACATTTAGACATCATATGATAACAGTATTAATTAACGGCACATATAATAAAATAGCAGTAGTAAGCTCGATTCACAACCCAAGCGTACATGGTTTAAACTTCGCGGCAGACAATTTGGAAGCAAATTCGTTTCCGTGGGATTTTTAAAAAAGGTAAAAATAAACTTCACCGTACAGAACGCAATTGCAAACTACTGGGCGTATAAGTGGTGCCTAGAATATTAACGACTCGTTTACTGTGAATACGTACTGAGAGGGATATGCATCGATTTTCAGTTTTTGATATTGAAATACAAGGTGTGTGTGGCGAGTCGGGTCTTCCGATAAAATACGGCAGGTGGAATACGGCAAATAAAAGTGTGTGTGGCGAATCGGGTCTTCCGATAACATACGGCAGGTGGAATACGGCAAATAAAAGTGTGTGTGGCGAGTCGGGTCTTCCGATAACATACGGCAAGGTGGAATACGGCAAATAAAAGTGTGTGTGGCGAGTCGGGTCTTCCGATAACATACGGCAGGTGGAATACGGCAAATAAAAGTGTGTGTGGCGAGTCGGGTCTTCCGATAACATACGGCAGGTGGAATACGGCAAATAAAAGTGTGTGTGGCGAGTCGGGTCTTCCGATAACATACGGCAGGTGGAATACGGCAAATAAAAGTGTGTGTGGCGAGTCGGGTCTTCCGATAACATACGGCAGGTGGAATACGGCAAATAAAAGTGTGTGTGGCGAGTCGGGTCTTCCGATAACATACGGCAGGTGGAATACGGCAAATAAAAGTGTGTGTGGCGAGTCGGGTCTTCCGATAACATACGGCAGGTGGAATACGGCAAATAAAAGTGTGTGTGGCGAGTCGGGTCTTCCGATAACATACGGCAGGTGGAATACGGCAAATAAAAGTTCCAAGAAATTATAAGACTACAACCGTTGCATTCATTTTAAAAACAACCTAACGTGCTAATTCAAGGTTAAATTATGTTAAAGCTCTCACAGAGGACTTGTCACCCGTTGTCCAACGTGCTAATTCAAGGTTAAATTATGTTAAAGCTCTCACAGAGGACTTGTCACCCGTTGTCCAACGTGCTAATTCAAGGTTAAATTATGTTAAAGCTCTCACAGAGGACTTGTCACCCGTTGTCCAACGTGCTAATTCAAGGTTAAATTATGTTAAAGCTCTCACAGAGGACTTGTCACCCGTTGTCCAACGTGCTAATTCAAGGTTAAATTATGTTAAAGCTCTCACAGAGGACTTGTCACCCGTTGTCCAACGTGCTAATTCAAGGTTAAATTATATTAAAGCTCTCACAGAGGACTTGTCACCCGTTGTCCAACGCGCTACGAACACGCTGAACAAGCGGGCATCAAACATATATAAAAATCAGTCCCCATTAAACAGGAATTTCGATATATCGTCTGAGCTATGCGGCCTTATGTTACCGGGGATTACGGGTGAGTAAGTGGGTCTCTGTGGCTAAGTGGTTAATCCCTTTGCCTTGTGAGTCTAAGGTTGTGGGTTCGATTCTGGACCGCGCCGTTCTGTTCACGATTGCAGTTTTTCCAGAGACCCCTAGAATTGTTGCTGGAGCTACGGAGTTCGTGCTTTGTGTAATACTCTCGGCAGGTGGCGTACCATTTCTGCGGAGAGGGACGGAGCCCTATGGGGTTTAAAACCTCTTTTTCACGGGTGAGTAAACGAAAAGTGTGTGGTTAGGAATAAATAGGTTTGTTAGCTAGATAATACATAAATAGCTATTGGGTACAGTAGCTAGCAAGGAAATACAATGTGTTTAGCTCAGGAAAGTATGTGTTGTGAGAGAGCATAACATTGTTAGTGTAGGAACACAGTGTATAATGAGGTCCTGCGTGTGTAAAGTAGCGACGAGGGAACACGTGTGTGTAACAAGGAAACGTAAGGCGTGTAGTGACTATTAGTAAATGAAGTGAATGGAAAAATAACGTGTAGTGAGGTAAGACGCATGTGGTGTGTGAGTATAAGTTACATATTAATAAAGTGTTTAGAGATATGAAACATGATATGTGTTTCAATAAAACACATGATATGCGAGCGAAACGCAGAGTGTGTATTGGGGAATCACAAGTAGTAGAGAACAAATGTAAGATGTGTGTAGCCAGTGAAAATATAGTATGTGTAGTGAGTGAAGACTAGGTGTGTGTAGTGAGAGAACATAACGTGTGTGTAGTGAGAGAATACAAGGTATGTGTTGTGAGAGAACATCAGGTGTGTGCAGTGAGAGAACATCAACTGTGTGCAGTGAGAGAACATCAAGTGTGTATAGTGAGAGAACATCAAGTGTGTGCAGTGAGAGAACATCAAGTGTGTATAGTGAGAGAACATCAAGTGTGTATAGTGAGATAACACCAGGTGTGTACAGTGAGAAAAAGGCATGTGTGTGTAGTGAGAGAACACCATATGTGTGTAGTGAGAGAATACCAGGTGTGTAGTGAGATAACACTAGATGTGTGGAGTGAGAGAACACTAGATGTGTGTAAGAGCAAACACCAGGTGTGTGTGTGATGCTAGAACACCTGTTTATTGTTACTTCTATCACACTTAAGTGGCATCATTAACATCAAGCCGACTACCTTCGCTTAAAGTGTCATTCTCAGGGCATCTCTGGTACCCAATTGAAGATGGGTCGAACTGAGACCAGCATTGGTTAGACAATATTGCCCACGTAAATCCCATTGGAAGATTGGTAGTTTGTTCTTTGTTAGTGTTCGCTCTTATCCAACAAGTTAACCCACCTTTGTAATCTGATGTAATTGAATTGAATGTAATTGAATGTGGGATACATTGAGAAAGTGAGGACTTTGCACCCTCCTCCTCCCTCCCCCGTTAGACCACTTCTTCTTCGAACGCTCCATATCCACCAGTTGTTAACCACTCTGTGTGATTTGTATGTTATCTGAGCCTAAGAGCAATTGTATGTTCGCCACATTATGCACCTATAGGTAGGGCAGCACATCCGATTTCTGCAACGAATTCTATTTACTAGGGTAGCTTCCCTAAGCCCTACATCAGTCGCTTCTTTCGACATGCTTGTAGGTCGCAGTGCTACTATTCTTTGCTTCCCTTGCTGACCCCGACACCACACCGGTGTTTGACCCCTACAACAAGTAAGACAGGCACATCCTTATTTAGGCAGAGGCGTATGCATATCTTACAGAATGATGTTCTCTCTTCCTATAATTGATACAAAGTGGTAACTCTACAATTTTATAAAACAGAAACAAAGTCAAATTGTCAAGTATCATATCTAGTATTCAACTGTAGCATGGTATGATATCTGATGTTTTATATGAAATATGTCAGAGCTGATACAGTCCACAATCTGGGAATATATATATATACATAATGTTCTTCTTTTACTATAGTGGTATAACATGTGAATTAGTTATACTTCTCATTTATGACTTGGACAACGGAAGGTTAAACGCAGCATAAGTCTGTAATACAACAGGCAAAGACTTGCGCCTAAAAGTAACACAAAATGAAACAGAAAAATCAACAAGTTAGTCACAATCTGGATCCTGTATTTGGTATCTATGACAAGAAGAAATTTGATGATTTTACACTTTTGATGATTATTCCAAAATATTGTTTAAAAAATATTTCCTGTAGGCTTTACAGAAGTTACGGTATGAAGTATATGTCACTTCATATTTCTAGACAGTAACGTGCAGGAGATAGGAGGGTCAATTCCTTTCCTCATGTGTGGAGCGTCGAGTGTGTTGAACTCACAACCTTACTGAGTCTGAGACGATAGCTGAACGCTTACGCATTACGCCACTCTGTCCGATATATCATTATTAGTAATCACTAGAATAAGACTGGACGCTCGACCTACTGCGCTATCTGGACATTCAAACTTGGGGTTCACTTTGTCGTAGGGGTAGTGTGCTCGCCTCACTCTCCAAAGGTACTCGATTCATTTTCCCCATTGAGCGATCGGGTATTTTTCCAGTGATACCAATCTTTATGTAGGTGAGATCGAGTTCCTAGTCCTGGACAAAATAAACCTACTGTTCAAGATGAGCACAAACAACACCTATATGCAGATGAAAATCGTAAATAGTAGACTGTACATTCTATGTAGACTGTACATTCTATGTAGACTGTACATTCTATGTAGACTGTATATTCTATGTAGACTGTACATTCTATGTAGACTGTATATTCTATGTAGACTGTACATTCTATGTAGACTGTACATTCTATGTAGGAAACAAATACATTAAGAAGATGTAGACTGTACATTCTATGTAGACTGTATATTCTATGTAGACTGTACATTCTATGTAGACTGTATATTCTATGTAGACTGTATATTCTATGTAGACTGTATATTCTATGTAGACTGTATATTCTATGTAGACTGTATATTCTATGTAGACTGTATATTCTATGTAGACTGTATATTCTATGTAGACTGTATATTCTATGTAGACTGTACATTCTATGTAGACTGTACATTCTATGTAGACTGTATATTCTATGTAGACTGTATATTCTATGTAGACTGTACATTCTATGTAGACTGTATATTCTATGTAGACTGTATATTCTATGTAGACTGTATATTCTATGTAGACTGTATATTCTATGTAGGCTGTACATTCTATGTAGACTGTATATTCTATGTAGACTGTATATTCTATGTAGACTGTATATTCTATGTAGACTGTACATTCTATGTAGACTGTATATTCTATGTAGACTGTATATTCTATGTAGACTGTATATTCTATGTAGACTGTATATTCTATGTAGACTGTATATTCTATGTAGACTGTACTGTCTATGTAAGGAACAAATACATTAAGAAGATTACAATACACATTCCTACAAAAAGTGTTACCATCTTCAAAATTACATCAGGGACTCACGCAGGTGCTACGGAGTTCATGCGTTGCCACTGGGGTCTTTCTTCGTAGGAAAGAGATCGGAGCATAAATGATTATTCACATTGGGGCAATGATGATGGCTCTACATGCCAATCAAACTATCAATCATTAATGATGTCGAGTTGTCTATATTGGAATCTACAAAAACGTAACAATAAAAGCAAAGTTGTGGAGAAGTCTGCTAAATAAAAACGGTATATTTGTCTGTATGTTTGTCGGTCGGTCTGTCTGCATGTCTATATAAATATATCTGTCTCGTGGTGTCTGTATGTAAGTCTTACTACCGACCGACCAATCGATCTTCCTTTCTCTCTCTCTCTCTCTCTCTATCTGAATGTCTGTCTGTATATCTATCTAAACATGCACAGATTGGAACAACATACTGAGAGACCATCTATTTCACATATGGAGATTGGAACAACATACTGAGACACCTGATAGCTGCATGTGATGTTGAAAAGGAATCCAGGAGGCAAGAAAATTATGGGGACGACCTAGAGAGGCATCGCGACGAACTGTAGACAGAGAAAGAAAAGAGGAGGGAAAGACCTGGAATGAACTAAGCTCGCTTGCTCAATATAAATTTACATGAAGGAAATTTGTTGATGATGCCTTATGCTTCACAGGGAGTCGAGAGAAGACGAAGATGTATACATAACTCGAATCTCCAACATGACTTTCCTGGGTACACATAACGAAAACCAACATAGACTTGAAAAAGAGGAAAATCAGCTGTTGACGCCCTATACTCCACGAGGAGCAGAGATGAAATAAATAAGTACTAAGTATGAGTTACGGTGAATTGACAGTTGAAAATCGCATTCTGACACCTGGAATCTGTCTTAAGTCAACAAACGAGAGGAAAGCGAGCGACAAATACCAAGTGACAGTAATACATACGAACCTGTCAAATGGTTGACATGTCGTCGCTGGGTACGGAACTCAGATCAACTTCAAAGATCTTATATCAACAAAGTTTATTTTAAAATGTTTCTCTTCAGTGCTGCTTGTGTTTCAGCGTGTGTGCTAGTCTCTCTCTGGCTATCACAAAATACACAGAGCTCTCTGTGGCGTGGTTAAACGGTGCCCGTCGCTCGTTCACATGGACTTTGGTTCGTTTCCCGCTTGGATCATTCGGACCATTTTTCTTGAGATCTTGATTTCAATGTATGTGAGATCGAGTTCCTTGTCCTATCAGAAGCAGACGAAAAAAGGTACTTTCGGTGTTCAAAT
The DNA here is from genome assembly GCA_020796225.1 of Arion vulgaris. Taxonomy (NCBI): domain Eukaryota; kingdom Metazoa; phylum Mollusca; class Gastropoda; order Stylommatophora; family Arionidae; genus Arion; species Arion vulgaris. The sequence continues at coordinate 109,408,989 of CM036753.1, read as the reverse complement.
TTGAGCACGTAAAAGAACAGTGACAAAATCAATGAAATTAGGCTGTAAATCCGCTGTCTATCAGAATAATTAATAAATAAATAAACAACATTTCTTCACATATGTTCACCGTTTTCCACATTACAAACCTTAGAGATATGATTAGAACACCAACGGGGAAATTCTCTCACAACTAAATGCATAAATTTAAACAAACAATGTGGCAACAGAGAAACTGTTGAATACAAGACTTGATCTACTAGCTGTTGTATTTCTGACATATGCAAAATCTGCACTCCAAGCACTCCAGTCAAGAAAATTACCAGATCTACAGACCCTACTGTCTAAACTGTGCAAGCAACGCAGAGTCGTCTTGCGGTGAAAACATTCTCATTGTGGAAATGAAACAGCAGACCGACTGACCAAGGAAAGTGCTGAAGAAGAGCAACCGGATATGCAGTTGCATACAACGAAAATAAAAATATGATTAAATCAATCAGAAAGCCACAACTACCAACACAAGACGATTACTATATTATGAGCGGAGTAGAACAAGTTGTCATTCTGCGCCACAGAAATGGATATAATCAACTCCGCAGCCACATGTATACAAAATTCAAGATTGCCAATTCAGCCATGTGTACATGTGGACAAGCACATCAGACTGTAGAGCACATACTTCAAGACTGCTCCGAATATGATATACTGAGGCACATTCAATAGCCTAACAAAAGAACAATGGACAGAACACTACACTGACCTCTGACCTCTGTGTGCGCTACAAATGGCAGTGACGTTTATATAAGAGGCACCATTAAATATATATATACAATATTTCAAGCGAACGAAAGGAAGGAACATTACATCGCAGACCCACGCCGGTTTTACAGAGATCATGAATTGATGTTGATATCTTCCTCCTGTGTAAGAAAGACATTGTAGCAAAGAAGGTTATTCACCAAAGTATGATCGATATAAGGCAAAAGTATAGTAAAACTATGTCGAAATGACGAAACACGTTAAACAAAATAATGTAGTTTTACAAAGTGCAAAAGCAATATGGTGCTATCAATCAAACACACACACGAAGCACACACACACACACACATAAATAATATTAATAGTATATATATATATAATTATATATACGATTGTAGTCTGCAGACAAAAGTAAATATTGGTCTCCCTTGAAGTGATATATACATATCTACCATAAACAATGAGTTACCCATAGTGTAAAATGATAGCTGCTCTGTGGGAAGTGTATTTATTAACTGTACTCACGTAAAATCATTGATATTGAAAACACAATTTATGTGTAGGTCTAAATTACCATCGGACGGGTGTTATAAACAGAGGTCACCTCTTACATCCAGAACGATACTCATATTTTCTTATCTCCTTCCAGGACAGGGATATCACCCTGTGAGAGTGCTTGCTCCCAGAAATCGATATTCTCACCATTACAAGAGCTCGCCATGTAGTATAGAAAATAGAATTACGAGTGTCAGTGTATGTGTATGATAATATGAGTGTTCATGTATAAGGGTGTGTGAATCATAAACTTGTATATTATTGCTCTGAGTTCAGAATCTAGAATGCATTCTTGAACCATGTCGACTTTTCGCTGAAGACGAAAGAAATTATGAATTAAAATTGACGTTGCTGCTTCTTAACATGTGAACTTGAAGAAGGCAGTCGATCGGTTGATGGACAGAAAAAATGATATAAATACACTATTACAGTGTCTCTAAAGTACTTTGTAACAGAAACCACTTGCTGGAAATCCCTTGCGCACTGTCGCCAAATGTGGCGCTACAACAACACAAGAGGAGATGTGAGAGATGGTATAGTGAGATCCAGAGAAAACGAGCTGCTCGAAAAGACATCATACAACACCCACATGTTGATGTATGCCCCACCTGTTGTAGGGGAGTGTGCTCTAGGATTGGGCTCTGCAATCAACACCGCATTGAGATAACTACCATAACTTTATATTTGAGATATTATACCATCATGTTTTAGATGTATTATACCGTCATGTTTTAGATGTATTATACCATCATGTTTTAGATATATTATACGTCATTTTTAGATATATTATACCATATGTTTTAGATATATTATACCGTCATGTTTTAGATATATTATACCATCATGTTTTAGATATATTATACCTTCATGTTTTAGATATATTATACCGTCATGTTTTAGATATATTATACCATCATGTTTTAGATATATTATACCGTCATGTTTTAGATATATTATACCATCATGTTTTAGATATATTATACCTTCATGTTTTAGATAGATTATACCAGTCATGTTTTAGATATATTATACCTTCATGTTTTAGATATATTATACCGTCATGTTTTAGATATATTATACCATCATGTTTTAGATATATTATACCGTCATGTTTTAGATATATTATACCATCATGTTTTAGATATATTATACTGTCATGTTTTAGATATATTATACCATCATGTTTTAGATATATTATACCGTCATGTTTTATATATATTATACCATCATGTTTTAGATATATTATACCTTCATGTTTTAGATATATTATACCGTCATGTTTTAGATATATTATACCATCATGTTTTAGATATATTATACCGTCATGTTTTAGATATATTATACCATCATGTTTTAGATATATTATACCTTCATGTTTTAGATATATTATACCGTCATGTTTTAGATATATTATACCATCATGTTTTAGATATATTATACCGTCAAGTTTTAGATATATTATACCATCATGTTTTAGATATATTATACCTTCATGTTTTAGATATATTATACCGTCATGTTTTAGATATATTATACTCATGTTTCAATATATTATACATCATGTTTTAGAATATTATACCGTCAGTTTAATATATTATACCATCATGTTTTAGATATATTATACCTTCATGTTTTAGATATATTATACCGTCATGTTTTAGATATATTATACCATCATGTTTTGATATATTATACCGTCATGTTTTAGATATATTATACCATCATGTTTTAGATATATTATACTGCAATGTTTTAGATATATTATACCGTCATGTTTTAGATATATTATACCGTCATGTTTTATATATATTATACCATCATGTTTTAGATATATTATACCTTCATGTTTTAGATATATTATACCGTCATGTTTTAGATATATTATACCTTCATGTTTTAGATATATTATACCGTCATGTTTTAGATATATTATACCATCATGTTTTAGATATATTATACCTTCATGTTTTAGATATATTATACCGTCATGTTTTAGATATATTATACCATCATGTTTTAATATATTATACTCATGTTTTAGATATATTATACATCATGTTTTAGATATATTATACTGCAATATCTTAGATATATTATACCGTCATGTTTTAGATATATTATACCGTCATGTTTTAGATGTATTATATCTTTATGTTTTAGATATATTATACCTTCATGATTTAGATATATTATACCGTCATGTTTTAGATGTATTATATCTTTCATGTTTTAGATATATTATACCTTCATGTTTTAGATATATTATACCTTCATGTTTTCAGATATATTATACAATCTTGTTTTAGATATATTATACCTTCATGTTTTAGATATATTATACCGTCATGTTTTAGATATATTATACCATCATGTTTTAGATATATTATACCGTCATGTTTTAGATATATTATACCATCATGTTTTAGATATATTATACCGTCAGTTTTTAGATATATTATACCATCATGTTTTAGATATATTATACCTTCATGTTTTAGATATATTATACCATCATGTTTGTTTAATATAATATATATACCGTCATGTTTTAGATGTATTATACCGTCATGTTTTAGATATATTATACCATCATGTTTTAGATGTATTATATCTTCATGTTTTAGATATATATTATACTGTTAATGTTTTACATATGTTAATATATTAAAATAGTTTTAGATATATTATACTGTCAAGGTTCATCTGTAGATATATTATACCTTCATGTTTTAGATATATTATACCATCATGTTTTCAATATATTATACCGTCATGTTTTAGATGTATTATACCGTCATGTTTTAGATATATTATACCATAATGTTTTAGATGTATTATATCTTTATGTTTTAGATATATTATACTGCAATGTTTTAGATATATTATATATTTATGTTGTAGATATATTATACTGATATAATCTTTAGATATATTATACCTTCATGTTTTAGATATATTATACCGTCATGTTTTAGATGTATTATATCTTTAGTTTAGTTTTGTTTTAGATATATTATACCTGATTATCATGTTTTAGATATATTAAATTACTTAGTAATATATTTAGATGTTTTATATATTATATGTTTTAGATATATTATACCGTCATGTTTATTTTTCGTATTTTTATATATTATACCGTCTGTTTTAGATATATTATACCGTCATATTTTAGATAGTATTATACTCAGATTTTACATTGTTTTAGATATATTATACCGTCATGTTTTAGATATATTATACCATCATGTTTTAGATATATTATACCATCATGTTTTAGATATATTATACCGTCATGTTTTAGATATATTATACCGTCATGTTTTAGATGTATTATATCTTTATGTTTTAGATATATTATAACGTCATGTTTTAGATATATTATACCATCTTTGTTTTGATATATTATACCGTCATGTTTTAGATATATTATACTGTCATGTTTTACATATATTATACCGTCATGTTTTACATATATTATACAATCTTGTTTTAGATATATTATACCGTCATGTTTTAGATATATTATACCATCATGTTTTAGATGTATTATATCTTTATGTTTTAGATATATTATACTGTCATGTTTTAGATATATTATACCATCGTGTTTTAGATATATTATACCATCATGTTTTAGATATATTATATCTTTATGTTTTAGATATATTATACCATCATGTTTTAGATATATTATACCGTCATGTTTAGATATATTATACCATCATGTTTTAGATATATTATATCTTTATGTTTTAGATATATTATACCATCATGTTTTAGATATATTATACCATCATGTTTTAGATATATTATACCGTCATGTTTTAGATATATTATACCGTCATGTTTTAGATGTATTATACCGTCATGTTTTAGATATATTATACCATCATGTTTTAGATATATTATACCGTCATGTTTTAGATATATTATACTGTCATGTTTTAGATATATTATACTGTCATGTTTTAGATATATTATACCGTCATGTTTTCAATATATTATACTGTCATGTTTTAGATATATTATACTGTAATGTTTTAGATATATTATACTGTAATGTTTTAGATATATTATTCTGTCATGTTTTAGATGCATTATATATTTTTATTTCACATATATTATACCTTAATTTTGTTTAATACGCTATAACTATATGTTTGTTCGCTTGTTTGCGTTCGTTCTTATCAACCAAGTTTACCACTTTTGGAGACCTGTGTGGTATGACGCCATCGTTAGTTAGGTCTCGACACATGTACGATATACTCATACGAATTTCGTTAATCACTTTTTGATTTAGATATAACTTAATGTTTTAGATATATTATAATTTAATGCCTACATTATACCTACAATTTTATATTTGAGATCTATTGTAACATTTTTTTCCGGTATTATAAGATGCACATATGATTAGAATATATATCATTATGAAAGCTGTCTAGCCGTATAAATTGCGAAGTTTTTACAATCTTTATATTTTATGTGTCTCAAGGTGGACCTGCTAGTTTTAGCTTTTATTTCCATAGATTTCTATTTACGTGAACTTTATGAAAACTGAAACTGTATTTTTTTTAATGTAAGCAGTTCTGTTTAAAAAAAAAAAATAAAGAACAAACATTTCAAGTGCATTTTGGTTTAACGCAAATTTGAAAGTTTAAAGAGAATGTTAGAGAAAAATAATATTAACGGTGAGTTTGTAAATTTGTTAAGTTAAGGAGAATGTTAGAGAGAAGTAATATTAACGGTGAGTTTGTAAATTTGAAAGTTTCAGCAGAATGTTAGACAACAGTAATATTAACAGTGAGTTTGTAAATGTGTTAAGTTAAGGAGAATGTTAGAGAGAAGTAATAATAACAGTGAGTTTGTAAATGTGTTAAGTTAAGGAGAATGTTAGAGAGAAGTAATAATAACAGTGAGTTTGTAAATATTCTATAGTTTGAACGAACAATAATTGGTTCTTGAAGTCCTTAAAACTGCCGTTACTGCACGTAGTACCGCTTGTTAGGGCGGTGTAGGAGAGGTGGGACGAAAGTCTAAGAAATGTGATGGCCGCATGGCTAGTGCAATCGTCGTGAAGCTGTTTAGGTTAGGATTTTGCATTTATGCCCCCTACAGAAAACATTTCTTAACCTTGCCGTAAATTGAACACCGGTCTCCTGCATGACAGCTGCGCTCTAATCAATTCGACTAGTCGCTCCTGTTCTTTAAGTTCATCAATACTTGGATATATAGTCAACTGTTTCACGATATTCAAATTGGTGCTCTGAATGGTTTAAACGACCATTGACTTGTTATATAGAGAATTGACTGGATATATAGACCATTGACTGCATATATAGAGCATTGACTGCATATATAGAGCATTGACTGCATATATAGAGCATTGACTGCATTTATAGAGCACTAGCGGGTTTACCCGTTCTTCACATAGACAATTTAGTTAAAATCTAGTTGTCAAGTCCCAAACAGTGCGAGATTGATCATATTAAAGAAACATGCATCTTTGCCTCAAAATCGGCTGCTTTCCCATTAATAACAATACGTTTTCTCTCTATGCTTGGTAGGAAAACTTTGTCGGTTTATTACTTAAGATTAAAATATCTCTCATTGCGATTGCCAGTCAAACCTGATACAATCGAATTTCCGTTAAAGTTGACGAATAACAATTTGCAAATTGAATTTATTCAGAATCAGTTAGATCGTTGCAAATAGAATTTTTGTAATTCTTATAATCAAACATGTTAATAAATGTAAAATATTTTTTTAAGTCTTGTTCGCCTCATGAATTGAACATGTTTTTCCAGCATAGCAGTGAAGAATCTATTGCATTCGGCCATCGCACAGTCATGTTGAAAAACCAAAAACTGTGTTCGTTTTCGTGTGACTGCTGTGCGTATCACGTGACCGGAAAGTATCAACATGACCACTGTGAGTATCACGTGCCCGGAATGTTAAAACATGGGTACACGTATTCGGCGATTTCTGTACATGGCCATTTGCATTAAGTTTGAATATGGTTATAGAAACGAACAAATAGTCCGGTTTTATAACTTTTACGTCTTCCCATCTATGAAAGCTACCCTCTTGCCAAATTTCTAGTCCGTATGATGTCCAGATGTTTTTAAACAATTGGGACAGATATATATACTATTCCATTCCTTTTTGTCTTATATATATATATTAGATTAGATTAGATTGACTGGATATATGGAGCTGAATGTATTGAGAAACATATCAAAACTGATAAGAAACAAAGAGTGAAATAAAGAATGAGTGGAGAAGTAAAAATAATCATGGGATAAATTAGAAATAAAAATGAGGGAAGAGTGGAAGAAAGAAAGACAGAGAAAAAATGTCAAGGAGAGAAAGACTGAAAAAGAAAATGAGAATGAGAAAATACATTTAAAAAAGGAGACATTTATCAATAGAGAGAATATTAAGAGAGACAGAGAGAGAGGAGAAGAGAGAATGGGGAATGTAAAATATAAGAGAGATAAAGAGATAGCTACACTGAGAAGAAAGGAAAATTATTTGCGATAAGAATATTATCACAAAATTAGTAACAGATGGTATCACAGGATAATATCTTACAGAACAGATTTCCCAATGATGATAACATATGTCTTCTGTATCTTACTATTTCGATTACCTGTCTTCTGTTCTTACTATTTCGATTACCTGTCTCTATTTCTTCTTTTCGATTACCTGTCTTCTATTTCTTACTATTTCGATTACCTGTCTTCTACTTCTTACTATTCGATTACCTGTCTTCTGTTTTCTTACTATTTCGATTACCTGTCTTCTGTTTTCTTACTTTCGATTACCTGTCTCTCTTTACTATTCGATTACCTGTCTCTGTCTTACTATTTGATTACCTGTCTTCTATTTCCTTACTATTTCGATTACCTGTCTTCTATTTTCTTACTATTTCGATTACCTGTCTTCTGTTTCTTACTATTTCGATTACCTGTCTTGTTCTATTTGATTACCGTTTATTTTCTTACTATTTCGATTACCTGTCTTCTGTTTTCTTACTATTTCGATTACCTGTCTTCTGTTTTCTTACTATTTCGATTACCTGTCTTCTACTTCTTACTATTTCGATTACCTGTCTTCTACTTCCTTACTATTTCGATCTTCATTTCCCTGTTCGATTTCTTTCTATTTCCTTACTATTTCGATTTTCTCTTATTTCACTATTTCATTACCTGTTTCATTTCTTACTATTTCGATTACCTGTCTTCTATTTCCTTACTATTTCGATTACCTCTCTTCTATTTCCTTACTATTTCGATTACCTGTCTTCTGTTTTCTTACTATTTCGATTATTCTTCTACTTCCTTACTATTTCGATTTCTTCTTCTATTCCTTACTATTTCGATTTCCTCTCTTCTATTTTCTTACTATTTCGATTACCTGTCTTCTATTTTCTTACTATTTCGATTACCTGTCTTCTATTTCCTTACTATTTCGATTTTCTCTCTTCTATTTCCTTACTATTTCGATTACCTGTCTTCTGTTTTCTTACTATTTCGATTTCCTCTCTTCTATTTCCTTACTATTTCGATTTTCTCTCTTCTATTTCCTTACTATTTCGATTTCCTGTCTTCTATTTCCTTACTATTTCGATTACCTGTCTTCTATTTTCTTACTATTTCGATTACCTGTCTTCTATTTTCTTACTATTTCGATTTCCTTCTTCTATTCCTTACTATTTCGATTTCTTCTTCTACTTCTTACTATTTCGATTTTCTCTCTTCTATTTCCTTACTATTTCGATTTCCTCTCTTCTATTTCCTTACTATTTCGATTACCTGTCTTCTGTTTTCTTACTATTTCGATTACCTGTCTTCTACTTCCTTACTATTTCGATTTCTCTCTTCTATTTCCTTACTATTTCGATTCCTCTCTTCTTTTCCTTACTATTTCGATTTTCTCTCTTCTATTTCCTTACTATTTCGATTACCTGTCTTCTATTTCCTTACTATTTCGATTACCTGTCTTCTATTTCCTTACTATTTCGATTCCCTTTCTTCTATTTCTTTACTATTTCGATTACCTGTCTTCTGTTTTCTTACTATTTCGATTACCTGTCTTCTACTTCCTTACTATTTCGATTTCCTCTCTTCTATTTCCTTACTATTTCGATTTTCTCTTCTATTTCCTTACTATTTCGATTACCTTCTTCTATTTCTTACTATTTCGATTACCTGTCTTCTATTTCCTTACTATTTCGATTTCCTCTCTTCTATTTCCTTACTATTTCGATTACCTGTCTTCTGTTTTCTTACTATTTCGATTTCCTCTCTTCTATTTCCTTACTATTTCGATTTTCTCTCTTCTATTTCCTTACTATTTCGATTTCCTGTCTTCTATTTCCTTACTATTTCGATTACCTGTCTTCTATTTTCTTACTATTTCGATTACCTGTCTTCTATTTTCTTACTATTTCGATTCCTTCTTCTTTCCTTACTATTTCGATTTCTTCTTCTACTTCCTTACTATTTCGATTTTCTCTCTTCTATTTTCTTACTATTTCGATTTCCTCTCTTCTATTTCCTTACTATTTCGATTTCCTTCTTCTATTTCTTACTATTTCGATTACCTGTCTTCTGTTTTCTTACTATTTCGATTTCTTCTTCTATTTCCTTACTATTTCGATTACTTCTTCTGTTTCTTACTATTTCGATTTCCTGTCTTCTATTTCCTTACTATTTCGATTTCCTCTTCTATTTCCTTACTATTTCGATTTCTTTTCTATTTCCTTACTATTTCGATTTCCTGTCTTCTATTTCCTTACTATTTCGATTACCTGTCTTCTATTTCTTACTATTTCGATTTCCTTCTATTTCCTTACTATTTCGATTACCTTCTCTATTCTTACTATTTCGATTACTTCTTCTATTCTTACTATTTCGATTTCCTTCTTCTATTTCCTTACTATTTCGATTTCCTCTTCTATTTCTTACTATTTCGATTTGTCTTCTATTTCTTACTATTTCGATTACCTGTCTTCTATTTTCTTACTATTTCGATTACCTGTCTTCTATTTCCTTACTATTTCGATTACCTCTCTTCTATTTCCTTACTATTTCGATTACCTGTCTCTGTTTTCTTACTATTTCGATTACCTGTCTTCATTCATATTTCATTTCTCTTTATTTCCATTACATTGATTTCTTCTATTTCTTACTATTTCGATTACCTGTCTTCTATTTTCTTACTATTTCGATTACCTGTCTTCTATTTTCTTACTATTTCGATTTCCTCTCTTCTATTTCCTTACTATTTCGATTACCTGTCTTCTGTTTTCTTACTATTTCGATTACCTGTCTTCTATTTCCTTACTATTTCGATTTCTCTCTTCATTTCTACTATTCCACTACTATTCGATTACCTGTCTTCTGATTTCTTACTATTTCGATTACCTGTCTTCTATTCTGTCTATTCGATTTCTCTCTTCACTTCATTACTATTCGATTTCTCTTTCTATTCCTTACTATTTCGATTTTCTCTTTCTATTTCCTTACTATTTCGATTTCCTTTCTTCTATTTCCTTACTATTTCGATTTCCTCTCTTCTATTTCCTTACTATTTCGATTACCTGTCTTCTGTTTTCTTACTATTTCGATTTCCTCTTTCTATTCCTTACTATTTCGATTTCCTGTCTTCTTTTCCTTACTATTTCGATTTCCTGTCTTCTATTTCTTACTATTTCGATTTCTTCTTCTATTTCCTTACTATTTCGATTTCTTCTTCTATTCCTTACTATTTCGATTTCTGTCTTCTTTCTTACTATTTCGATTTCCTCTCTTCTATTTCCTTACTATTTCGATTTCCTCTCTTCTATTTCCTTACTATTTCGATTTCCTGTCTCTGTTTCCTTACTATTTCGATTTCCTCTCTTCTATTTCCTTACTATTTCGATTTTCTCTCTTCTATTTCCTTACTATTTCGATTTCCTGTCTTCTATTTCCTTACTATTTCGATTTCCTCTCTTCTATTTCCTTACTATTTCGATTCCTCTCTTCTATTTCCTTACTATTTCGATTTCCTCTTCTATTCCTTACTATTTCGATTTCCTGTCTCTTTTCCTTACTTTTCGATTTCCTCTCTTCTGTTTCCTTACTATTTCGATTTCCTTCTTCTATTTCCTTACTTTTCGATTTCCTTCTTCTATTTCCTTACTATTTCGATTTCCTGTCTTCTTTTCCTTACTATTTCGATTCCTCTCTTCTATTTCCTTACTATTTCGATTTCCTTCTTTCCTTATATTTCATTCCTTCTCTTTTCTTACTATTTCGATTTCCTCTTTCTTTTTCTACTTACTTTCGATTCCTGTTTCTTTTTCCTTACTATTTCGATTTCCTGTCTTCTGTTTCCTTACTATTTCGATTTCCTCTTCTATTTCCTTACTATTTCGATTTCCGTCTTCTTTCCTTACTATTTCGATTTCCTCTCTTCTATTTCCTTACTATTTCGATTTCCTCTCTTATCCTTACTATTTCGTTTTCCCTTTTTCTATTTCCTTACTATTTCGATTTCCTCTCTTCTGTTTCCTTACTATTTCGATTTCCTGTCTTCTGTTTTCTTACTATTTCGATTTCCTCTTCTATTCCTTACTATTTCGATTTCTCTTCTTCTATTTCTCTTACTATTTCGATTTCCTGTCTTCTATTTCCTTACTATTTCGATTTCCTCTCTTCTGTTCCTTACTATTTCGATTTCCTTCTTCTATTTCTTACTATTTCGTTTTCCCTCTCTTCTATTCCTTACTATTTCGATTTCCTCTCTTCTGTTTCTTACTATTTGATTTCTCTCTTCTATTTCCTTACTATTTCGATTTCCTGTCTTCTATTTCCTTACTATTTCGATTTCCTCTCTTCTATTTCCTTACTATTTCGATTTCCTCTCTTCTGTATCCTTACTATTTCGATTTCCTCTCTTCTGTTCTTACTATTTCGATTTCCTTCTTCTATTTCTTACTATTTCGATTTCCAGTCTTCTGTTTCCTTACTATTTCGATTTCCTCTCTTCTGTATCATTACTATTTCGATTTCCTCTCTTCTGTATCATTACTATTTCGATTTCCTTTCTTCTATTTCCTTACTATTTCGATTTCCTCTCTTCTATTTCCTTACTATTTCGATTTCCTCTCTTCTATTTCCTTACTATTTCGATTTCCTCTCTTCTATTTCCTTACTATTTCGTTTTCCCTCTCTTCTTATCCTTACTATTTCGATTTCTCTCTTCTTATCCTTACTATTTCGATTTTCTCTCTTCTATTTCCTTACTATTTCGATTTCCTCTCTTCTGTATCCTTACTATTTCGATTTCCTCTCTTCTGTTTCCTTACTATTTCGATTTCCTCTCTTCTTTTTCCTTACTATTTCGATTTCCTCTCTTCTATTTCCTTACTATTTCGATTTCCTCTTTTCTGTTCTTACTATTTCGATTTCCTCTCTTCTGTATCATTACTATTTCGATTTCCTCTCTTCTATTTCCTTACTATTTCGATTTCCTCTCTTCTATTTCCTTACTATTTCGATTTTCTCTCATCTATTTCCTTACTATTTCGATTTCTCTTCTATTTCCTTACTATTTCGATTTCTCTCTTCTTTCCTTACTATTTCGATTTTCTCTCTTCTATTTCCTTACTATTTCGATTTCCTCTCTTCTGTATCATTACTATTTCGATTTCCTCTCTTCTATTTCCTTACTATTTCGATTTCCTCTCTTCTATTTTCTTACTATTTCGATTTCCTCTCTTCTATTTCCTTACTATTTCGATTTCCTCTCTTCTGTTTCCTTACTATTTCGATTTCCTCTCTTCTGTATCATTACTATTTCGATTTCCTCTCTTCTGTATCATTACTATTTCGATTTCCTCTCTTCTATTTCCTTACTATTTCGATTTTCTCTCTTCTATTTCCTTACTATTTCGATTTTCTCTCTTCTATTTCCTTACTATTTCGATTTCCTTCTTCTGTATCCTTATATTTCGTTTTCCCTGTCTTCTGTTTCCTTTTATTTCTGATTTCTTTCTTCTGTATTTCTTACTATTTCGATTTCCTGTCTTCTGTTTTCTTACTATTTCGATTTCCTGTCTTCTGTATTCTTACTATTTCGATTTCCTCTCTTCTGTATCATTACTATTTCGATTTCTCTCTTCTATCATTACTATTTCGATTTCCTCTCTTCTGTATCATTACTATTTCGATTTTCTCTCTTCTATTTCCTTACTATTTCGATTTCCTCTCTTCTATTTCCTTACTATTTCGATTTCCTCTCTTCTATTTCCTTACTATTTCGATTTCCTCTCTTCTGTATCTTACTATTTCGATTTCCTCTCTTCTGTATCATTACTATTTCGATTTCCTCTCTTCTGTATCTTACTATTTCGATTTCTCTCTTCTATTTCCTTACTATTTCGATTTCCTCTTCTATTTCCTTACTATTTCGATTTCCGTCTTTTTTCTTACTATTTCGATTTTCTCTCTTCTATTTCCTTACTATTTCGATTTCCTCTCTTCTATTTCCTTACTATTTCGATTTCCTCTCTTCTATTTCCTTACTATTTCGATTTCCTCTCTTCTATTTCCTTACTATTTCGATTTCCTCTCTTCTATTTCTTTACTATTTATTTTTCCTCTCTTCTGTATCCTTACTATTTCGATTTCCAATCTTCTATTTCCTTACTATTTCGATTTCCTCTCTTCTGTATTCATTACTATTTCGATTTCCTCTCTTCTATTTCCTTACTATTTCGATTTCCTCTCTTCTATTTCCTTACTATTTCGATTTTCTCTCTTCTATTTCCTTACTATTTCGATTTCCTCTCTTCTGTTTCCTTACTATTTCGATTTCCTCTCTTCTGTATCATTACTATTTCGATTTCCTCTCTTCTGTATCATTACTATTTCGATTCCTTCTTCTTTTCTTACTATTTCGATTTCTTCTTCTTTTTCTTACTATTTCGATTTTCTCTCTCTATTTCCTTACTATTTCGATTTCTGTCTTCTATCCTTACTATTTCGATTTCCTCTCTTCTATTTCCTTACTATTTCGATTTCCTATCTTCTATCCTTATATTTCGATTTCCTTCTCTTTTCCTTACTATTTCGATTTCTCTTCTGTTTCTTACTATTCGACTTCCTGTCTTCTGTTTTCTTACTATTTCGATTTCCTGTCTTCTGTTTTCTTACTATTTCGATTTTCTCTCTTCTATTTCCTTACTATTTCGATTTCCTGTCTTCTATTTCCTTACTATTTCGATTTCCTGTCTTCTGTATCCTTACTATTTCGATTTCCTCTCTTCTATTTTCTTACTATTTCGATTTCCTCTCTTCTATTTCCTTACTATTTCGATTACCTGTCTCTGTTTCCTTACTATTTCGATTTCCTGTCTTCTGTTTCCTCATTATTTTGATTCCTGCCTTTATCATCTTCTTCTTCTCACTCTCCATATCGACCACTTGTTAACCACTCTTTGTGATTTGTATGTGTTCCGAGCCTAAGAGCGATTGTACGCTGTGCCAGTTGTGCGTCTACAAGTAGTCCAGGCTAGCACTTCCGCTTTCTGCGATGCATTTATTTACTAGGGTAGCTTTCCTAAGCTCCTACTCTAGTCGCCTCTTGCGACACTCCTTGCAGGTCACAGTGATATTTTCTTTGCTCCTTGAGAACCACTTCGTCATCTCATTCATATTTCTATTTTGTTTTTATATAACTTAGTTTTTTGTGTGAAATATCAACAGATGCTCAGCCTACGTATTGTATGAATAACATGGATGACTTAACTAACATATATGCATCCAGTGTTCTACTATATGCGCGCAGTCCATTACATGTGGCTTGGAAGCTCATACACATTGTCGCGCGCAGTCTCTTACATATTTCTTGAAAGATCATATACATTGTCAGGGACACAATTACATTCACAGTAGCTGGAGAAATCGCAACAATTATCTGCAGTAAATTACTGTTAACGTGAATGAAAGTTATACCAGCTGTGAGTATGTGTTCAAAATTAACAGCAGAAATGTTGCATTGTATCTGTCTTAGTTATTGTCACAATAACAATCACAACAATGAAACAAAGAAAATAACAATCACAACAATGAAACAAAGAAAATAACAATCACAACAATGAAACAAAGAAAATAACAATCACAACAATGAAACAAAGAAGGACTGATTGAATAATATACAAGCAGAATAAAGACTCTAGACGTGTTTTGGCCTTGACACAAGAATGAATCAATGTAATAGTACGATTGATTGATTGTTTAACTGATTGATATTACCATCATTATTGTAGCTGGGTGGGTAACAATTTGTACCCAGATCTCTTTCTTAAACAGGAAGATCTCAGCGGCAGTGTACAAAATCCGTAGCACCAGTGAGGTTCCACTTTGTAATATTTTAAGATGGTGAAACTATTTTGAACGAATTTTAATTTTATTCTATGTATTTTTCCTGGTGAAATTCATTAGCATATTATGATATAAAACAAAATGATTTGAAGCGTCAATGGCATCCATTTTAATAATATTAAACTAAAAAAAAAACATTAAATATGAACACGAGAGACTATAGAAGAATCAATTATAAACTAAGAACTTTCTCAAACTATACACAATATATTCAATGAGTATAGGCCATTGGCTCTCAACATGGAAGGCAGTATTAGGGGTTGTGTGAAATATTATGAAAAAGTTCGATTTTGTGTTTTATGATACTTTTTATAGCCATAGAGATGTGGTTTTACAGAGGCATGATGGGAATCCCTTGGACTGCTAAGATAACAAATGCTGAGGTGTTGTTTGATGTCAAGACAGAGAGAAAACCTATTATCAATACTAGAAATAAGCAGTCATCATTTTTCGAGCAGTCATCATTTTTCGAGAAGGGAGGTTTAGAATACATTGTTATAACCTGTAAAATCGGAGACGAGACAGAGGAAGACAGATATAGACAATTTTTAGACAACCTGACTTGATGACCCGGAAGAGCGTCAACATCTGAGGCGATAGCAAATACCAGGGTCATAAATTTGAGGAGATCTATGATTGACCACGCTAGCCAGCACGGCTCCTGTTGATGGATCTCAATCTCTCTCTTGGTCGTTCTTCTTCGGCTATTTTTATCATTCTTATTGTGATATATAAACAGCCGTTGCCAAGAACGTGTTTTGCGTCTCATCGTTCAGTACCATTTGCAGCTCTAGTGCTTATCCTTCGGTGAAGTGTTCGATTTCAACCAGCGTTTACTGAGTTTGCTCTCCGTCAGCGTTTGTCTGTCTCCAGCCAACCTGCAAGGCAGCAGGTTGTTGATTGATCTAACCTTTTTTCCGTCTAAAATAGTTTTCTATGAAAATTGTAAGTTCAACCAGGGGCGGCTCGGGATTTTTTTTTTTTTTGTGTGGGGCCCGGCCATACTGGCGCGAGCCGATACTGAGTTATACATTTCTTTAAAAGTATCAAAAACATAATTTATTTTACTCATGTTGACATTTTCTCAAATATCTTTTCAAGTTTCTTTTTTTATGTAAACAATTCTCAGTGCCAAATGTTCTTGTGTTATGGCAACACAGTTGTTATAGAGTTCAGAGTGAATAACATTTGGTTTTAATTTGTATTTGAAATTACAGTTAATTAAGTGGAAGTGGGGGATAAGGAGAAATGAGGAAGGGGTTGGGAATCTTGTTTCATCTTCAAGTGGGGGGTCCAGATGTTTCATCTTCAAGTGGGGGGTCCAGATGATAATTTATGAAAACCATTGATATAAACAGAGAAATAGATGAAAAATAAAGCGATTTCACAAGAATAAAGAAAAACAAGATAAGCAAGGTTGTGTTGAAAGATACTGAAGTAAAAATCTATCACATAACAAAAACAAAACAACAGCTGCGTACTTGTTTCATTTACTGCAGAAAAACATTTGATTAATTAACATGATCAGACAATTAAATACACATAGGAAGTAACATTGCAACGTCAAGATAACAAACATGTCATTAAACTATATTGGGAAGAACTAAGAAAATTAAGAAATATTAATTATTTTCCCGTCATATATAATTGCATCACTTTCCTTATTTCCACGATTTATTTCATAATATGACTATTTCAAGTCTAGGTGCCAATCTTACAATTATATCTATAATTAAACCATGTGACGGTTCTGTTGTTTTACGCTTAATACTTTCAAATGTGGATTTACTATTTCAACAAATGTCGTGTTCAATAATTCTAGCAAACATAGCTATTGTAAAAGAGTTAGTCGTGTCAGTCACTGTCCTTGTATAGACAAAATGTGCTTGATTCGCGTTCATTCTAGTGTTTTATGCGCGTACATTTTTAAAACTTTTACTCGATGTTTACAAGTTATTCCTAATGTTGGCAATTTGATCGTTTTTCCAGCCACAACTAGGGTATTGTTCATACGTTTATTCTATAACCTAGTACTTTAAAAACGAAATCAAATCGTCTAACTTCATTTCAGTTGCTGATATTATTAACTTTATTACACCAAATGAAGTGGACACAATTATATTATTTGACAAATGTGTCGAGCTGGACCTTAGGGGTTACAAATAAATGTCAGTTTTCCACTGTGTATATAGTGTCTATCAGATTCCTGTGTTGTGTGGTACATTCATTCATTTTTTACATGTAAATGTCTTTGTTGCATATGTCTGAAAATAACTATGTTATTTTTGTGCCAGGGTATTCAGGTGTAAAGGGAAATGAAAGCGACGATAGGCTTGCAGGTATGGCTGTTGTAATAAGCAGGTGAGCAAAGGATCAGGGTGATAATCTGAATTCCATATTGGAGAGAGGTTGTGTAAATGATTCAAGTAATAGTGGTGAATCTACAACCCTATACAGACTACAGGAATAACAAGTCAAATGTGGTGTAGCTAGACAAGAGTACTATACTGGTAGTCAAAAAATAGTAGTAAACCAACAAAAAAACTGGTATTGTTAGTTACCACACGCTGAGAGATACACTGAGGTGGAGATTGGAGCACTTTTTTGACTAATTGGTTCGATGTGCAGTGATGATTATCTGACGATTACACTAAACTAAACGTACGCGGGGCTTAAGATTCGGTGCTAGAAGTAGAAAACTGTATTGTTTGTTGATCAAAGTTCAGCCCATGCAAAAACAAAAAGAACGTTCTTGTAAGAGATATAAATATATTGTTACTACCAGCTAACTACACACGCTACCTTCAGTCGCTAGATCAATGCACTTTAAAACATAAGAAGCATAGATACAGAAAGAAGCCAGTTGAGAATAGGATGTAAAAAATACATTTTAAGTGGTGTGTGTACAGAAGACATAATAACGCCAGAAATACAAAGACATTAGAGTCGGTGAAGAGTGGTTGTAATTAGTCGATAACAAAGCCGAAGTCAGCTTGAAGAATTAAATGATTGTGACGTCACAGTCAATTGTCAAGCAAAGTTGATTGTGACGTCATTGTCAGTTGTCAAGCAAAGTTGATTGTGACGTCATTGTCAGTTGTCAGCAAGTTGATTGTGACGTCATTGTCAGTTGTCAAGCAAAGTTGATTGTGACGTCATAGTTAGTTGTCAAGCAGAGTTGATTGTGACGTCACAGTCAGTTGTCAAGCAAATATGATTGTAACGTCACAGTCAGTTGCAAAGCAAAGTTGATTGTAACGTCACAGTCAGTTGTCAAGCAAAGTTGATTGTAACGTCACAGTCAGTTTTAAAGCAGAGTCGATTGTAACGTCATAGTCAGTTGTCAAGCAAAGTTTATTGTAACCTCAAAGTCAGTTGTAAAGAGTAGTTGTTTGTAACGTCATAGTCAGTTGTCAAGCAAAGTTGATTGTAACGTCACAGTCAGTTGCAAAGCAAAGTTGTTTGTGACTATAAAGTTGCAGTCTTCTATAAATCCGAAAGACGAACAATTAACTGAATGAAAAGTGGGCCCAAAAAATGGTACCGTAGTTTTATAAAAAGAGGAGGTGAACAAGAATGTGTGCTGACATCAATTTCTTTAAACATGAACATTGAATTCAAATTCCCTCAAACAAACTCAACGGATATCAGTACTAAACTTCGATAGACAAATAATAAGGCAAAATATAAGCAACATAAAAAGACAAATAATCAGCAATATAAATAGACAAATAATCAGCAATATAAATAGACAAATAATAAACAATGTAAATAGACAAAAATAAAAATAAAATAGACAAATAATAAATAATATAAATAGACAAATAATAAACAATGTAAATAGACAAAAATAAACAATATAAATAGACAAATAATAAATAATATAAATAGACAAATAATAAACAATGTAAATAGACAAATAATAAACAATGTAAATAGAAAATAATAAACAATATAAATAGACAAATAATAAACAATATAAATAGACAAATAATCAACATTATAAATAGACAAATAATAAACACTATAAATAGACAAATAACAAGCAATATAAATAGACAAATAATAAAACCATAAAAATAGACAAATAATAAACAATATAAATAGACAAAAAATAAACAATATAAATAGACAAATAATAAACAATGTAAATAGACAAAAATAAACAATATGAATAGACAAATAATAAACCATATAAATAGACAAATAATAAATAATATAAATAGACAAATAATAAACAATATAAATAGACAAATAATAAACAATATAAATAGACAAAAAATAAGCATCATAAATAGACAAAAAATAAGCAACATAAATAGACAAAAAATAAATAATATAAATAGACAAAATATAAGAAACACAAATAGACAAAATATAAGCAACATAAATAGACAAATAATAAACAATATAAATAGACAAAATATAAGCAACATAAATACACAAAATATAAGCAACATAAATAGACATAATAAACAATATAAATAGACAAATAATATGCAATCTCAATTATGTAGTCAATACGGTACTGTTGGTTGAAAGTAAACGTATTTTTGTAAAAAAATAATGGAAGAAGTAAGGAACAGCGTAGTAAATATGGATTGCACAATATACATGTGCAAATAAAAGCTATTATAATGAACAAGACAATTTGAAAACTATCATTAAAAGGTACATTATATATAGAGAAATTAGAACAAGTTCAATATTTCTTATATCGATCAGCTTTGGTATAAATAATAAAATATTGAAGATCGGAATAAGAAAATAATTGAGTGTGATCAACAATAATATGATATCGACAGCTATACAACTATAGATATAAGTAGCAATAAACAGAATGTGAGCCACTTGATGCTATATAAATATATATATATATATATATATATATATATATATATATATATATATCAGTGGCGGCTCGTCATTAAGGCCAGTGGGCAGGACCCACCAAAATGTATAACGTGTATTTATTATTTTATAAATTAAAATATAGCAACCAAAAACCATGATTTATCCGGAAAAAATGTCTGTCCCCACCAACAAAACTGAGCATGAGTCGCCACTGTATATATATATATATATATCTATTATATTAATTTACCATATATTTGCAGAAGGTCGATTGTAATCACATCCATTTTGTCTCTATGTCAGTTGTCTCCCTTCCCCAATCGTTGTGTTAAAAGCTACTTGAATATTTTGTTGACACTGTCGCCTCTTCCCCGTCTTGTCTTCCTGGAACAATTTTCTCCATTATTGCTCTCGCTCTCTAAACCATTTTAATGTGACCAATTTATTTCAATTTTTGAGACATTATATTATTTATGAGTCAATGTTTATCCATGTTCAGAAGAGCATGTCTTATTAATATAAGGAACGACTGCAGTAAAATTATGTAGCAATAGCAAAACACGTAAAAAAACTCAAAGTACTGTAGTTTTACAAAGTATAAAAACAATATATAACGACGTTTCGACCAACAGGTCTTTATCAAGCAAAGAATACAAGAGAAGCTAAGAGATTCAGACTTCATATGCGGCCGACGTAACATATATAGTCAGACCAGGAGAACAAGGATGTATACTTTGCTTCTGTACTTTGTCTACGGCGTTCTATAAATTATTATAAATAGTTTTATTTTTTAAAATTCATTTGTCTTCAGTAATTCATATGTTGTTGTCTATGATTTACATCCATATGTTGCCACATATAAAATGCATGTCCTCATTAGTTTTTACATTTGTTTCCTTACTTGTGTGCTGTCATAGGTTCTTACTTGTGTGCTGTCATAGGTTCTTACTTGTGTGCTGTCATAGGTTCTACTTGTGCTGTCATAGGTCCTTACTTGTGTGCTGTCATAGGTTCTTACTTGTGTGCTGTCATAGGTCCTTACTTGTGTGCTGTCATGGGTTCTTACTTGTGTGCTGTCATAGGTCCTTACTTGTGTGCTGTCATAGGTTCTCACTTGTGTGCTGTCATAGGTTCTTACTTGTGTGCTGTCATAGGTTTGACCTTTTATTATCCACTGAATTTCAATATCTAGTTTCATGGTTTTACTGATGAGTATAGTTCTACCATAATCCAACTCATTCCAAATTTTTATATTTTAAACTATCTAGCAGCTCTTTCCATTTCTCTTGTCTATTTTTAATCTCTGTCTAATTGACTCACTTCAATCACTGTCTATTTCCACTTTAATCTCTGTCTATATTGTATAACTTAATCTCTGTCTATAGTGTACTAACTTTAATCTCTGTCTATATTGTACTTACTTTAATCTTTGTCTATATTGTACTCACTTTAATCTCTGTCTATATGTACTACTTTAATATCTTCTATATTGTACTCACTTTAATCTCTGTCTATATTGTACTCACTTTAATCTCTGTCTCTATTGTACTCACTTTAATATCTGTCTATATTGTACTCACTTTAATCTCTGTCTATATTGTGCTCACTTTAATCTCTGTCTATATTGTACTCATAATTTGTGTAAGCCCTAATAATATGAGAACTGAACAAGCAAGCTGGTAGAAGACAACATTTCAAACGTTGAGATGTAGATTGCTAGATGAAGAATTGATGATACTCTTGCATGGACACAGAAATAGAAATATGAAGAAGTCATGAGAAATGTTGAACTGAAATTAAGAGTTGAAAGCAAACGACTTCAATGTTAATGCTCAATGTAATTCAAGCAAAGTTTTATCCCAACTTGTTTTCTTAAGCTGATGTTTGTGACTGTATTTTCTGGTGTTGTTGGTAAATTTTCACTAGGTGAGAATGAGACCGAATGCACCAGTTGCAAAAGCGTACTACCTGAAAATGAAATCATCCAGAGGAAGGGGCAGACCTAGAAAAAGATGGACCGGTGGAGTTACAGACATCTTAAAACTCCACAATATCACAGCATATCAAGCGACCGAGCATGCACAATCTCGGAAACCGATCATCAGTTAAACCTGCTACGCCTAACGGACAAAGGACAGAAGCATAGAAGGACAAAGAAGCAAGAAGGACAAAAGCATGAGGAAAAAGAGATGAAGGACAAAGAAGCATAGAAGGACAAAAGAAGCATAGAAGGACAAAGAAGCAAGAAGGACAAGAGCATAGAAGGACAAAAGAAGCAAGAAGGACAAAGAAGCATAGAAGACAAAAGAAGCAAAGAAGGACAAAAGAAGCAAAGAAGGGAAAAACAAAAGAAGCATAGAAGACAAAAGTAGCATAGATGGACAAAGAAGCATCAAAGACATAGAAGGACAAAGAAGCATGAAGGACAAAGAAGCATAGAAGGACAAAGAAGCATAGAAGGACAAAAGAAGCATAGAAGGACAAAAGAAGCATAGAAGGACAAAAGAAGCATAGAAGGACAAAAGAAGCATAGAAGGACAAAAGAAGCATAGAAGGACAAAAGAAGCATAGAAGACAAAGAGCATAGCAAGAAAAAAGAAGCATAGAAGGACAAAAGAAGCATAGAAGGACAAAAGAAGCATAGAAGGACAAAAGAAGCAAGAAGGACAAAGAAGCATAGAAGACAAACGAGCATAGAAGACAAAGAAGCATAGCAAGACAAAGAAGCATGAAGGACAAAGAAGCATAGAAGGACAAAAAGTATAGAAGGACAAGAAGCATAGATGGACAAAGAAGCATAGATGGACAAAAAGCATAGCAAGACAAAGAGCATAGATGGACAAAAGAAGCATAGAAGGACAAAAGTAGCATAGAAGGACAAAAGAAGCATAGAAGGACAAAAGAAGCATAGAAGGACAAAAGAAGCATAGATGGACAAAAGCATAGCAAGACAAAAGTAGCATGATGGACAAAAGAAGCAGAGAAGGACAAAAAGCATAGAGGACAAAGAAGCATGAGGACAAAAGAAGCATAGATGGACAAAAGAAGCATAGATGGACGAAAGAAAGACATGCTGTTAACTATTCGTAAATATCATCTTCTCGCTCTTCTTATATGTCTATAATTGTTCCAATCTCCGCCTACGCATGTCTATCAGTGATTGATTATTAGTTATTGGTAACTGAACCGACTTCATAACACTTCAGGCAGACCCAAAGGTGTTCAGTAGCCAGTAAAACATGTCATAGTGTATACATACTAATGGTTCATATGGTTTGCTAGTTAGGTACACGTCTCTCTCTGCCGCTCAGGCATCCAGTTCTACTAGTACAAACCTGTTAAGTGAGTTTATAGTATCAACTCTTGTTCTGTGTTGGTTAATGTATCTATCTACTGGAGTTTCTTGCATAACTTTCCTATAATTCCGCACCAATCGGTATGCTAGGCTCTCGAAGCCGAGATAAAGAATACCTTTTATCTACTTCGTTGAGATTTTTAGGGCATATGTTTTCTATTAGAGCAACGTTTCCAAAACTGGGGACGAGGACCCTGTGGGTCGGCGAAGTACTCACAGGGGGTCTTTAAGCGCTTGAATAAATATTATAATATTTGACATTTGAAACAGAAAAATTAATTATAAAAATACGTATAAGAACAGTGGTAAATTAGTTCCTCTGCCAATTCAAAGGATCCCGAAGAGACCGGAGTCTAAATGTCTGACAGGACACAATGAAAGATCATTTGAAGTTTGCCGTAGTATGAGACCATTGTTTACTATTGTAACACACAAATAATTAATTCCTGTACATTTTCATATCTAGAAACTTTTGAGTTGAACCCTTTATGTATTTTATAAAGGGTTCGTGGTAATACACAGTATGGGAACCGCTGTCTTTAACCTTGATTGATGTCGCTTTATTCTAAAGAATGTCCAGCCCTATCGTAGTATTGCTTGCCAGTGCATCCCCTCTCTCAAATCAAATGTAGTTCAACAAAAATATGTTACACACATAAACATACATGAAACTATTGACAATTGTACTGGTGGGAAATGTGGAAAACAGAATATGAAAGACAGTGATATAATTGGTACGGTAACATTCAGAAATGGAAAACTGTCAGTTTCGCAAAATGAGTCACCATGCGAGGGACAGGATGTATTGGATATTTATCTCAACCGTCCTTTGACGTGGACATGACACATACTCAATTGAGATACCCACTCTATTTATTTGTGTTCAATCCAAACATGGAAGGCTGTATAGTTGTGTTTATATGTACAACTAAAATAGATGCCATTTTCATGTCCGTTGTATTTTTTTGTTTATAGTAGTTTTTCTGAGAATTTTTTTCACTTGAAGTGTTATTAGAAATTAAGCTCTTGGTGCTTTGCCAGGTGTGTGGTAGATCTTGTTAGATGACTCCATATTGGCGTTTTTTTCTTATTTTTCTGCCTTGTTTTAGATAAATTATTGATAAACCCCTTTATAAGATTTATCAACCACTTATATGTCACGTTATGTTGTTGAACCAGTCAGCTTTGTTTGTGGTACATATAGATGAAGATGCAACTTTTGTTATCTTTAGATCAAGCGTATCCGATTTAGAGATGAAGTGTCTACGCAGAATGCTGGATGTAACAAGAAGAGACCGGTTGAGAAATGAAGACATCAGGGAAAAAGTGGTACAACATCAGTACTAAACTTTATCAAGAAACAACAAATTAAATGGTTCGGCAACGTAAGCAGATTACCAACAAACAGTGCACCTCAAAGAGCAATGCTGCTTCGATACAATGGATACAAAGCAAAAGGCCGGCCACGCAAAAGATGGACCTCAAAGATAACAGAGGCAACGAAAGACACTATCTACGAAGCGCATACAAGGGCCCGTTTTAGAAATCTCTTCTTGACCTGACGCTGTGAGGCAAAAAGTTTTAGAAATCTCTTCTTGACCTGACGCTGTGAGGTAAACAGGATTCGAGAAAGAAAGAAAGATCCGATTCAGCATGCGTTTGTTCAGCTTCTCCTTTCCTATCCGTGACAGTTTCTACACTGGCTATATGGCACGTTCTGTTCTACTTGGCGCAAGTAGTTTATATCACAAACATAGTCGCTGGACCGGTATCTGTGTGAGTGTGTTTCTCCAGAACCGATATCTGTGTGAGTGTGTTTCTCCAGAACCGGTATCTGTGTGTGTGTGTTCCTCCAGAACCGGTATCTGTATGAGTGTGTTCCTCCAGAACCGGTATCTGTATGAGTGTGTTCCTCCAGAACCGGTATCTGTGTGTGTGTGTTCCTCCAGAACCGGTATATGTGTGAGTGTGTTCCTCCAGAACCGGTATATGTGTGAGTGTGTTCCTCCAGAACCAGTATCTGTGTGAGTGTGTTCCTCCAGGTCTATGGTAACGACGACAATCATCAATATAGGTTAATGTCGCTTTATAACTTTGATGTCGTATTCTTTCTTTGATGTTGTGTAACTTTGATGTCATATTAACTTGATGTTGTGTAACTTTGATGTCATATTATTACTTTGATGTTGTGTAACTTTGATGTCGTATTTTTTCTTTGATGTTGTGTAACATTGATGTCATATTATTACTTTGATGTTGTGTAACTTTGATGTCATATTATTACTTTGATGTTGTGTAACTTTGATGTCGTATTCTTTCTTTGATGTTGTGTAACTTTGATGTCATATTATTACTTTGATGTTGTGTAACGTTGATGTCTATTATTCTTTGATGTTGTGTAACTTGATGTCATATTATTACTTTGATGTTGTGTAACTTGATGTCATTTTATTACTTTGATGTTGTGTAACTTTGATGTCATATTATTACTTTGATGTTGTGTAACTTTGATGTCATATTATTACTTTGATGTTGTGTAACTTGATGTCATATTATTACTTTGATGTTGTGTAACTTTGATGTCATATTATTACTTTGATGTTGTGTAACTTTGATGTCATATTCTTTCTTTGATGTTGTGTAACTTTGATGTCATATTATTACTTTGATGTTGTGTAACTTTGATGTCATATTATTACTTTGATGTTGTGTAACTTTGATGTCATATTATTACTTTGATGTTGTGTAACTTTGATGTCATATTATTACTTTGATGTTGTGTAATTGATGTCATATTATACTTTGATGTTGTTAACTTTGATGTCATATTATTACTTTGATGTTGTGTAACTTTGATGTCATATTATTACTTTGATGTTGTGTAACTTGATGTCATATATTACTTTGATGTTGTTAACTTGATGTCATATTATTACTTTGATGTTGTGTAACTTTGATGTCATATTATTACTTTGATGTTGTGTAACTTTGATGTCTATTTTACTTTGATGTTGTGTAATTTTGATGTCATATTATTACTTTGATGTTGTGTAACTTTGATGTCATATTATTTCTTTGATGTTGTGTAACTTTGATGTCATATTATTACTTTGATGTTGTGTAACTTTGATGTCATATTATTACTTTGATGTTGTGTAACTTTGATGTCATATTATTACTTTGATGTTGTGTAACTTTGATGTCATATTATTACTTTGATGTTGTGTAACTTTGATGTCATATTATTACTTTGATGTTGTGTAACTTTGATGTCATATTATTACTTTGATGTTGTGTAACTTTGATGTCATATTATTACTTTGATGTTGTGTAACTTTGATGTCATATTATTACTTTGATGTTGTGTAACTTTGATGTCATATTATTACTTTGATTTTGTGTAACTTTGATGTCATATTATTACTTTGATGTTGTGTAACTTTGATGTCATATTCTTTCTTTGATGTTGTGTAACTTTGATGTCATATTATTACTTTGATGTTGTGTAACTTTGATGTCATATTATTACTTTGATGTTGTGTAACTTTGATGTCATATTATTACTTTGATGTTGTGTAACTTTGATGTCATATTATTACTTTGATGTTGTGTAACTTTGATGTCATATTATTACTTTGATGTTGTGTAACTTTGATGTCATATTATTACTTTCTTCGTCTTCTGTTCTCCAATCATATTTTGCATCCTTGCGTCGTGATAAGAAGGGATTTCTAGAACGAGCTCTTGTACTTGTTTCATAAATAGTGCTTTTCGTCACCTCTGTTATCTCTGAGGTCCATCTTTGCGTGAACGACCTTTTGCTTTGTATCCACTGTATTGGAGGAATACTGCTATTTGAGGAGCATTGTATGTTGGTAATCTGCTTATGTGACAGAATGATTTAATTTTAAAAAATGAAGTTCAGTACTGATGTTGTACCCATTTTTTCCCCTGAAATTATAATTTCTAAACCTGTCTCTTTCTGATACTCCCAGCATTCTGCGTATACATTTCATCTTTATCGTGACAAGTTTCCTTCTATTATTTGATATCAGCGTCCACGTTTAGCACTGATAGCATAATATTAGGAGAAAGATTGTGTTGAACATTATTCTTTTAGTGTTCATGCTGACATGTGTGCATTTTAAAATTGGTGCCATTTGTCCTATTATTTGATTTACTTTGTTGCATCTATGTTGAATTTCATTATTTAATCTTCTATTGTCTGAAACTATGCTCCCTAGGTATGTACAATCTTTGACTTGATTTAATTGATTGATGTTCATCGATGGAGATGATTTATTTAATGTTGTATAGCTGTGATGTCATATTAGTTATTTAACTCTGCTGACGATGTGAATGTGAAGATGGCAGAACAATCTAGATATGAAATCAGGGGACCCTCTCTGTTGCTACGGAGTTCGTGCACTGCCGCTGAGATCTTTCTGTGTAAGAATGAGATCGGAGCACATATGGTTACTCACCGAAGTACAATGATGATGGTCCTATCAATCAGTCAGTCAAATATGACTTTATCTATGCAGTCCTACCAGAAATAAAACTCATAGCTTACGTCAACATTTTCATGTTGTTCTAAAACACACATTTCTATTGTCCATAATTTATCCAGCCTGAATCAAATCTCTAGAGATCCTTGAAAGTAAGCGATTTTAGCACGCACATAGAGTCGCTCTCAAACACTGTGGTTATGATATTAGCATTTATATAGTCTGTGTTGAAAGTCATTTTTACCTTTACAGTTTTTATCTTTTTTTTAAATCTGTATATTCACATTAAGTCCTTTGAATGCAAATACTACAGAAGAGTATTTAGAATATCATGGACAGAGAAAAGAACAAACGCTTCTGTTCTACAACAGGTTGATATTAAAGAGAGTTGGCTATTAAAGAGCATAAAATCAAGGAAAGTTAAATAATTTTAACACATCAAACGACATGAGTGCCTCGAGAAGATAATTTTGGAGGGAATGGTGTATGGAAGAAGAATCAAAAGACCTATAACTGGTATGTTTAAAATGAAACACTACGCAGATTACTGGGAAAACTGCAAACAAACAAAAGACAACATTGGTATGACATCAAACAAACATAAGACAACATTGGTATGATAACAAACAAACAGAAGACAACATTGGTATTATAGCAAACAAACAGAAGACAACATTGGTATGATAGCAAACAAACATAAGACAACATTGGTATGATAGCAAACAAACAAAAGACAACATTGGTATGACAGCAAACACACATAAGACAACATTGGTATGACAGCAAACAAACATAAGACAACATTGGTGTGACAGCAAACAAACATAAGACAACATTGGTGTGACAGCAAACAAACATAAGACAACATTGGTGTGACAGCAAACAAACATAAGACAACATTGGTGTGACAGCAAACAAACATAAGACAACATTGGTGTGACAGCAAACAAACATAAGACAACATTGGTGTGACAGCAAACAAACATAAGACAACATTGGTGTGACAGCAAACAAACCGTAGACAAAAGGTTGTAAGGGAAATGACGGACTTCATTACACCAGGTTTTATCACATATAGGCTTGATCCCCCACCCCATCTTATGCGGAAACAGACTGAGATGGTATGACATAGCTGCAAACACAGACTTGTGGAACAGAACAGGACAGGAACTCATGATGACCCAGGTTAAGAGGAGAAAATCCCTATGGGTCGGGCATGCCTATGGAAGACACATTCGAGTGTCACTAGACAGATAATTGAGTGGAAACAGCAAGGAAAACGGAAAAGATGACGACCTAAACAGACCTGTCGACAAAGTCTTCTTGAGGAACAGAAGGGTGTTCTACTATCCTGGGAGACCATAAACAAAACAGCCAAGAGACCGGCAAATGTGGCCAAACACTGTTGAGGCCCTATTCTCCCTGGGGAGCGGAGGGGAATAAGTCAGTCAGTAATATGAACCGTATATTTCAACTTGAAATGTGAAGCTGTAATGAGAACATTTTACTAGATTCTTTGCGTGCTTGCATCTAACATTATATCCTTCAGCATCACCTTCATCAGATGCCAAGAATATGACAAGTAAAAGCATTCTTGAGCCAGGAATCTTCCAAGTCAATAAATAAGCACTTAGAGTGCAAGGGGATACAAGACAATGAGTACACCCTGAGACACATAAGAAACAAAATGCAGATAAATGCATTCGTAGGTAAAAGAAAATAAAGATAGCAATGTAGAGTAAGGCAATAGGCAGGTATGACGATGTTCATAAGGGGAAAAATAAGTGTGTACAGAGTTTTATGTTTTAGAAGTGTATACATGTGTACGTGTTAGACGGATTAATGTAATGTATACATGTGTACGTGTTAGACGGATTAATGTAATGTATACATGTGTACGTGTTAGACGGATTAATGTAATGTATCATTGTACGTGTTAGACGGATTAATGTAATGTATGCATTGGTATGTGTTAGACGGATTAATGTAATGTATGCATTGTACTGTTAGACGGATTAATGTAATTTATGCATGTGTACGTGTTAGACGGATTAATGTAATGTTTGCATTGGTACGTGTTAGACGGATTAATGTAATGTATACATGTGTACGTGTTAGACGGATTAATGTAATGTATACATTGGTACGTGTTAGACGGATTAATGTAATGTATGCATTGGTACGTGTTAGACGGATTAATGTAATGTATGCATTGGTACGTGTTAGACGGATTAATGTAATGTATACATTTGTACATGTTAGACGGATTAATGTAATGTATGCATTGGTACATGTTAGACGGATTAATGTAATGCATGCATTGGTACGTGTTAGACGGATTAATGTAATGTTTGCATTGGTACGTGTTAGACGGATTAATGTAATGTTGCATTTGGTACGTGTTAGACGGATTAATGTAATGTATGCATGTGTACATGTTAGACGGATTAATGTAATGTATGCATGTGTACGTGTTAGACGGATTAATGTAATGTATGCATTGGTACGTGTTAGACGGATTAATGTAATGTATGCATTGTACGTGTTAGACGGATTAATGTAATGTATCATTGGTACGTGTTAGACGGATTAATGTAATGTATACTGTGTACATGTTAGACGGATTAATGTAATGTATGCATTTGTACGTGTTAGACGGATTAATGTAATGTATACATTTGTACGTGTTAGACGGATTAATGTAATGTATACATTTGTACATGTTAGACGGATTAATGTAATGTATGCATGTGTACGTGTTAGACGGATTAATGTAATGTATGCATTGGTACGTGTTAGACGGATTAATGTAATGTATACATGTGTACGTGTTAGACGGATTAATGTAATTTATGCATGTGTACGTGTTAGACGGATTAATGTAATGTATTGATGTACGTGTTAGACGGATTAATGTAATGTATGCATGTGTACGTGTTAGACGGATTAATGTAATGTATGCATTTGTACGTGTTAGACGGATTAATGTAATGTATGCATTGGTACGTGTTAGACGGATTAATGTAATGTATGCATTGGTACGTGTTAGACGGATTAATGTAATGTATGCATTGGTACGTGTTAGACGGATTAATGTAATGTATGCATATGTACGTTTAGACGGATTAATGTAATGTTTGCATTGTACGTGTTAGACGGATTAATGTAATGTATACATTGTACTGTTAGACGGATTAATGTAATGTATGCAAGGTACGTGTTAGACGGATTAATTAATGTATGCATGTACATGTTAGACGGATTAATGTAATGTATACATTGGTACTGTTAGACGGATTAATGTAATGTATGCATTGTACGTGTTAGACGGATTAATGTAATGTATGAAATTGGTACGTGTTAGACGGATTAATGTAATGTATGCATTAGGTACGTGTTAGACGGATTAATGTAATGTATCATGGTACGTGTTAGACGGATTAATGTAATGTATCATTGTACGTGTTAGACGGATTAATGTAATGTATACATGTGTACGATGTTAGACGGATTAATGTATGTATACAGTACGTGTTAGACGATTAATGTAATGTATGACATTGATGTGTTAGACGGATTAATGTAATGTATCATTGTTGTTAGACGGATTAATGTAATGTATCATTTGTACTGTTAGACGGATTAATGTAATGTTGCATTGTACGTGTTAGACGGATTAATGTAATGATACATTTGTACTGTTAGACGGATTAATGTAATGTATCATGTGTACGTGTAGACGGATTAATGTAATGTATACTTTGTATGTGTAGACGATTAATGTAATGTATACATTTGATGTTAGAGATTAATGTAATGTATACATTGTACATGTTAGACGGATTAATGTAATGTATCATTTGTACGTGTTAGACGGATTAATGTAATGTATCATTGTACGTGTAGACGGATTAATGTAATGTTCATTTGTACGTGTTAGACGGATTAATGTAATGTATCATTTGTACTGTTAGACGGATTAATGTAATGTATACATTGTACATGTTAGACGGATTAATGTAATGTATACATTGTACTGTTAGACGGATTAATGTAATGTATACATTTGTACATGTTAGACGGATTAATGTAATGTATACATTTGTACATGTTAGACGGATTAATGTAATGTATACAAGTTCGCTTATCGACTCGGACACAAGAAGGTTGTTGGTTCAACTCCCCCACACTCAACGTTCCACATGTGGGGTAAGGAATTGGTCTGCCTACCTTCTGCACACTAGGCCCTAGAAATATACAGTGACCGTACTTCCTACCCTAAGGTCTGAAACAGTTACTGAAAAAAATTATTTATGCATGTGTACATGGCAGTGGAGGCTCGTCATTAAGGGCTATTGGGGTCGGGCCCCACCAAAAAAAAGGTGTAACGTGTATTGATTATTTTATACATTAAAATATATCCTAACCGAAATCATGATTTGTCGAAAATTTCTGTCTGGCCCCACCAATAAAAATGATCACGAGCCGCCACTGGTACAAGGTATTAATATAGTCACGGTAACGAAGTTGTTAGTGCACTTTCTTTCTAGATGATTGTTCTCCTTTCGATTCCCAACTAGAAGAAATATTTTTCCACCGTAAAAACCAGATATCAGTTCTATTAAATCTATATTGGTACTAGCAAAAAAACACACTGGAAAGTAAAGATGGTCCATTTGATATTAACCATATCACATATCGTGTATCATATCACATATATCGTGTATCGTTCAGGAAAAGAAAGATACAGAATTAATACCACAATAACAAAATATGCCCTATGGTTTGAAGGTGTGTTCGTTACATTAGAAAAACAGAAAGATACCAAATAATACATGAAAAAATCTCAATTTAAATTGAGACATACATAAACACAAAACAAGAATATTAATAAAAGAAAAGAAGATACAGAAAATAACAAGAAAATAACAAAATACAAGGAAGATGCAGTAGAAAAACAAGACTAATAGAAAAGAGGAAGAAGAAGAAGACGATGAAGTAAACTACGACAAACACGCAGATAAACTAATAAACGTATAATAATAAGCAATTATTTGAGAGAAATGAGACCAACAAATGAACTAATAGATAAAGGGAAGATAGTGAGGAATTGATATTAGGAAACAGAAGACAACTGTGGTGTGAGGAATTGATATTAGGAAACAGAAGACAACTGTGGTGTGAGGAATTGATATTAGTAAACAGAAGACAACTGTGGTGTGAGGAATTGATATTAGGAAACAGAAGACAACTGTGGTGTGAGGAATTGATATTAGTAAACAGAAGACAACTGTGGTGTGAGGAATTGATATTAGTAAACAGAAGACAACTGTGGTGTGAGGAATTGATATTAGTAAACAGAAGACAACTGTGGTGTGAGGAATTGATATTAGGAAACAGAAGACAACTGTGGTGTGAGGAATTGATATTAGGAAACAGAAGACAACTGTAGTGTGAGGAATTGATATTAGTAAACAGAAGACAACTGTGGTGTGAGGAATTGATATTAGTAAACAGAAGACAACTGTGGTGTGAGGAATTGATATTAGTAAACAGAAGACAACTGTGGTGTGAGGAATTGATATTAGTAAACAGAAGACAACTGTGGTGTGAGGAATTGATATTAGTAAACAGAAGACAACTGTGGTGTGAGGAATTGATATTAGTAAACAGAAGACAACTGTGGTGTGAGGAATTGATATTAGGAAACAGAAGACAACTGTGGTGTGAGGAATTGATATTAGGAAACAGAAGACAACTGTGGTGTGAGGAATTGATATTAGTAAACAGAAGACAACTGTGGTGTGAGGAATTGATATTAGTAAACAGAAGACAACTGTGGTGTGAGGAATTGATATTAGTAAACAGAAGACAACTGTGGTGTGAGGAATTGATATTAGTAAACAGAAGACAACTGTGGTGTGAGGAATTGATATTAGTAAACAGAAGACAACTGTGGTGTGAGGAATTGATATTAGTAAACAGAAGACAACTGTGGTGTGAGGAATTGATATTAGTAAACAGAAGACAACTGTGGTGTGAGGAATTGATATTAGTAAACAGAAGACAACTGTGGTGTGAGGAATTGATATTAGTAAACAGAAGACAACTGTGGTGTGAGGAATTGATATTAGTAAACAGAAGACAACTGTGGTGTGAGGAATTGATATTAGTAAACAGAAGACAACTGTGGTGTGAGGAATTGATATTAGGAAACAGAAGACAACTGTGGTGTGAGGAATTGATATTAGGAAACAGAAGACAACTGTGGTGTGAGGAATTGATATTAGTAAACAGAAGACAACTGTGGTGAAAATGACCAAATTTGAGAAGGAAAATAGAAGAAAACGAAGAAGATAACGTTAAAAAAGTAACAAAAATGAAGAAGGTGAACTAACAGTTAATGATAACTATAATCAAAAATGAAGAAGGTGAACTAACAGTTAATGATAACTACAATCAAAAATGTAGAAGGTGAACTAACAGTTAATGATAACTACAATCAAAAATGAAAATAAAATGAATAAAGACACAAATGGGAAGAAATACATTTGTTTTAAAAGTCGATAAATGATTGTCTACTACAATTATCTTACCAGAACAGAATAAAATCCAATAAGTTTAATATCTTTAATGTTGTTCAGATCAGGAGATTAGATAATCCATAAAATGTGAAGAAATCCAAAACTTCGAACACCACATTTACATCCCAGATAGTTAATCTTAACACTTTGAATTACTCCAGTGAACAACAAAGATGCTAAAACTCACAATTTATCAATCCTGGTGTTATTTACAAGAAAATCCAATAGATTATCTGTTTTGTGTTTGTTTCTTACCCCTGAAAAATACAATAAAAACACATTTGAAATACCGAATCGTAGTTCTAACAGGACCAACGTTCGCTTAGTGAACCTGTCGTTGAAATGTTCTAGTATCCATTACGAACTAGTGCAGGCCTGCGTCGTGCCAACATCCCGCGAGCCAGGCATAGATGCAAGCAGGCAGTCGCGACATCTCTTCCGCGTATTAACGGGAAAATACAGTGAAAATCAGACAAGTAACTCAACTGCTAAACACGCGTTGTTGATTGCGGCCATTCACGAAATGCTTGAAAGATAAATGTATCAACAGCTAGTTGTTAAATGTGATCTTTTGTAGTTTTCTTAGCTTATCTGTGATCTGTTCTTCTTCTTTATTCTTTTCACGTCACACTGTTACTGGGTTGTTGTTGCACAATGTCGTGGTTTTCTCTTTCTATCTTGCGCTGCTCTAGTGTCGTCACACTGTTACTGGGTTGTTGCACAATGTCGTGGTTTTCTTTCATCTTGCGCTGCTCTAGTGTCGTCACACTGTTACTGGGTTGTTGCACAATGTCGTGGTTTTCTCTTTCTATCTTGCGCTGCTCTAGTGTCGTCACACTGTTACTGGGTTGTTGCACAATGTCGTGGTTTTCTCTTTCTGTCTTGCGCTGCTCTAGTGTCGTCACACTGTTACTGGGTTGTTGCACAATGTCGTGGTTTTCTCTTTCTGTCTTGCGCTGCTCTAGTGTCGTCACACTGTTACTGGGTTGTTGCACAATGTCGTGGTTTTCTCTTTCTATCTTGCGCTGCTCTAGTGTCGTCACACTGTTACTGGGTTGTTGCACAATGTCGTGGTTTTCTCTTTCTGTCTTGCGCTGCTCTAGTGTCGTCACACTGTTACTGGGTTGTTGCACAATGTCGTGGTTTTCTCTTTCTATCTTGCGCTGCTCTAGTGTCGTCACACTGTTACTGGGTTGTTGCACAATGTCGTGGTTTTCTCTTTCTGTCTTGCGCTGCTCTAGTGTCGTCACACTGTTACTGGGTTGTTGCACAATGTCGTGGTTTTCTCTTTCTGTCTTGCGCTGCTCTAGTGTCGTCACACTGTTACTGGGTTGTTGCACAATGTCGTGGTTTTCTCTTTCTATCTTGCGCTGCTCTAGTGTCGTCACACTGTTACTGGGTTGTTGCACAATGTCGTGGTTTTCTCTTTCTGTCTTGCGCTGCTCTAGTGTCGTCACACTGTTACTGGGTTGTTGCACAATGTCGTGGTTTTCTCTTTCTGTCTTGCGCTGCTCTAGTGTCGTCACACTGTTACTGGGTTGTTGTTGCACAATGTCGTGGTTTTCTCTTTCTATCTTGCGCTGCTCTAGTGTCGTCACACTGTTACTGGGTTGTTGCACAATGTCGTGGTTTTCTCTTTCTGTCTTGCGCTGCTCTAGTGTCGTCACACTGTTACTGGGTTGTTGCACAATGTCGTGGTTTTCTCTTTCTATCTTGCGCTGCTCTAGTGTCGTCACACTGTTACTGGGTTGTTGTTGCACAATGTCGTGGTTTTCTCTTTCTATCTTGCGCTGCTCTAGTGTCGTCACACTGTTACTGGGTTGTTGCACAATGTCGTGGTTTTCTCTTTCTGTCTTGCGCTGCTCTAGTGTCGTCACACTGTTACTGGGTTGTTGCACAATGTCGTGGTTTTCTCTTTCTGTCTTGCGCTGCTCTAGTGTCGTCACACTGTTACTGGGTTGTTGCACAATGTCGTGGTTTTCTCTTTCTATCTTGCGCTGCTCTAGTGTCGTCACACTGTTACTGGGTTGTTGCACAATGTCGTGGTTTTCTCTTTCTGTCTTGCGCTGCTCTAGTGTCGTCACACTGTTACTGGGTTGTTGCACAATGTCGTGGTTTTCTCTTTCTGTCTTGCGCTGCTCTAGTGTCGTCACACTGTTACTGGGTTGTTGCACAATGTCGTGGTTTTCTCTTTCTGTCTTGCGCTGCTCTAGTGTCGTCACACTGTTACTGGGTTGTTGCACAATGTCGTGGTTTTCTCTTTCTATCTTGCGCTGCTCTAGTGTCGTCACACTGTTACTGGGTTGTTGTTGCACAATGTCGTGGTTTTCTCTTTCGATCTTGCGCTGCTCTAGTGTCGTCACACTGTTACTGGGTTGTTGCACAATGTCGTGGTTTTTTTTCTGTCTTGCGCTGCTCTAGTGTCGTCACACTGTTACTGGGTTGTTGCACAATGTCGTGGTTTTCTCTTTCTGTCTTGCGCTGCTCTAGTGTCGTCACACTGTTACTGGGTTGTTGCACAATGTCGTGGTTTTCTCTTTCTATCTTGCGCTGCTCTAGTGTCGTCACACTGTTACTGGGTTGTTGCACAATGTCGTGGTTTTCTCTTTCTGTCTTGCGCTGCTCTAGTGTCGTCACACTGTTACTGGGTTGTTGCACAATGTCGTGGTTTTCTCTTTCTGTCTTGCGCTGCTCTAGTGTCGTCACACTGTTACTGGGTTGTTGCACAATGTCGTGGTTTTCTCTTTCTGTCTTGCGCTGCTCTAGTGTCGTCACACTGTTACTGGGTTGTTGCACAATGTCGTGGTTTTCTCTTTCTGTCTTGCGCTGCTCTAGTGTCGTCACACTGTTACTGGGTTGTTGCACAATGTCGTGGTTTTCTCTTTCTGTCTTGCGCTGCTCTAGTGTCGTCACACTGTTACTGGGTTGTTGTTGCACAATGTCGTGGTTTTCTCTTTCTATCTTGCGCTGCTCTAGTGTCGTCACACTGTTACTGGGTTGTTGCACAATGTCGTGGTTTTCTGTCTCTGTCTTGCGCTGCTCTAGTGTCGTCACACTGTTACTGGGTTGTTGCACAATGTCGTGGTTTTCTCTTTCTATCTTGCGCTGCTCTAGTGTCGTCACACTGTTACTGGGTTGTTGCACAATGTCGTGGTTTTCTCTTTCTATCTTGCGCTGCTCTAGTGTCGTCACACTGTTACTGGGTTGTTGCACAATGTCGTGGTTTTCTCTTTCTATCTTGCGCTGCTCTAGTGTCGTCACACTGTTACTGGGTTGTTGCACAATGTCGTGGTTTTCTCTTTCTATCTTGCGCTGCTCTAGTGTCGTCACACTGTTACTGGGTTGTTGCACAATGTCGTGGTTTTCTCTTTCTATCTTGCGCTGCTCTAGTGTCGTCACACTGTTACTGGGTTGTTGCACAATGTCGTGGTTTTCTCTTTCTATCTTGCGCTGCTCTAGTGTCGTCACACTGTTACTGGGTTGTTGTTGCACAATGTCGTGGTTTTCTCTTTCTATCTTGCGCTGCTCTAGTGTCGTCACACTGTTACTGGGTTGTTGCACAATGTCGTGGTTTTCTCTTTCTATCTTGCGCTGCTCTAGTGTCGTCAAACTGTTACTGGGTTGTTGCAAAATGTCGTGGTTTTCTCTTTCTGTCTTGCGCTGCTCTAGTGTCGTCACACTGTTACTGGGTTGTTGCAAAATGTCGTGGTTTTCTCTTTCTGTCTTGCGCTGCTCTAGTGTCGTCACACTGTTACTGGGTTGTTGCAAAATGTCGTGGTTTTCTCTTTCTGTCTTGCGCTGCTCTAGTGGCTTGGGTGGTAGTTATTTTTTTTTTTTGTGGACAGGATTCAGCTGTCCCATCTATCCATCTTTTTCATGGTGTTCATTTCACCTTCAATGATGATGTTTTGTAGAAGGCTCTGTATACAGTGAGGTTCGGTTGCATTCTTATTAAGTGGTCGAATCGATTGAGTATTTGTTTCTTAATGTAATTCAAGCAAGGTTCTGTCAAAACTTTCTCTATTTTTCTGATATTGGTGACTGTCTTTTCTGGTGCTGTTGGTAACTTTTCGCACGCATATCATTTCACATGTAGTTATATTTTGAGACTGTATTTTGCTTATTGTCCATGTTTGGCTCTAATAATACAGAGTAGGAATGAAGATGATGTTGTGTAGCTGTCAGTAAGATGTTTAGGTGCCTTAACAATGGCGTTAGCTAGTAGGTTACATTACTTGCTTGTAGCAGTCTACCCTCTACCTCTGTCTAGTCTTCCATCTTCTGTGAATATGCTTTCTAAGTATTTGAATTCTTGCTGGGGTCACGCTGGGTTGAGGGGCAATGAGAGAATAGATGCACTGGCGGGCAATACTGTGATTGAGAATGGGTCTACTATGGACAGAAGCGACATCATCAACGCTCTCAGAGAATACATATGCTCTAAGAATTTTAACGACGAAGATAAAGGGTATCTCGGTTGCACAAGTTGTACATCCCGATAGGTGCGGCAAGACGGGAAAACCACGAGAGAGGACCCAGTATACATCAATCAACACAGAATGGGATATATTAGCCTAAACACACTGAGATACATGCTTGGGAGGAGATTGGAGTAATTATGGACATATCCGATGTGCAATGAAGATGATCCTCAAATGAACAATGAATTCTTGCACTTGGTTGATTGTAGTGGCTGTGACATTGACATGGCTGTTCAGTTTATTATGTTGTCTTCCTAGATTCATTATTTCGGTTTTAATGTTGTTGATTTTCATGTCATGATTTATGCATTTGTGGTTCAAGATGTCAATATATTGTTGTATGTCTTGTTCTTTTTGTTGTGTCAGATACTTATCATCTACGGAAGGGCAGTTAATTAATTCTTCTTTTCGATCATTCTTCTCGGCCATTTTGATCATTCTTATTGTGATATATAAACATCATTTACCAAGAACGGTTAGAACGTTGCGACAACGTTATGTCCCTACTAGTGTAGAACAAGCGCATCCGGTGCGTGTCTGCATTTTCAGCTTTCGGAAATGCTCTAGTCTGCCATGCCGGTGGTCAAACAATATCCACAAATCGTGAGTACCTTTCTCTTTAATGATCCTTTTAACACCGTATATTTTGGCTTCGATCTACGTCAAATAGCTTTTACTATTTTGCAATTTTTTCTGACTGTGTGTGGTCGCTCCGGTTTAGGAACATTAACAACCCGTCTAGGGCTAGTCAGTGGGACGGTCACTTGTCGGCTGCTTCGTGTGTTCATTGCTCTGTAAGGATGATTTATAGTCGTATATTTATGCTTTATGATCTTCGTCTAAGAGTATGTTCCCACT
The DNA here is from genome assembly GCA_020796225.1 of Arion vulgaris. NCBI lineage: Eukaryota > Metazoa > Mollusca > Gastropoda > Stylommatophora > Arionidae > Arion > Arion vulgaris. The sequence goes on along the minus strand of CM036753.1, from coordinate 109,368,615 downwards.
ATGGGCTCTTATGACTACATGAGGTCGTTCCTGATTAGGAAATGTTCAGCCATTAGGGACACATAAGTTTGTCGTGCACCACGACATCCTACACGTATGGTCACCGTCGAAAGTGTCTGCCTTCGCCAATGTTTGAATCTGGACGATCTGTCAAACCATTACACTGTCGGCCATATTTTTTGGTCACTGTGAGTTTATTAAGGAGTAGGAACATTCTCAAATTTTTCGAGACGCGAATCGGCACTTGGCAATTTGCAGTTTTATCTCTGCATTTTCCCTGTCCCCGGGAAACATTGGACTGGGGATGAACACAGATAATCCAGAGGGTCTGTCGCGCGGTCAAAGCAACTGATAATTTTGCTCTGGCTACTATCACCCACGTCAGTCCTTCCGGGGATGTTAGTTGTTATTGCAACAGTACCCTGCCCGGTTGTCCCAGGAAGGGCAGTTTCGTTAGGCACTAAAACGCCACTTTAGGATTTGCGCTCTGCCAACCTTACCCAATAGATAGATCCACACTTGGACTGCAAACCTTCCTTCAGTTATCAGTTATACGAGGACTATCATCATAGCACTCCGGGCATGTCCATAGGTGCTCCAATCTCCGCCTCAGCAGATCCAGCAGCTTCCAACGCCCAACACACCAGTTCGATGTTGTTTAATTAATCTATTTACATATTTAGTATGTTATTCTTTTCAGACTGCACCAATATTGACACCCATCTCTTTCAATCTGGTAAGCGAGTGGGATTCACATCCCTGAAACTCCTCTGTTCGGAAAGGCTCTCTCAATGCGTGAAGAATGTCATTTCGATCCATTGCAGCTTCCTCTGATATTGTAGCCAAGCCAGCTAATCTATCAGCTCGTTCATTACCCAAACTCATGCGTGCCCAGGGACAAAAATGAAGGTGATTTCTCTGATCATGTCTGCACCAGTACCTCCACCCAGTTGCGTCTCACCATTCCTGATTTGACTTTACGAATCATGCTCATGGAGTCACTGAGTATGAAAACACAAGAGTAGTTGTGAGAGTAGTAGTTTCCTTGTATCGTTACGATGCATTAGAGCGTTCTCATAGACACTTGCCCAGAGCTGGCAATTCTGTTGCGACAGTTGACTCATTACACATCGTTATCATGGATGGTTGCCCCACAGCTGGCATTTTTAGTGCGGTCTTTGACTTTAGGGAATCGTTCTCAGACCTCGTACCTTGCTATTTCTGCATTTTCCGTGCATTTAAGCAGCTTTTCGTCGGACATCGGCCAGGAGAGGCGTGCATTTTGTTCAGAGTTTTGGACCTGTACTATTTTTCCGTGTTTGCTCTACTACCACTACCTGTAGCTCACCCTCGATCTCTATCCACTTAGCCATACATGATCCGCTGCCTGTTTCCAGGGTTACCACGGGGAGGTGGAGTAGGATCTTGAATAATGTCAGCTCACTAAACCTGGCGCGACGTTGTCCCTAGAATTGCTCATTTGACCCGAAGCAGTTAATTTACTTCATCATTATGGTATCTGCTGTAGTTACCTAATCATGATTGAGATAATTCTATTCTATTTGTGTGTTTGTTTTGTTGGAAAACTCAAATACCAAAAGAGACAAATGATTAGAGCAAACTTTGAAGACACTTGAATGTAGAAACTAAATATAAATAGTCAGTTAAATGTATCACAGACAAACATTATTAAAAGACAAAGATGGAATTGGATTAGCCATGTATGTTGCATGTCAATTTGATCATGGATTAAGAGAGCTCCCAGATGAACAGTGGATGGGGAAAAAGCCTGGGTGTCCAAAGGAAACATGGAGAAGAACTGTGTAAATGAATTGAAATATTGGATCTTGACATGGGAAATAGTAAGGCAACAGAACGGTAACGAAAGAAATCGCTTGTGAAAGGTGTCTTATGTCAAACTGAAGCCCGTCTGCCCAGCGTGTTCGTAGCGCGTTGGACTACGGGTGACTATCCCTATGTGTGTGCGGGTTCAATTCCGCGGGATGGCAGAAAAAGCCACAGATTCCCCAGATTTACGGTGTTCGTGGCACCGAACCGAAGGGTTACGATGTCCATGACACCGAGCCGAAGAGCTGAAAAGCTCAAGTGCTTCTGGATCGGAAAACAAAAATGTCCTACTGAACATGAAGGGGATATAACGGAAAGGGACGATAAAACTGAAGTCCTGTGTTCAAGCTGAGTACACAAAAGAACATATAACAGTTACAAATTGATAATAGTTTGCTGTAACGTCTCTGTCTGGACACAATGCTGTAACGTCTCTGTCTAGACACAATGCTGTAACGTCTCTGTCTGGACACAATGCTGTAACATCTCTGTCTGGACACAATGCTGTAACGTCTCTGTCTGGACACAATGCTGTAACGTCTCTGTCTGGACACAATGCTGTAACGTCTCTGTCTGGACACAATGCTGTAACGTCTCTGTCTGGACACAATGCTGTAACGTCTCTGTCTGGACACAATGCTGTAACGTCTCTGTCTAGACACAATGCTGTAACGTCTCTGTCTGGACACAATGCTGTAACATCTCTGTCTGGACACAATGCTGTAACGTCTCTGTCTGCACACAATGCTGTAACGTCTCTGTCTGGACACAATGTTGTAACGTCTCTGTCTGGACACAATGCTGTAACGTCTCTGTCTGGACACAATGTTGTAACGTCTCTGTCTGGACACAATGCTGTAACGTCTCTGTCTGGACACAATGCTGTAACGTCTCTGTCTGGACACAATGCTGTAACGTCTCTGTCTGGACACAATGCTGTAACGTCTCTGTCTGGACACAATGCTGTAACGTCTCTGTCTGGACACAATGCTGTAACGTCTCTGTCTGGACACAATGTTGTAACGTCTCTGTCTGGACACAATGCTGTAACGTCTCTGTCTAGACACAATGCTGTAACGTCTCTGTCTGGACACAATGCTGTAACGTCTCTGTCTGGACACAATGCTGTAACGTCTCTGTCTGGACACAATGCTGTAACGTCTCTGTCTGGACACAATGTTGTAACGTCTCTGTCTGGACACAATGCTGTAACGTCTCTGTCTGGACACAATGCTGTAACGTCTCTGTCTGGACACAATGCTGTAACGTCTCTGTCTGGACACAATGCTGTAACGTCTCTGTCTGGACACAATGTTGTAACGTCTCTGTCTGGACACAATGTTGTAACGTCTCTGTCTGGACACAATGCTGTAACGTCTATGTCTGGACACAATGCTGTAACGTCTCTGTCTGGACACAATGTTGTAACGTCTCTGTCTGGACACAATGCTGTAACGTCTCTGTCTGGACACAATGCTGTAACGTCTCTGTCTGGACACAATGTTGTAACGTCTCTGTCTGGACACAATGTTGTAACGTCTCTGTCTGGACACAATGCTGTAACGTCTCTGTCTGGACACAATGCTGTAACGTCTCTGTCTGGACACAATGCTGTAACGTCTCTGTCTGGACACAATGCTGTAACGTCTCTGTCTGGACACAATGCTGTAACGTCTCTGTCTGGACACAATGCTGTAACGTCTCTGTCTGGACACAATGTTGTAACGTCTCTGTCTGGACACAATGCTGTAACGTCTCTGTCTAGACACAATGCTGTAACGTCTCTGTCTGGACACAATGCTGTAACGTCTCTGTCTGGACACAATGCTGTAACGTCTCTGTCTGGACACAATGTTGTAACGTCTCTGTCTGGACACAATGCTGTAACGTCTCTGTCTGGACACAATGCTGTAACGTCTCTGTCTGGACACAATGCTGTAACGTCTCTGTCTGGACACAATGCTGTAACGTCTCTGTCTGGACACAATGTTGTAACGTCTCTGTCTGGACACAATGTTGTAACGTCTCTGTCTGGACACAATGCTGTAACGTCTCTGTCTGGACACAATGTTGTAACGTCTCTGTCTGGACACAATGCTGTAACGTCTCTGTCTAGACACAATGCTGTAACGTCTCTGTCTGGACACAATGCTGTAACGTCTCTGTCTGGACACAATGCTGTAACGTCTCTGTCTGGACACAATGCTGTAACGTCTCTGTCTGGACACAATGTTGTAACGTCTCTGTCTGGACACAATGCTGTAACGTCTCTGTCTGGACACAATGCTGTAACGTCTCTGTCTGGACACAATGCTGTAACGTCTCTGTCTGGACACAATGCTGTAACGTCTCTGTCTGGACACAATGTTGTAACGTCTCTGTCTGGACACAATGTTGTAACGTCTCTGTCTGGACACAATGCTGTAACGTCTATGTCTGGACACAATGCTGTAACGTCTCTGTCTGGACACAATGTTGTAACGTCTCTGTCTGGACACAATGCTGTAACGTCTCTGTCTGGACACAATGCTGTAACGTCTCTGTCTGGACACAATGTTGTAACGTCTCTGTCTGGACACAATGTTGTAACGTCTCTGTCTGGACACAATGCTGTAACGTCTCTGTCTGGACACAATGCTGTAACGTCTCTGTCTGGACACAATGCTGTAACGTCTCTGTCTGGACACAATGCTGTAACGTCTCTGTCTGGACACAATGCTGTAACGTCTCTGTCTGGACACAATGTTGTAACGTCTCTGTCTGGACACAATGCTGTAACGTCTCTGTCTAGACACAATGCTGTAACGTCTCTGTCTGGACACAATGCTGTAACGTCTCTGTCTGGACACAATGCTGTAACGTCTCTGTCTGGACACAATGTTGTAACGTCTCTGTCTGGACACAATGCTGTAACGTCTCTGTCTGGACACAATGCTGTAACGTCTCTGTCTGGACACAATGCTGTAACGTCTCTGTCTGGACACAATGCTGTAACGTCTCTGTCTGGACACAATGTTGTAACGTCTCTGTCTGGACACAATGTTGTAACGTCTCTGTCTGGACACAATGCTGTAACGTCTCTGTCTGGACACAATGCTGTAACGTCTCTGTCTGGACACAATGCTGTAACGTCTCTGTCTAGACACAATGCTGTAACATCTCTGTCTGGACACAATGCTGTAACATCTCTGTCTGGACACAATGTTGTAACGTCTCTGTCTGGACACAATGCTGTAACGTCTCTGTCTGGACACAATGCTGTAACGTCTCTGTCTGGACACAATGTTGTAACGTCTCTGTCTGGACACAATGCTGTAACGTCTCTGTCTGGACACAATGCTGTAACGTCTCTGTCTGGACACAATGTTGTAACGTCTCTGTCTGGACACAATGTTGTAACGTCTCTGTCTGGACACAATGCTGTAACGTCTCTGTCTGGACACAATGCTGTAACGTCTCTGTCTGAACACAATGCTGTAACGTCTCTGTCTGGACACAATGCTGTAACGTCTCTGTCTGGACACAATGTTGTAACGTCTCTGTCTGGACACAATGCTGTAACGTCTCTGTCTGGACACAATGCTGTAACGTCTCTGTCTGGACACAATGCTGTAACGTCTCTGTCTAGACACAATGCTGTAACATCTCTGTCTGGACACAATGCTGTAACGTCTCTGTCTGGACATAATTTATCAACAGTTATTTTTTAAAGTTTAATACTAATGTATCTACAAAATGTCTACAAATCTTCAAAATTACAACGTGGACACACGCCGTTGATACGAAACTGGTGTACTGCTGCTGATATCTTCCTGGATGGACAGAGATTGGAGCACACATGATTACTCTCCGAAATACAACTATGATGCTCCATCAATCAATCTGACTTAAGTGACCGAACCAATTATTTCTTCTTTGATGCTCGATAAAATCGTTGACTGATGGTGTGTTCCAACGATTTCTCTGAGTGCTTCATTTCTTATAGGCTCTCCTCTTGTTATTTCCTGTAACATTTTGTCAACGTTTCGTCACCCTTGATGTGATTTATCATTCCAATGTCTCATAAACTGGTACAAACACAGTCTAACAAATAGCTGTACATATCTGGTACAGACACAGTCTAACAAATAGCTGTCATAACAAATAGCTGTGCATATCTGTACACACAGTCTAACAAATAGATGTACATATCTGGTACAAACACAGTCTAACAAATAACTGTACATATCTGGTACAGACACAGTCTAACAAATATCTGTACATATCTGGTACAAACACAGTCTAACAAATATCTGTACATATCTGGTACAAACACAGTCTAACAAATATCTGTACATATCTGGTACAAACGCAGTCTAACAAATAGCTGTACATATCTGGTACAAACACAGTCTAACAAATATCTGTACATATCTGGTACAAATGCAGTCTAACAAATAGCTGTACATATTTGGTACAAACGCAGTCTAACAAATGAACACAAATAAACGGAGTGGACATTTCAATGCAATCGTCAATTTTGTTTATTAGTGTTGAGTTTCTAAAATGAACCGAAACCCCTTGTTAAAATTATCATAATTATTTTTCACCTTCTTCAGCGTTCTCTGGTCGTGCACTTTCTTACTGTGGACAACAAACTAGGTAGGCATCTTCAGGTATGTCCAGTTTCCCCAAAGCTTAGTTTTAGGTCAACTGGGTGTGGCCACATGTTGCTTCTCAGCTCATCCAGGAGAGAACAGTCTTGCAGGACATGCCCCTGTGTCTGTTTTGCCTTCTGACACTGGCAGAGAGCTGTTTGATTTATTCATAATCTATGTAAGTGTCTGTTTAGTCTGCAGTGTCCTATATGTAGGAGAAATATAATGACATTTCTGTTCTGCTGAGGTCTTTGAAGAAGTTTTATTCCATAATCATCTCCAATGTTTGTTTTCAAGTATACTGTGGATGTATTTCTTTATTAAGATTTTGACATCTTGAAAAAAACAGTTATCATCATTCATTCACAACACTTTGTTGTAACTTTGTTGCGATTTTGTTGTAACTTTGTTGTAACTTTGTTGTAACTTTGTTGTAACTTTGTTGTAACGTTGTTGTAACTTTGTTGCTCTAACTACTTCTTTCAATAAATAATTCGTCGTTTCTGCAACGAGACTAATTTGCAATGACTCTCTAACTAGGTATGACCTTTTATCCTAACGGTGCACTCTGGCAGACATTTGCCTGTCTACCTCTTGATATTTCTTTTACAATTGTATCCCTGTCGACCCTTTTCTATCATGTCTTCTACCTTCTTTTCTAAGATGGATTTTATCATAGAAACTGGAATTTTACTTAGTCCTTTCCGTTTCTCGGGGAACATAGAGCCTCAACATTTGTTCAACACTTTTCCCAGTATTTGGTTATTTTCTTTATATCCAGTTTCCTTTATTTCATCAAGACTTTCTCCAGGTATGTTTAGAACGTCCCTTTATCTGTGTCCCTTGCAGGTTCCACTCAGGTGCTAGTCTAGTGACTCTCGACTGTGTCCCTTGCAGGTTCCACTCAGGTGCTAGTCTAGTGACTCTCGACTGTGTCCTCTATATGGTATGCCCGACCTATCATCATTTTCTCCTCTTAACCTGGATTATCATGGGTTCCTGTCCTGTTGCTATCCACAGATCTGAGTTTTCAACTTTGCCATATCATCTAACTTTGATTATACCTCGAAGACATCCGTTAACAATTGTCATAATCTTATTTATATTTAACTTAATGACTTGTCACGTTCCCAAGCCATACAACAACACTAGCTTTCACATTTCCCAAGCCATACAGCAGCATAATCTTACATTTCCCAAGCCATACAGCAGCATAGCTTTCACATTTCCCAAGCCATACAGCAGCATAGCTTTCACATTTCCCAAGCCATACAGCAGCATAGCTTTCACATTTCCCAAGCCATACAGCAGCATAGCTTTCACATTTCAGCTGTATATACTCAGCTTTCCTTAGGTGGAGATGACAGTAAATATACACAATGTGTGCAGGTCAGCAAAGGTTTTTCTGGCTTTTCTAATCCTGTGAAATTCGAATTTAGCTTTTCAAAAAAGATCTGTTAAAAATGAGAATAGACAGTTTAGATGATGATGAACAGTGTTCCTACCAGTTAGACGATGAACAGTGTTCCTGCCAGTTAGACAATGGACAGTGTTCCTGCCAGTTAGACGATGGACAGTGTTCCTGCCAGTTAGACGATGGACAGTGTTCCTGCCAGTTAGACGATGGACAGTGTTCCTACCAGTTAGACGATGAACAGTGTTCCTGCCAGTTAGACGATGCAAGTGTTCCTGCCAGTTAAACGATGGACAGTGTTCCTGCCAGTTAGACGATGGACAGTGTTCCTGCTAGTTAAACGATGGACAGTGTTCCTGCCAGTTAAACGATGGACAGTGTTCCTGCCAGTTAAACGATGGACAGTGTTCCTGCCAGTTAGACGATGGACAGTGTTCCTGAAGTTAGGCGTGTATTATAAAAGAAGTGTGCTTTGTGAACAAAGGAAACTAATAACACATAAACCAACACACATATACATATATATGTATATTTCACCTCCGCACAGTTATACTTACATAGGATCTGCTAACAATTTCTTCATTTCGCTCTATCCTGGACACTCGTTTCTATGAAATTGAGTTCTATATTTCTCGCCTTTCTCAGTAAAGTTTCTTTTCAGGGTTTTCCTATGTCGTCCTTGCTTTCTTGAACTCCTTATCTGCCACTTCAATGCCTGCGTTGTGATTGTTTGATAATTTCTTCTCAGATTATATCCAAGATACCTCTATAGTATATTTCATATGAGAGCCGCTGTAGCGTAGTTGTTAGTGAACTCGCTTCGCAAGGCTGGTGGTCTGGGTTCAGCTCCCGCAATGCTCGCGGAATTTTCCTGACCACGACGGCTCTCAGGTCGACCCAGCCTCAACTTGGTACCAGACATGCTCTGGTAAAGTAAAGGCGGCCGAGGTGATGCTGACCACATCACCCATCGTGTGCCGACGGTCAATGAAAAATACAGGCCTAACACTGTATTGACCTATATACCACGAGGTATGAAAGGATTCCTTTACTTTTTTTTTTTATATTTCATATAATAGCTGTCTCTAGAGGCTAACCAGACATTTTTCTGATAACAAATAGTACAAGAAACAATTATATTTAACAACAGTCAATAACCCACAGGTATAACAAACACAAGCTTGTGTTTGACATACAAATATTTTGATTTATGAAACAGGTGTTATGGTTTTAACAATTAACAGGTAAGGTGATGAAATGTAAAACTGATATGAAATAAAAAAAAAGGTTATTAGTGAGAGACCAATGATGAGTTTTATGACAATCCATATATATTTATGTAAAAAGTAACGCCCATCTCATACATATCTGTATGAAAACGTGATACATTTAAATATGTTTATCAGATTGTAACAGTCAGTATTTATGTAACTGTCAACAGATAACTTATATATGTGTTTCTATTAAAATATATCATGTGGCTTAGTGGTTAATATATCATGTGGCTTAGTGGTTAATATATCATGTGGCTTAGTGGTTAATATATCATGTGGCTTAGTGGTTAATATATCATGTGGCTTAGTGGTTAATATATCATGTGGCTTAGTGGTTAATATATCATGTGGCTTAGTGGTTAATATATCATGTGGCTTAGTGGTTATATATCATGTGGCTTAGTGGTTAATATCATGTGCTTAGTGGTTATATATCATGTGGCTTAGTGGTTAATATATCATGTGGCTTAGTGGTTAATATATCATGTGGCTTAGTGGTTAATATATCATGGCTTAGTGGTTAATATATCATGTGGCTAGTGGTTATATATCATGTGGCTTAGTGGTTAATATATCATGTGGCTTAGTGGTTAATTGTGCCTTGCGTTTACAAGGTCGTAGGTTCGAATCTAGACTGCGCTGTTCTGTTTGTGAGTTCATTTTATTCAAAGACTTCACTGATTGTTACTGGAGCTACGGAGTTCATAACTTAGGCAGGACTCTAATCATGGGGCTGACTGTTTATGGGGAGAGAAACCGACCCATCTGTAGTCAAATTATGTTGCAATGAAGTCGATCCATCAGCCTTAGACACTCTAAGACAGTAGACACTTTAAGACCTTAGACACTCTAAGACATTAGACACTCTAAGACATTAGACAATCTAAGACATTAGACACTCTAAGACATTAGACACTCTAAGACATTAGACACTCTAAGACTTTAGACACTCTAAGATATTAGACACTCTAAGACAGTAGCCACTCTAAGACAGTAGACACTCTAAGACATTAGACACTCTAAGACATTAGACACTCTAAGACATTAGACACTCTAAGACTTTAGACCATAGATTCCCAATCTTTTTTCAGTCCACCACCCACTTTGCACAACATCAACTTTGCACAACATCAACTTTGCACAACATCAACTTTGCACAACATCAACTTTGTAACGTCCACCTCCACAATATAACAGTTTGTCAACGCCCCACCCCCACATATATACATGCTCTATTTTCTCTTTGACATAGAACATTGATATATATTTCTGTCATACATGGTCAATTTTCAAATGATTATATACATGAAATAGAAAATTGATGAAAATGGATCGTGTAAGACGGGCATAATATGAATTAAAATGCAGAATTCAAATTTTAAATGATTATTCAATCACAAAATTACTAAAATAATTTATTTTAAAATATATATTATTAATTTCCTCTTTAAGGGCCACCGACCCTAATCACCTGACCCCCAATTCTTCTTAACCCACTATCACCCCTACAACGCTTCAACGCTACTGGGGGCGGGAGGGTAATCGCTCACTTGTATGTCAACAACAATACATTCCTATCTGTTTATACACATTAATCCTTTGCACCTGGAAACCTACCCTTTAGATACTCCCCTGCTGACGACTGGATTGATGACAGCGACGATCTCTATATTTAAATATCTGAACTTGATAACTGCTCGAAGAATCTTGGTCTTTCTCTCTTAAGGTTAACTCGTTTTTCTTGTCTTTCCTCCCATTTCTTTATAAAAAGCTAGGCTGTATGAATGCAGCTGGTGTGGAGGATTGTCCATCAATAGTATATGCAGACCGTGACGGGAAATCAGGGGAAGAGCCTGTATAAAACAACGACTCACGAAGCGAAACATAAAAGTCTGTTGCACACAGGAGGTTGGTCATGGCATAGAATCAAGCATGTGACCACGATCGTGATGGAGATTGAGACTTCACTACGTATATTTTTACATACACTAATGGCAGCACAAGAAAAGAACACCTATGATGAAGGTGACAATTGACCCCGCCTGGAGATGGACATCTATAAATTTTAATCTATTCTCTAATCCTGTTTTGCTTTTCAGCCTCAGGTAGAAAAATTAGATACCTGGAGCGAGCCTCTCTATGCGTCTTGTCTTTCTTTCTCAAACTATCGACGTAAACATTCTCCTCAGGGCAACATCCAGATCAACACAATAGGCATTTTCAGGACTATATACACATAGCAGAAAACAAAACACACAATACTCAACAAACAGTACTTTTTTAGGACTAGTTCCAGGCCACATCAAGAAAGAAGGATCATGCGTTCAGATATAAACAAAACAGATATCCGTCTTAGAATAAGAGGGGCATGCGTTGGGCACATAGAGGCGTAATCCACCATCTAGGAAACAACAAACACACTGTAAATATAAACATGCAATAGATGTCTCAACTAGAGAATTCTAAGTACAAGTATTAAATACGAATGTGACTTAAATTCCATCGAAATGCAAGTCTGAGAAAATGTGTCTGAAAACTTGGGAAAAAGCATGGATTATAAGGACACTGTACCAGGAGGAGAAGAACACATATTTATTTACTCAGGAGAATAAGAGCAGCAATGTGAAGAAGGAATATTTATCAGAAAAAGAAATATAACAATATATAACCGAATACTGAACATTTAGTGTTATAATAATAATGTTGAAACTCAAAACAAAATTATTCAACATAGCTGTAGTTCAAACATTTGCATCAACTCAAGATCATAAGACAGGGGAAGTTGATAATGAATATGATGAACTACAGAACATGCACACAAAAAAACAAATCAACAGATGTATTAATACTGATGAGAGATATGAATGTCAAAGTAGAAACAGGAAAATTTAAACACATTGTGGGACGATGTGAAACTGGGGAAAGGAAATGACAGAAAAAAAGGGACGTGTGCAATTCTGTGGAAAAAAAAACTAATTATAGGTAACACATTTTACCAAAATTGTTTATTGGTTACTAAACTGACGTCATTGCAATCCTGCAGACGTATAGGTGTTCAATCTCCCACAACAGATATCGAAGAGTATGCATTTTGATGGTTCCCGTGGCCCGCTGATTAAACACACTCTTCACTCTGCCCCTCAGGCATCAAGTTTTATTTGTACATCGGGTACTCCAAACTGCTTAAATCACTAGAATGATTCAACATCGTTTTTTCCAAAACAAAAAAAAACTGTGAAAATGATATACATGGAAAATGATATACATGGAAAATGAAAGCACATTACACCAGATTAATAATCATGAGCATGCTCAGCTTGTGTGGTCTGTAAATCTTAGATTTCTGCAATATATTTTCTTCTGATACAGCAGGTGTCGATGAAGAACAGTAAATATATATTGCAGAGATAATCAATGCCATAAGAGAAACATGTGACTTTGAAAACTTTTATAGAACTACATCCATATTCAGTGGTAAGGAGACACGGGATGAAAATGGAAGCTATCAAACACGGACACTTGGCTAGACGAATGAGAAATTATATTAATCAACACAGAATGTAGTAGTGTAGTTAGATATTAGTGATGAGATCATCATTATTGACCTGAGTGTGATAGTAATTTTATAAGCTTGTTAAGATAGGATGAGCGATCATCTATTGACCTGTCCAGAGTGTTAGTAATTGTTATAAGCTTGTTAAGATATTAGTGATGAGATCGATCATCTATTGACCTGTCAGGAGTGATTTTATGATGATCCTCATTAATCTCTTATATAATGCCAGAAAATTCTGTTCCTTGCACTGATAGTAAACTTTATGACAGGCTGCTGCTTATCAACCTACTTCTTGATGCTCTACTACCGTTTTGGTCTCTGATAATAGTACATCATCATCAGGTGCGGTGCGAAATTGCGTAGGCGATCATAGATCTCCACAAATCTCTGTCTCTGGTGTTTGCTATCATCTCAGATGTTGACGCTCTTCCGTGTCACGAAGTCATGCTATCCAAAATGTGCTCTCTGTCTTCTCTGTCTCTCTGTCTCGTCTCGTCTAGACAATAGTACACACGTTCTGAATTCATGGATATATACATCAAAGAGGTTACAACTAATGCATCTGTTGGGTTATATTATTGAATCAACAAGGGGGATAAACGCAGTTCTAGTGTGGTAGGGGCAGGAAAACAATAATAAAACTACAGTACTAACCAAAGAGCCTTGCTTCAGATTAACAAGACTTAATGATCTAAACTAAACAGAACTAAATAGTTACAACATGAAAGAAATTTAAACAGTAAGTTATATCCCAACATGTTTGTCAAATTATAAAATAATCTTTGAATAAAACTTTAATTAAACAAAACGGTTCATTTAATATTCATCTATTTTAGTGTCTATATTTTTTAAAATGCAAAGTTGGAGAAAGTTATCTTTTTTAGTATCTATAATTTTGGCAATATTATTACACAGATGGAGAAAGTTATCCCAAACTAACACTTTGCTTGCACGTTTTGATGGTAGTTTTTGTAACTGCGTCAATCAATTCACACTCACATTACTTAACATTTTTCTTAGCTAACTCCTTGCAGGTTATAGTTAACGGTTATTAGTTCACAGTTGTGGATGATAGAATTACTGTTGTTTAATGCTTGATATTACAAAAGCTGTAATATGTTTTTTAATAGACGCTATAAATAGATGTACATGATGTAGCATAGAGAATGATCACTAAATATACAGTGTACAAGAATTAAGTAAGAACTATGTCTCGCTGGTTGTTCTCGCTGGTTGTGCTGTTGTTCTCGCTTGTGTTTGTGCTTCTCGCTGGTTGTGCTCGCTGGTTGTCTCCTTTGGTGCGTTGTGCTCGCTGGTTGTGCTCGCTGGTTGTTCTCGCTGGTTGTGCTGGTAAGAACGCTCGCATTACTGGGTTATGCAATGGGTACCGTAAGAAATAAAAGTAGTTCGGATTCTGTGTTTGGGGTTTTTCTTTCCGGAAGCTCCTAATACTTATACACTGTCCATTTATTGTTAATATTTATTGCTTCCATTGCTTCCTCTGGGGTTCCATTGCTTCATCTGGGGTTCCATTGCTTCCTCTGGGGTTCCACAAAAGCTCCTTGTTCTCCTCTAGTCTCGTAGAACCAAATTTGTGTTATGGAAGTGAATCGTGGACATATAATGACTAATGAAGAATAAATCAAATAAACAAACCTGTCGTTACTGTCCGTAATGCCGTGGTTTAGATTGGTGTAGGACAGGGAGGACATGTCCCTGTGACGTTTAATGACCTCATGGCTAGTTCAGCCGCCACAAAACTGTTCATGTGAGTATTTTCGTTATGCTCCGAACTGAATAAATTCTTGGTTGTTACCGTGGATTGAACATGGATCCCCCGCGCATGGAAGCCAAGCACTAGTACATTCGACCAGTTGCTCATCAGAAGACACATGGAAATAAACAATAATAAAGTGACAGGAAAAATAGCAAAAACAAAATTACAATAATAAATGGGAAATGAAAATAGTAAAATAACAATGACAAAAAGGTAAGTAAAAGAAAAACAAGAATACAGTAACAATATTATGATGGAAAGTATTCGTCAAACAGTGAGAGTAAGAATATATATTTGAAAGTAACAATAACACAGTTAGTTAGTGTCAACAATACAATACAAGACTTCTTCTTCTTCTGCTTCTTCGAACACTCCATATCGACCATTTGTTAAACCACTCTTTGTGATATGTATGTGATCTGAGCCTAAGAGCGATTGTACCTTGTTCCAGTTATGCACCTACTAGTAAACCAGCACTTCCGATTTATGCGACTCTTTTATTTACTAAGGTAGCTCCTCTAGACCCCTACCTCAGTCGCCTCTTACGACATGCCATGTAGGTAGCAGTGTTACTATTCTTTACTCCCCATGCAAGCCCCGACAACACACGGGTGACATACACGACTAAAGTTAACAATAACGTGAAAGCGAGATGAACTAATTGTATCACTGTAACAACTCGACCAGCAATTCTGCTAAATACTCGTTTAAATGTGCCCGCGACTGCACCAGCATCACTTGCACGTAATACTTGAGTGAGCATGAATGAATGGTAAATGCAGTCAACAACTCACACAGAGAGTGAGAATGAAAGGCAGACTTCGTGAGTAATATATTGATTGCTAAACCATAGTGAGTCACAGACAAGTTTGCCTGAGTTAGTCATTGAGTAGTTTAATTGACAATAACGGCCAGAGAGAAAGTTATTTATAAAGCAGAACGCTTAATAACAAGAGACTGAAAGAAGCAATACACTACTGGCAACATAAATACGAAATACCTTATTGTTTACAATGTCTAACTGTGCTTGTGAGTTTGTATGCTTGTTTATTTGTATATAAATAAGGAAGGAATAAATTGAGATAGTTTATAAATGTGTCTATACAAAAACGTGGATTCTCCACAAAGAGTTTATTATTATATCTCATGTTTGTTGACCTATATGCTATGAAATAAACAAATAAAAGGCTTTCTCTGAGGATGAAAGAGCTTGTCACGGCTTAAAGCTGATCCCATCCACAACAATATAAACAATAAAATGAAGTTTGAAATAAATAAGAGATAATTTATTATGTATTAACCCCAATTTGTTGCCATTTCCCTCCAGGAAATCAAAGAATAGTGACACTGCGATCTACAAGGCATGTCGTAAGAGGCGACTGAGGTAGGGTCTAGGGAAGCTACCTAGTAAATAAAAAGCGTCGCAGATATCGGATGTGCTAGCCTACTTGTACGCGCATAACTGGTACAACGTACAATCGCTCTTAGGCTCGAATCACATACATATCACAAAGAGTGGATAACAAGTGGCCGAAATGAAGAGTTCAAAGAAGAAGACGTAGAAGTATGTATTTGCCTATTCTAAAATAGTATTGTTAAACATAGTATATCTGGTAGAAATCAGCTCTGACAGTCTCACTATATTGTTAAACATAGTATATCTGGTAGAAATCAGCTCTGACAGTCTCACTATATTGTTAAACATAGTATATCAGGTAGAAATCAGCTCTGACAGTCTCACTATATTGTTAAACATAGTATATCTGGTAGAAATCAGCTCTGACAGTCTCACTATATTGTTAAACAAAGTATATCTGGTAGAAATCAGCTCTGACAGTCTCACTATGTTGTTAAACATAGTATATCTGGTAGAAATCAGCTCTGACAGTCTCACTATATTGTTAAACATAGTATATCTGGTAGAAATCAGCTCTGACAGTCTCACTATATTGTTAAACATAGTATATCTGGTAGAAATCAGCTCTGACAGTCTCACTATATTGTTAAACAAAGTATATCTGGTAGAAATCAGCTCTGACAGTCTCACTATGTTGTTAAACATAGTATATCTGGTAGAAATCAGCTCTGACAGTCTCACTATATTGTTAAACATAGTATATCTGGTAGAAATCAGCTCTGACAGTCTCACTATATTGTTAAACATAGTATATCTGGTAGAAATCAGCTCTGACAGTCTCACTATATTGCTAAACATAGTATATCTGGTAGAAATCAGCTCTGACAGTCTCACTATATTGTTAAACAAAGTATATCTGGTAGAAATCAGTTCTGACAGTCTCACTATGTTGTTAAACATAGTATATCTGGTAGAAATCAGCTCTGACAGTCTCACTATATTGTTAAACATAGTATATCTGGTAGAAATCAGCTCTGACAGTCTCACTATGTTGTTAAACATAGTATATCTGGTAGAAATCAGCTCTGACGGTCTCACTATAACCCATCAGATAAGATACCAAGTTACAGTATAACTGCAGATGTATATATATATAGTGTCGTAATCAGGTGTACAGACAAGTTTCGAAGATGATTAAGTTGGAAACGAGAATAATGACCATTTTATGGAACGGAATTCTAGAACGTTTGCAAGTGGAGAACGTTTTTATATTCGACATTAAAACGCTTAAAAAGTGAGTTAAGGACCATGATGGGACAAGATCGTCTAAATAACCTAATCTTAATGAACATTGAACGTAATTTACTTAGAGAAATTGATTTGTCTAGTGTTATCTGTACATTTGCTCACATTAAATCGAGACAAGTTTGTTTGTAAAAGTTGTGTTTTATTTTATTATCATACAAAACCAATGGTGTCTTGGTAACATTTGCTGCAGGCCACGCACTGGCTTAATCCGGCACTGATCCAGAGGTAATCACGTGGTAACCGTAAATTCTGATTTTCTAACGTGGGATTCCAAACAGAATCTACAATCTTTGGTAAATAGCAACGATTGATGAGAACAAACAAAAGAGTAATATGCATTCGAAGCGAATTTCACTTGCAAAATGTATTTTCAAACATTTCACATTCAGTTAGTTGTATGGACATTTCAAGCATAAGAAAGACAATCTTAAAAATAGGTCATCAGAAAAATATACATGGAACACAATTTAAATTAAATTTAAATGTTAGAAGTGTCCTCATTTCGGAAAATATGGCAACTTTAAATGTTAGAAGTGTCCTCATTTCGGAAAATATGGCAACTTTAAATGTTAGAAGTGTCCTCATTTCGGAAAATATGGCAACTTTAAATGTTAGAAGTGTCCTAATTTCGGAAAATATGGCAACTTTAAATGTTAGAAGTGTCCTCATTTCGGAAAATATGTCAACTTTAAATGTTAGAAGTGTCCTCATTTCGGAAAATATGGCAACTTTAAATGTTAGAAGTGTCCTCATTTCGGAAAATATGGCAACTTTAAATGTTAGAAGTGTCCTAATTTCGGAAAATATGGCAACTTTAAATGTTAGAAGTGTCCTCATTTCGGAAAATATGGCAACTTTAAATGTTGAGTGTCCTCATTTCGGAAAATATGGAACTTTAAATGTTAGAAGTGTCTCATTTTCAAAAATATGTCAACTTTAAATGTTGAGGTGTCCTCATTTCGGAAAATATGGCAACTTTAAATGTTAGATTGTCTCATTTCGGAAAATATGCAACTTATAATGTTGAAGTGTCCCATTTCGGAAAATATGTCAACTTTAAATGTTAGAAGTGTCCTCATTTCGGAAAATATGGCAACTTTAAATGTTAGAAGTGTCCTCATTTCGGAAAATATGTCAACTTTAAATGTTAGAAGTGTCCTCATTTCGGAAAATATGGCAACTTTAAATGTACCACCTCCATTATAGACTGCATTAGCAGTTAGCGTGTCCAATGAGAAAAATTGTGAACAAAAGGATTCGTTATTAAATAACGGAAAAGGTTGAAGCCCCAATATAACTGATAACTGATGATAACAATTGCGATGAATATTAAGCAGAAAAAGACAATAAACTAGACAATAATTTACAAACATAAAATTATACGAAAATAGCGGTAGAAATAAATAAAAATGGAAAACAAACATAATTAAAACCTTTCTCCCGTGACACGTCAGATCGCGTGAAACTGAAGATATCTGTGAGATAAGGCAAGAATAATGTAGGGATGAAAGTGTGAAAACATGTGTTGTGTAGACACTGTAGCCGGGGAAACAAGGATTGTGCAGTCACTGTAGCCCGGGGGAACATGGATTGCTAGAGCGATGTGGTATAATTAGAGAGCGGGTTGTTTTATCGATTTAGTTTTACCAAAATTTGTGATATATTTTGGTACAGATTAGGACAGCAGATTAGGAAAATCAGTATGGTTAGAAATAACATTGTTTTTATGTCGGTTTAGGTAGGAAAACATGGTTTGTTATGTCGGTTTAGGTAGGAAAACATGGTTTGTTATGTCGGTTTAGGTAGGAAAACATGGTTTGTTATGTCGGTTTAGGTAGGAAAACATGGTTTGTTATGTCGGGGTAGCTAGAAAAACATGGTTTGTTATGTCGGTTTCGGTAGGAAAACATGGTTTGTTATGTCGGGGTAGCTAGAAAAACATAATTTGCGAAAAAGGACATTTATTTCAACCACTCCACATCCACAGCTAAGAGCGGCAGTAGCATAGTTGTTAGTGAACTCAAGTTCTTTACGAGTGGGTCCGGCGCAATTCCACAGTGGGCGTCAGCTATTTTTTTTACCGTAACGGCACTCAGTTCAACTCAGCCTCAATTGGGTACCAGGAAAAGCTCTGGAAAGAAAATGCGGCCGGCATGATTTTGATCAATCACCCATCGTGTGACGACGGTCAATGAAAAATTTGGAACAAACACCGTATTCCCCAATAAACTTCGAGGTATGAAAAAGGGTTTCATTATTTACTTTTACTACAACCAGTTATAGATTTCTAAGTCTTAGATTGAAGAATTTAGTGACCAGATAAGAACAGCACAACAAACTTTTAAGTGGACTTCAAAATACCTTCATATTATCATTCAGTATGAATATGTTGCTTTACAAAAATTAAACAACTCAAAACAGTATGGAACGGAACTGATAAGAAAACAAAGATCAGAATACTAAGAGCATGCATATTTCCGGTGGCAACGTATGGGTGTGAAGCATGGACATTTAATAAAGCAGTGGAAAAACATGTAAGTGCTTTTGAATATAAGTGTTACAGAAGAGTCCTTCGTATATCTTGGACAGAGAAGAGAACAAATAGATCTATCCAGAAAGAACTCAAAATCAAAGAAAGCTGGCTGATGCTACAAATACGAAAGAGAAAATTGAGATATTTTGGACACATAAAAAGACATGAAGGGCTGGAGAAGACTATCATGAAAGGAGGTATACGGCAAGAGAAGAAGAGGAAGACCATGGAGAAGATGGATTCAGGATGTGACTGATGGTTTGGACATGACAGCTGCAGAGGTGGGACATCTGACCTATGATAGAGAGAAATTCCGGAGGACTGTTGGGGTGGCAAAGTTCTGCTCAGGACAAGCTATTTGATGATAATGAATATGTTATTGATAATCTTTAGTACTAGAAATATATTAACTACATCAGTATATTATAAGCCTACTGATTCACATAATCTTTAGTACTAGAAATATATTAACTACATCAGTATATTATAAGCCTACTGATTCACATAGTTTTCTCCTTTATACATCATCCCATCCCCAGACTTGTCGTGATTCTTTACCATTCTCCCCACTTTTGCTCCTTTGTAACGAGGACGATGATTTTCTTGATAGAAGCTCACGAGATGCTTGATTTCTTCCGCAAGCGCCTATACCCGGAGAATGGGCTTGTATCTGCTATGCATCGCGTTCAGCAAATTGCTCGCCAGAAGGCCCTTTCCAACCAGCATAGAGCTTCAAACTCTGACAGGATGAAACATCTTAACTTTCCACCCTCATAGTTCACTTGTCAAGAAAGTTTTATCCCGTCATCTCTCCATTTTTCAGTCTGATCCTTAGACATGTTCAGTCTTCCAACACTATCCTTTGGTGGCGTACAGACGGGACAGATGTCTTAAGGATATGTTAGTACACAGTCGCCTTAAGTCCAATATCCAGTCATTTTGGCACCGTCCAGTGTGACCGTCGACCCTGTAATATGTGTGCTTATGTGATACAGACCCGTGATGTATCTTTTCCAAAAGCCACGTTTTTTTTTATTGTAGATGGCTTCACATGCGAGCCCCGTAATATTATCTACGCTATCACCTGCAAGCGGTGTGACAAAGCCTATATCAGTGAGGCAGGCAATAGGCTCAGTGACCGATTCGCCCAATACTTGCGCGATATACGCTAATGCTCTGTGATCCTGTAGCCACTCATTTCAATGATACTGACCCTTTAGGAGCTTGCGATGTCTAGGTCACAGCCATCTGATCATGTTCCTCTGATGATTGCAGTCGATTTGCTCTGGAGAATCATTTTATTTCCTTGTATGGTAAGTTGCAACGCACTACATTGCTATGCTTGTTAGTACTTTCTCTTCTCATTCCTTATATTCTAGATATGTATATGGTAAGTTGCGACCACATGGACTCAACGCACTACATTGCTATGCTTGTTAGTACTTTCTCTTCTCATTCCTTATATTCTAGATATGTATATGGTACATGTATATAAGTTATATATTTACTTGACTTTTTATTGTTTCTCTTCTTTTTCACTTCTAGTTTTTGTGTGTCTTTTTGTGTGCATTTATTTCGTTATTCGTTTTTATTCCCAGATTTTCATTAGAAACGTTTGAATGTCTCCGTATATAGGAGTCCATATGTAGTGTTCTTTGACATTCGTCACTCCTATTGTATCGTTTGCTTGATAAAGGCCTTTGGTCGAAACGTTGCTGTGTATTGTCACTGTTTCTGTATTTTGTAAATCTAAAGTACTTTGTTCTTACCTGTTTCGCTACTTAAAATATATTAATTACATCATCATCAGATGCCGTGCCGGCGAGGCGTTGTCGATCATTGATCTCCACAAATATCTGTCACTGGGGATTGCTATCATCTGAGATGTTGACGCTCTTCCGTGTCATGAAGTTAGACTATCCACATATTTTCCTTCTATTTTCCTTTGTCTCGTCTACCCTCGATTTTACCAGTTGTCTCAAGGCGTTCTAAACCTCCCTTCCTCATCACATGTCCGAAAAATGATGACTGCCTCATTCTTTTATTGAGGATACGTTTTCTCTGTGTCTTGACCTCATTCAGCACCTCCACATTAGTCATCTTAGCAGTCCATGGAATTCTCATCATTCTTCTGTAAAACCACATCTATGTGGCGTTCAGAGATTTGTCGATGTGTTTGTTTATTGTCCATGACTGACATCCTTATGTCAGTATTGGTTCTATGCAGCACTGTATAACTCACATTCTAATCTCTATTGACATTGACGTGATGCATATAATGCTTCTCATTGTTTATATACTTATATTATTATTGTCTGTTGATTTATTATACAAATACTATTGACATTGACGTGATGCATATAATGCTTCTCATTGTTTATATACTTATATTATTATTGTCTGTTGATTTATTATACAAATACTATTGACATTGACGTGATGCATATAATGCTTCTCATTGTTTATATACTTATATTATTATTGTCTGTTGATTTATTATACAAATACTATTGACATTGACGTGATGCATATAATGCTTCTCATTGTTTATATACTTATATTATTATTGTCTGTTGATTTATTATACAAATACTATTGACATTGACGTGATGCATATAATGCTTCTCATTGTTTATATACTTATATTATTATTGTCTGTTGATTTATTATACAAATACTATTGACATTGACGTGATGCATATAATGCTTCTCATTGTTTATATACTTATATTATTATTGTCTGTTGATTTATTATACAAATACTATTGACATTGACGTGATGCATATAATGCTTCTCATTGTTTATATACTTATATTATTATTGTCTGTTGATTTATTATACAAATACTATTGACATTGACGTGATGCATATAATGCTTCTCATTGTTTATATACTTATATTATTATTGTCTGTTGATTTATTATACAAATACTATTGACATTGACGTGATGTATATAATGCTTCTCATTGTTTATATACTTATATTATTATTGTCTGTTGATTTATTATACAAATACTATTGACATTGACGTGATGCATATAATGCTTCTCATTGTTTATATACTTATATTATTATTGTCTGTTGATTTATTATACAAATACTATTGACATTGACGTGATGCATATAATGCTTCTCATTGTTTATATACTTATATTATTATTGTCTGTTGATTTATTATACAAATACTATTGACATTGAAATACATTTTTGCAGTTTTAATGTCATGAATTTCATTTTGTTTTTAACATTTCGCAATTCTTATTGATATTAAATAATGCATTATATGTAAATTATGACATATTAAACATCTTTTTTTGACATAATTACTTCAATTTGAGTGTCAGTTAATACTTGTATAATACAAGATATATGTTTATGTTATACACATATGGTGATGTTATGGGAAACAGTGGCATTGTGAATGAAGACAGTAGCGGTTGTACCGTGATTACAAGTAGCCTGACTCAAGAGATCATGGCAGTTACTAAAACTGTGGTCTGGATGGAGTTACATACTTTTATCCATGCATGTTTTCTCAGTGACTCAATGAGTATGCTAGAAAAGATTTAGTCCGGCTGGGATTGAAGAAATTGGTTGGAGTCTCTAAAGAGGTCTAAACTGACAAAAAAAGTTTTATTTTCATGCCGAGGCATGCAGGCATAAATGGTGATGAGCTTGCCTATAGGCTCGCCAATACGGCTGCTGTACATGCCGAGGCATGCAGGCATAAATGGTGATGAACTCGCCTATAGGCTCGCCGATACGACTTCTGTACATTTCGAGGCATGCAGGCATAAATGGAGATGAACTCGCCTATAGGCTCGCCGATACGACTGCTGTACATGCCGAGGCATGCAGGCATAAATGGTGATGAGCTTGCCTATAGGCTCGCGATATGGCTGCTGTAGAAAGCGGACGGGCAATGGACATATCCATAAACCACAGAAAACGAGTCGTTGAATTTCGTGGCACCATTTATACGTTTAGTAGTGTGTCATCGGTTTATGAACGGTTAGGTCTATTTTTACCGTTCGTAAAAATCCACGGAAGCAAAGTTGCTTCCAAATTCGCTGCCGCGGTGTTTGAATCAGGTACTTTTGGGTTGTGATCGAACTCACTACCGCTAGCCGCAGACGTTCAATTGATGCTACAATTGAATAAAATAAAGTGCAAACGTTTCTAACTCTGTAATGATAGTAGTAACAAACACATTTCTTATACAGATAGAGAGATTGAAGAAATATGAGATGTTTTTCATACTTCTATAAAAATACATTCGCAAGGTTTCATAGATTGGCAAGGTTTCAATAATGTTATAAAATGTTTATATCTAATAGTCTGGAGAAGTTCGTAAAGTAAAATTAACTTCTCAAGTAGTCCAGTCTCTTCGTATCTGACTTAACATCGACTCACGTTAACAATCCACGAGATGTACGAAGGTTGTGTTAACAATCCAAGAGTTGTACGAAGGTTGTGTTAACAATCCACGAGATGTACGAAGGTTGTGTCCTGGGAGAATTGTATCCGTTAGTCTATAAATATTTATCCACGTATATTTACAATTGATTTATTGATTTATATGACTTTCATCATTACACTTGGACAAACAACTATGTCGACACAAGTCGATTTGATATAACTATCATCATTACACTTGGACAAACAACCATGTTGACACAAGTCGATTTGATATAACTATCAACATTACACTTCAACAAACAACCATGTCGACACAAGTCGATTTGATATAACAATCAACATTATACTTGGACAAACAACCATGTCGACACAAGTCGATTTGATATAACTATCAACATTACACTTCAACAAACAACCATGTCGACACAAGTCGATTTGACATAACAATCAACATTATACTTGGAAAAACAACCATGTCGACACAAGTCGAATTTTGTCCATAGAAAGATGACATAGGTTGTGCAGGGACTTGGTATTATCGATGAGCATAGCTTCCACCATATAACTCTTCGAATTACTGTAGTTAAGTGTTTGCCTTGCGCCCTGAAGGTCGTGGATTCAAATCCCTACAGTTCAGTTCTGTTACGGCGTTAATTTTTTCCGAAGATTTTTGGAATTGTTATCAGAACTACGGAATTCATGCGTTGTGGAATACTCACATCATATAGCTTGCCATTTATAAATAGAGGGACGGCACTACACAGAACAAACCCGGTGCAGTGAAGTCAATTCGTCTTCCAAAAATGCAAACTTTGGAGAAGGTTACATTTCTAAGATGTTTATTATTCTGTGCTAAATGATTTTGCATGGGTAGCATCTTTCCAGACCAAGTAGATTACCATTTGACAATGGATTTTAAACTCTCAACTTTAAACACGGAACAAATGAGTGATCGACCATCTTCGAATGACTAGGCACTTGATATGACCTACCTTGAAATCAAGAATTACTAGAAAATAACTAGATGACTCAACATAGAATGTGAACCGAGTTAATAATAATTATTCGTCTATTACAAGAGATGCCGACAACAGCATCAGACATCAAGTGTGTTATTGTACCTCGTTGATGTTTGTGGATGTGGATGTAGAGTTCAATCTTGGAACACAGTTCCCTACTACAGGGGCGTACATAATCATTGCTGCACATATGGTTCTTGTGACAGGGGTTGAGCACTGTGACAAGATCATTGCTGCACATATGGTTCTTGTGACAGGGGTTGAACACTATGACAAGATCAGTGCTGCACATATTGGTGTTGTGACAGGGGTTGAGCACTATGACAAGATCAGTGCTGCACATATGGGTCTTGTGACAGGGGTTGAACACTATGACAAGATCAGTGCTGCACATATGGGTGTTGTGACAGGGGTTGAACACTATGACAAGATCAGTGCTGCACATATGGGTCTTGTGACAGGGGTTGAGCACTATGACAAGATCAATGCTGCACATATGGGTCTTGTGACAGGGGTTGAACACTATGACAAGATCAGTGCTGCACATATGGGTGTTGTGACAGGTGTTGAGCACTATGACAAGATCAGTGCTGCACATATGGGTGCTGTGATAGGGGTTGAGCACTATGACAAAATCAGTGCTGCACATATGGGTGTTGTGACAGGGGTTGAGCACTATGGCAAGATCAGTGCTGCACATATGGGTGTTGTGACAGAGGTTGAGCACTATGACAAGATCAGTGCTGCACATATGGGTGTTGTGACAGGGGTTGAACACTATGACAAGATCAGTGCTGCACATATGGGTGTTGTGACAGGGGTTGAACACTGTGACAAGATCAATGCTGCACATATTGGTGTTGTGACAGGGGTTGAACACTATGACAAGATCAGTGCTGCACATATGGGTGTTGTGACAGGGGTTGAACACTATGACAAGATCAGTGCTGCACAAATGGGTGTTGTGACAGGGGTTGAACACTGTGACAAGATCAATGCTGCACATATTGGTGTTGTGACAGGGGTTGAACACTATGACAAGATCAGTGCTGCACATATGGGTGTTGTGACAGGGGTTGAACACTATGACAAGATCAGTGCTGCACATTTGGGTGTTGTGACAGGGGTTGAGCACTATGACAAGATCAATGCTGCACATATGGGTCTTGTGACAGGGGTTGAACACTATGACAAGATCAGTGCTGCACATATGGGTGTTGTGACAGGTGTTGAGCACTATGACAAGATCAGTGCTGCACATATGGGTGTTGTGACAGAGGTTGAGCACTATGACAAGATCAGTGCTGCACATATGGGTGTTGTGACAGGGGTTGAACACTGTGACAAGATCAATGCTGCACATATTGGTGTTGTGACAGGGGTTGAGCACTATGACAAGATCAGTGCTGCACATATGGGTCTTGTGACAGGGGTTGAACACTATGACAAGATCAGTGCTGCACATATGGGTGTTGTGACAGGTGTTGAGCACTATGACAAGATCAGTGCTGCACATATGGGTGTTGTGATAGGGTTGGCACTATGACAAAATCAGTGCTGCACATATGGGTGTTGTGACAGGGGTTGAGCACTATGGCAAGATCAGTGCTGCACATATGGGTGTTGTGACAGAGGTTGAGCACTATGACAAGATCAGTGCTGCACATATGGGTGTTGTGACAGGGTGAACACTATGACAAGATCAGTAGCTGCACATATGGTCTTGTGACAGGGTTGAACACTATGACAAGATCAGTGCTGCACATATGGGTGTTGTGACAGGGGTTGAGCACTATGACAAAATCAGTGCTGCACATATGGGTGTTGTGACAGGGGTTGAGCACTATGACAAAATCAGTGCTGCACATTTGGGTGTTGTGACAGGGGTTGAGCACTATGACAAGATCAGTGCTGCACATATAGGTGTTGTGACAGGGGTTGAGCAATATGACAAGATCAGTGCTGCACATATAGGTGTTGTGACAGGGTTGAGCACTATGACAAGATCAGTGCTGCACATATTGGTGTTGTGACAGGGGTTGAACACTATGACAAGATCAGTGCTGCACATATGGGTGTTGTGACAGGGGTTGAGCACTATGACAAGATCAGTGCTGCACATATAGGTGTTGTGACAGGGGTTGAGCACTATGACAAGATCAGTGCTGCACATATGGGTGTTGTGACAGGCGTTGAACACTGTGACAAGATCAATGCTGCACATATAGGTGTTGTGACAGGGGTTGAGCACTATGACAAGAGTAAACTCTCAGCTTACTACTCTCTAGTTGCGGGCTAAAATATGACCTCAGGTTATCTTGTGTCGGTGATAATGACAAACATATCACAGGTAATAGACAGCATGTCCATGTAAGTCTACATATGTTTCTCAGAGTTGGTATCGAGGGAGCAATTATCAACAAACAACAGGTTTGAGATGAATGATTCTTTCCTTTTGGTGACAGATTTTAGTCTCATGAGATTGAATAGATTATTATCTGTCCCATATTAAGTCTTTACCCCATGTTCATCATATTCCCGAAGGACATCCTTAAGTATAACAGCAAACCCAATGCAGAAAAGAGTTGAAACCATTTACACAGTCCTATTTGAAACCGTTGGTGACATAAAGGCTTCTGACAGCACATCATCATCAAATACAGGCACCATCATATCCTTGTTAATGAATTTTATTGAATTTTGCACCGTCAAACTTTGCGGCATATGTCATGCTCGACACTTCGAAGACATAACTAACCATTTTGCACCTTCAAACTTTGCGGCATATGTCATGCTCGACACTTCGAAGACATAACTAACCATTTTGCACCTTCAAACTTTGCGGCATATGTCATGCTCGACACTTCGAAGACATAACTAACCATTTTGCACCTTCAAACTTTGCGGCATATGTCATGCTCGACACTTCGAAGACATAACTAACCATTTTGCACCGTCAAACTTTGCGGCATATGTCATGCTCGACACTTCGAAGACATAACTAACCATTTTGCACCTTCAAACTTTGCGGCATACGTCATGCTCGACACTTCGAAGCCATAACTAACCATTTTGCCTCAGTTTTCTAAATTACTTCAAAATGATAGTTTCAGATAACTAATGAATACAAACATCTCGTAAGGCTGCGTATATTGTTTTTTTTTTTTAAATATAAACATGTTGATGGATATTACCAACTGCCCAGAAGGGACCAGACAGCTATACTTCGCCTCCGAACGGGTCACAACAGAATGAGACACCACCTGACACTAAATTCAAGATAAGCACCAACGACCTGTGCCCTGTGGCTTGGCAAGTATGACAACAGAACATATCCTACAGAACTGCCCCCAGTATGCAGACCTGAGAAGAAAGCGGTGGCCAACTTACACCAGCGTCCAAGACAAACTGTATTGTGTGGCTGATAATCTGAGGCAGACGGCTGCCTTTATTAGAGTATCCGAAATCCCAATCTAGTGAGAACGCAGAAGAAGGAAGAAGAAACACACACACACATACACACACACACATACATACATACATATATATATATATATATATATTCCTCTTGTAACCGTGATATGTTACATAAAGCTTGCAAATTCGTAAAGTTGAAACAGGAATGGTTAGACGGAACTTGGTGGAGGTACTGGTACAGACTGGGATCAAAGAAATAACCTTCATTTTTGTCCCTGGACACGCAGGCGTCAGGGGTAATGAACGAGCTGACAGATTGGCTGGTATGACCACAGTATCCGAGGGGGCTGCAATGGACCGAAATGACATTCTTAACACACTGCGAGAGTCTTTTCGAACATAAGAGTTGCAGGGTTCGAGTCCCACTAGCTGACCAGATTGAGAGAGATGGGTGTCAAGATTGGTACAGCCCGTAAAGAACGGAATAGCAAATGTGCAAAGAGACTGATTAATCAACATCGGACTGGTGTGTTGGGCCGATGGACGCTTCTGGATTTGCTGAGACGGAGATCGGAGCACCTATGGACATGTACGGAGTGCTATGATGATAGTCCTCTGATAACTGATAAGGCCTGCAAGTAATTTCTCCATATTCTCTCAATCTGGTACATGGAATTCAGTCCCATATTTCTTGCCTCTCTCAGCAAAGTTCATTTCATGTTTTCCCTATGTGACCTCTCTCTCTGTCTCTTAATCCCTTTGCCTCCCTTCTGAGGAGCATATCTCCATCTTCTCCTTCCTATAACAGTTGCTATTAGTGGTTGACTAATTTCTCTGATTTCATCACTTTCACTGAAATCGACCCATTTTATGTTCATTATTTTTCGCATGCTTCCATTTTCAAATTCATTCAACTTACTTTCTATATCCTTAGTCATTTTCTAACATACTAAGTTGATATGCGGAAACAAAACAATGGACAGATAATCAATATAGTTGCTACACAAGAAAGAGATATCCATCATGTGTCGGTTATCTCATCAAAAAAGAAGGTAACAATTATATGAACAAACAAAATCAACTGCTGACGAGATGTAAGAGTTAAACAAATCATAGACGGCTTATCCTCGTGGTATGAAACAATAACATCTTGTCTTGAAGTAAGTAGTCAGGCAATTATAAAACATTTATTAAAGTAAATTGGTATCAAGCTATGTTTAAAAAGAAAATTGACAACAAAATAAGAGAGTGAAGACTACGGAAACCGTCATTATACATGATGTTCGGCAAATGTTTGAGAACAATGATCATATATAGATCTGTCAGTATGATCGCGAGAGAGAGAGAGAGAGAGAGATAGATTGGCAGTAGGATCGCGAGAGAGAGAGAGAGAGAGAGAGAGAGAGATAGATCTGTCAGTATGATCGCGAGAGAGAGAGAGAGAGAGAGAGAGAGAGATAGATCTGTCAGTAGGATCGCGAGAGAGTGAGGAAGATCTGTGAGTAATGCTAAATCGTCCGTTAAATAATCATTAACTTATGGAAAGACATTTGTGGAGATTCATGATCGCTGACGCCAGTCGACATAACACATTATTATGATGATTCTCAGAAACAGTTGTATATTTTATTCATAAACAGAGAGAATATTCGAAATGTTCCCAAGACGTATGCGTTGCCATTGTCTATTGTATGATGTGATGTTCTGTGCCATGACTTGCTGACAGACAAATCGATCATTAGGGGGGTCATGTCTCTAGAGAGAAGAGCAGATATATGATTGCATGTATCTATTTGTGAGAAAACAAGTGAAAACAACGTATTGTAGTTTTACACAGAATAGGAACAAGATACAGCGACGTTTCGAACAAAAGACCTGTATCAAGCAAAGAATACAAAGGAAGAGTGTTTGATGTATCAAGCAAAGAATACAAAGGAAATGTGCTTGATAAAGGTTTTTTGGTCAAAACGTCACTATGTATTGATTTTGTACTTTGTAAAATTTCAGTACTTTGTTTTTACGTATTTTGACAGTGTTACATAGTTTTACTGCAGTATTTCCTTAGATCGTTGCATCTATAGCAGCTATAGACGCTAGAGTCGCTATAGCCTAGCGATTAGTGCATTTTTTTTGTATGCGCGTGGTCCCAAATTTAAGTTCCAAAGTGGGTGTGATGTATGACTCTCTGGTCGACCCAGCGTCGACTGGGTATCAAAGAAACATAAAAAAGGTAAAGGTAGTCTGCGTAATGTTGTCTACATCATATGTTGTTGGTCAAAGATAAAATAAATGTAGCCGCAACACCTGCTTTCCCAATATATCTTAAACAATAAAAACTAGTTTCCTATTTGCTACTTCTTCTTGTTTCTTCTTCAGCCTTCACCACTAAGGAGACACAGGTCCGCAAACAATGCTTTCCAGGTCCCCCTATCAAAGGCCATCTTACCCAGATCCTTCTACTCTCTCCTCATTTTCTCACAATCCGGCCTCCATGTGTTTCCGTGTCTCCCCTTCCCTCTGTTACCCTGGTAGTTCCATCAGAAACTTGCTGCTTGGGTTATTGAACTATTTCTCTCTGATCCTTGTAGAGTATAGGATATCAACAGACGTTCTTCACTTACACCGGTCTCTGTCAGTTTTCCTTGTTGCTTTCAATGATAATCTGTCATTCTTCTTATGGGTTAGGCTGTTACAGGTCATAGGTCTCCAACTTAGATCACTAGTTAGTCCGTTTCTCTTGTGGGCTTGGCTGTTACACGTCATATGTCTCTAACTTAGATCACTAGTTAGTCCGTGTCTCTTGTGGGTTAAACTATTAAACGTCATAGAGCCCTCCAACTTAGATCACTAGTTAGTCCGTGTCTCTTGTGGGTTAAACTATTAAACGTCATAGGTCTCCAACTTAGATCACTAGTTAGTCTGTGTCTCTAGTTAATTGTGCTGAAAAAAATTGTTGTTATTTGATGTAAATGAGTCACTATGGTGTCACTATGGTGTCACTATGGTGTTACTATGGTGTCACTATGATGTCACTATGGTGTCACTATGGTGTTACTATGATTGATGGTGTATAAATGAATAATAAGTTGATCGTACAGTTCTCCTACTGGAAGACCAGGAAGTCACAATTGGACTGTCCATTTTCCTTTGTCATGTCCTGCTTTGGAAACCCGTTTCAGACATGGATAACCCGACCAGGAACAGTGGGCTTTAGTAATCCTGTCAGATATAGATAACCTGACCAGGAACAGTGGGCTTTAGTAATCCTGTCAGATATAGATAACCTGACCAGGAACAGTGGGCTTTAGTAATCCTGTCAGATATAGATAACCTGACCAGGAACAGTAGGTGGGTAATCTGTCAGATTAGATAACCTGACCAGGAAACAGGGCTTTATAATCTGTCAGATATAGATAACAACCAGGAACAGTGGGCTTTGTAATCTGTCAGATATAGATAACCGACCAGGAACAGTGGGCTTTGTAATCCTGTCAGTTAGATAACCTGACCAGAACAGTGGGTTTTGTAATCCTGTCAGATATAGATAACCTGACCAGGAACAGTGCTTTGAATCCTGTCAGATATAGATAACCTGACCAGGAACAGTGGGTTTGCAATCCTGTCAGATTAGATAACCTGACCAGAACATGGTTTGAATCCGTCAGATATAGATACCTACCGGGAACAGTGGGTTGTAATCTGTCAGATATAGATAACCTGACCAGGAACAGTGGGCTTTGGTAATCCTGTCAGATATAGATAACCTGACCAGGAACAGTGGGCTTTGGTAATCCTGTCAGATATAGATAACCTGACCAGGAACAGTGGGCTTTGGTAATCCTGTCAGATATAGATAACCTGACCAGGAACAGTGGGCTTTGGTAATCCTGTCAGATATAGATAACCTGACCAGGAACAGTGGGCTTTGGTAATCCTGTCAGATATAGATAACCTGACCAGGAACAGTGGGCTTTGGTAATCCTGTCAGATATAGATAACCTGACCAGGAACAGTGGGCTTTAGTAATCCTGTCAGATATAGATAACCTAACCAGGAACAGTGGGCTTTAGTAATCCTGTCAGATATAGATAACCTTATATTCTTTGCAGACCCATAGGTAGTAAGTGTAGCTTAGCAAATATTGGAGGGTTTTTAAATTCTTGGTTTCATAGATGCAAATATTGGAGGGTTTTTAAATTCTTGGTTTCATAGATGCAAATATTGGAGGGTGTTTAAATTGTTGGTTTCATAGATGCACATTTTTTTTATCTGAAGTATTTACGAAAGAGCCGCAGTAGCGTAGTTGTTAGTGAGCTCTCGTCTTAGGATAGATGTCTGGGTTCAATATCACAGCAGATGGAAAATATTTTTCGACCGTAAAGGCTCTCAGGTCGACCTAGCCTCGATTGAGTACCAGCATAAGCATTATGAAGTAAAGGAGGCCAGCGTAATGTTGACCATAACACCCATCGTGTGTCGACGGTCAATGAAAAATACGGACCTAACACTGTGTTATCCAAGATACCATGAGGTATAGAAAAGAGTTCCTTTACTTTTGTTTAGTTGTTTTACTTATATATGACTGTATGTCATCATGTAACATTTAGACGATGAAACTGAAACTTATATATGACTGTATGTCATCATGTAACATTTAGACGATGAACTGAAACTTATATATGATTGTATGTCATCAGTAACATTTAGACGATGCAAACTGAACTAAAAAATAATATATGTACAATGACAACAATCGACGTAAACCTGTATAGATTTAAAAGAAATGTATGAAAACATACTCAATCAAATAGAGTCGACAGAAGATCTGCAAACCTGCATCATATGGCGATTGAGCATTGGCAAGTATATCATTAATATATGAACATGAATTATGTATATACAGTATAACATAAGTAATTAAACATTAATGATTAAATATGAAAATAAGCACCACTCGACGTTTCGGTACTAGACCTTTATCAAGAATAAATATATACAGAATACTTAATAAACTAAAACATAATTCTAAGTATGTCAATAAAATGATACTCGTAGCATACAACCTGTTCTCCAATCACGAGTTGTCTCATGGTCAGTAACGAATAAAGTGTAGTATGCTAGTATCATATATATCTATATCATATATGGTTTTCTTAAGATTTGATTTGATCCAGTCTGATCATCTCAGATTTGTAGATTTTTGTACATCGCATTCAAAAGTACAAATTGTCCAGCCTGGCACAGAAAAAAGCGTGCATTGACGTAATTTTTTGTTGATTGAAAGCAATACCAGTTCAAATCCAACTTAAATAAAACAGGTAATGATTATCCAACATGATCACACGAGTTAATTTCTTATTTAATCTAGGCACGACAGGTAATATATTCTTTAATCTAGGCAAGACAGGTAATATCTTACTTAATTTAGGCACTACAGGTAATATCTTAATTAATTTAGTCACTACAGGAAACATCTTACTTAATCTAGACACGACAGTTAACATGTTATTTAACCTAGGCACTGCAGGTAATATCTTCTTTAATCTAGACACAACAGATAACATCAAATTTAATCTAGGCACGGCAGGTAATATATTATTTAATCTAGGCAGTCCAGGTAATATCTTCTTTAATTTAGTCACGGCAGGTAATATCTTCTTTAATCTAGTCACGACATGTAACATTTTTTAAATCTAGGCCCGCCAGGTAACATCTAGGCCCGACAGGTAACATCTTATTTAATCTAGTCACGGCAGGTAATATATTATTTAAGATAGGCATGTCATGTAATATCTTCTTTAATCTAGGCAGGCCAGGTAATATCTTATTCACTTTAGGCACTGCAGGTAATATCTTCTTTAATCTAGGCACGACAGGTAACATCATATTTAATCTAGGCACGACATGTAACATTTTTTTAAATCTAGGCCCGTCAGGTAACATCTAGGCCCGACAAGTAATATCTTCTTTAATCTGTGCTCTACATGTAATGTCTTATTTAATCTAGACCCGACAGGTAATATCTTACTTAATCTAGACACGACAGGTAATATCTTCTTTAATCTAGACACAACAGGTAACATCAAATTTAATCTAGGATAGGCAGATAACATCAAATTTAATCTAGGCACGGCAGGTAATATATTATTTAATCTAGGCATTCCAGGTAATATCTTCTTTAATTTAGTCACGGCAGGTAATATCTTCTTTAATCTAGGCAGTCCAGGTAATATCTTCTTTAATCTAGTCACGACAGGTAACATTTTTTAAATCTAGGCCCGCCAGGTAACATCTAGGCCCGACAGGTAACATCTTATTCAATCTAGTCACGGCAGGTAATATATTATTTAATATAGGCACGGCATGTAATATCTTCTTTAATCTAGGCAGTCCAGGTAATATCTTATTCAGTTTAGGCACTGCAGGTAATATCTTCTTTAATCTAGGCACGACAGGTAACATCATATTTAATCTAGGCACATGTAACATTTTTTTAAATCTAGGCCCGTCAGGTAACATTTAGGCCCGACAAGTAATATCTTCTTTAATCTAGGCACGACAGGTAATATCTTCTTTAATCAAGACACGACAGGTAATATATTCTTTAATTAATCTAGGCACGACAGGTAAGATTTAACACAGGGCATATAGTTTGCTTGTCGAATTGGACACAAAACAGTTTTGGTATCATTCCTACTCTCAATGTCCACCAAGTAAGGAAAGGAATTGCCCATCCTAGTTACTGCATACTCGTACATAGAAATGTGAACTGACAAGCACTATATACCCTATGGTTTGAAAATTATGCGTGACATTCCTTTTATTTAAGACTGGTAGTGGACTTAATCCCACACTTGATGTTCCACACGAGAGAAAAGAAATTGATCCTCCTACCTCCTGCAAATTAGTAGCTAAAAAGGGAAGTGAAATTACTTCATTTCCTATGGTCTGAAAATGCTAAGGGAAAATGTATTTGTTATTTAGAATATATTATAATAGTATACACGATGCTATGTCGATCTTCAGTGTAACGCGTAATACTCACGCTAAGCAATTTATAAATTGCTTCAAACCTTAAATTTTCATTTATTGTCAGTTAACAGGTGTCAGTGGTAATGAACTAACTGATAGATTGGCTGGCATGGCTACAATATCAAAGGGACCAAAATGACAATCTTAACGTATTGACAGAATCTTTCCGAAGAGAGGAGTGTCATGATTGTGAAAATCCCACTCGCTGACCGGACTGAGAGAGATGGCTGTCGACATTAGTGCAGCCCGTAAACAACGACTTACCAAATATGCAAAGATATTTATTAATCAACATCGAAATGGCATATTGGTTCACTGGACGCTGCAGGATTTGTTGAGGAGATCGGAGCACCTATGGACGTGTCCGGAGTGCTATACTGATAGTCCTCATATAACTGATAACTGAAGAGAACATACTAGAAATCTCAGTGTATTAAACCCTCTCGTTAATTGATAATGTTTCGCTCGAGGAGATTGAGAGTATGCGACTGTGACAATTTATAGGAATCCCATTAATATTTTAGTTGCTCTTAAAATTTGTTTTATATTGCGTTTTAAGATCACTCAACCGTGTCACTAGATGGTAGTCGTTAGTGATTATAACTCATGGTGGTTGTGGCTCTAGTTGCGATCTTCTTCTGCGAACGCTCCATATCGACCTCTTGTTAACCACTCTTTGTGATTTGTATGTGATCCGAGTCTAAGAGGTCTTGATCAGGTGACTGTAATAAAGCACTAGACGCATGCAAGCGTTCTAGAATTTATTTCTATAAAATGGTCATTATTCCCGTTTCCAACTTACTCATTTCCAAAACTAGTCCATACGTCTGATTACGACACTCTACCTTTTGATCCATGTTACTTCAGATGTCATCCAAAACTTGTTTGATAGTGGTAAAACCACATAAAAGTGCATTTGTCTCATCATCTCGTGCAGACCACCTGGTGTTCGACAATCTCTTCAACGTTGGGAGTTTTGAACCTTATCTTTCAGTGCTTTTGTAACAATGTCCCATCGATAGGTAGAGTTGGAAAAGAATGTATAGAAGTTTTCAACAAAATCGAAAAAATGGATGCTTCTATACAACATTTTGCAGCACACTTTGAAAACCAAATTCAGTGAATGTGCCAAGCAGAGAATGTATTCTGCGTACTTATTTACCTCCTTAATGCGGGCTTATAAGCCGTGGTATTTCTCAATCATGTTGATTGTCATAACTTTGACCACGACAGTCTCTAATTTCAATGCCATTTTTCTTTAAAAAATCAAGTAAACTTTGCGCGAGTTGTTCGACATATCCAAGAACTTCACAAACCTTCCCACTCGTCCTGATGGTAAGACATAGTGCACTATTAGAGTGAGTTGGTCCACATGCGAAATCTCTGTTGTAAGTCCAGTGATACTGAATAGTACTTGATCCAGTAAGCTTAATACAATTAGATGGATACATTTCTCCATGTTGTTTTTAATAAATATGATGTATGTCCCTTTCCTTTATTTGCATAAATATTTATATGCTGAGCCAGAAAAATGTCAAATTTGGCTATTAATTCAAGCAAATCTAAATAATTTCCATTATAAGGTGAACCAATAGTTTCATCACTACCCCGAAATGCAAGACCTCGTTCTGCTAAAATTTGGGAAATAACTGAAGTAATTCACTCTAAAAGTGTCTTCCAATATGTTTGTTCGGTCTCAATTTGACGTATATTCTTCTTTTAGCAAACTAACAGCGAAATTATCGCTTGTCTATGGGAAGTGCTTTCTTCATGTCTTTTCAACAAATTATTTGCTTTTTACCAGT
This sequence comes from Arion vulgaris, assembly GCA_020796225.1. NCBI lineage: Eukaryota > Metazoa > Mollusca > Gastropoda > Stylommatophora > Arionidae > Arion > Arion vulgaris. The sequence goes on along the minus strand of CM036753.1, from coordinate 109,331,217 downwards.
CGTCAAATCCTTCTTTCGTAAACCGTAACGAACAGCCTGAATCAGTAACTTTGCAAACAAAACAGAAAAGTTGTCCTTTAGTTTCTGAATAACACAATCAAACCTCTCACATGAGTTTTGTTTATTGGTTTTTGTGTATATGTGAAAAACGACTTTAGACAAAATCGTGCATTGTTTTCTTTATTTGCTTTTCTTTCTTTGAAGACAAGAAATCACTGTTCATATGTTGCACTTGCTACTTCCTTTCACAATCCAATGGGAAGAAGAGAAAATGAATTTAAAACTAACATGTAATTATCCTACTTCCTACTAATTAGTTATCCGTTATCAGTTATATGAGGACTATTATCATAGCACTCCGGACATGTCCATAGGTGCTTCGATCTCAAACTCAGCAAATCCAACAGCGTCCTGCGGCCCAAAACGCCAGTTCGATATTAATTAATCAATCTCTTTGCATATTTAGTGTGTCGTTGTTGTCGGGCTGCACCAATATTGACATCCATCTCTCTCAATCTGGTCAACGAGTGGATTCACAGTCCTGAAACTCCTCTGTTTGGAAAGACTCTCCCAATGAGTGAAGATTGTAATTTTGATACATGACAGCCCCTCTGATATTGTAGTCAAGTCAGCCAATCTATCAGCTCGTTCATTACAACTAACTCATGCGTCCCCAGGGACAAAAATGTAGGTGATTTTTCTGATCAATGTATGTACCAGTACCTCCACCCAGTTGCGTCTCACCATTCCTGATTCGACTTTACGAATCATCCTCATGGAGTCACTTAGTATGAAAACACGAGAGTAGTTGTGAGATGCCAACCATTTCACCACCTCAGTAACCGCCCGAACCTCCATTGTCAAACTACTTGTGGTTGTTGCGTAGGCCCCACTGGCCTCTCTTATTATTTTCCTCCTGAGCGTGCTGAAAAAGTCCACGCACAGCGTTGTTGGCGGATGACTGAACCAGCGGTGTATATAACCACATATGTATCACTGATGATGACATTCAAGAGGGCCTCCACCTCCACGTTAATCAGTGATATATTATTTTGTTCACAGTTTTTCTTAATAAATGTAATAACGGTGAAAGCAGTCTGAAATTGAGGTGGCATATCAATCCATTCCTCTCCTGGTTCAAGTCCGAAAGGATCACATATTTTCCTAAGAGTATCTTCCGCCTGACTCAGCCAAGATCTGCCTCTCTTGAGTCTACACCCATTCTCCTCAATGAGTTCTTCATGGAGAGAATGTTCCTTGTTTGCGTTGATTTTTAGATTTGATCGAACCCTCCACGTTTCAGATCTGTTAGCAATAGTTGGGAGGTCAATAAGGAATCTCATTGACACTTCTGGTGTATCTTTGGTGCATCCCAGAATGATGCACATAGCCTCACTCTGAATTCTTTCCTACTAATATTACATATAAATGTGAAAGTTTGGACGGCGTTTTATGATATAACAATTTACTCATGATGATATATTGTATACATAGTGATTCGTAAGTTAACCACTTAACATGACTATGACGCTAATTTTAAAAAAAATTGATTTATTGAAAACGAAAAATGATAGCAACTATTTTTAAAAATTAGCTATGGAAAATAAAATAATAATATAATAACAAGATTGGAGGGTTTAAATACATTCATAGTTAGAAGAACAGAAAAAAAAATTTACTCCTGGTCCGTTTTTGTGCGTCTCTGTAAAGCCCTGCAGTTCAGTTGCGGCTCATTGTTGCGGCTCATTGTTGCGGCTCATTGTTGCGGCTCATTGTTGCGGCTCATTGTTGCGGCTCATTGTTGCGGCTTCCCTTTTGCGGCTATTCAAGTGTGTACCAGTTTTCTGGTTTTTATCATTTGACCCGCCTTCGCATTATTTTCTGGGACATCTAGTTGAGTGCAAAACAGTTTCTCACAACAGCTTGAATGACGTGAGGTTTATTTAGGAGTGCCCAGATCTGCTCATGTCTTAGGTTAATATTTTATACGCCCACTTGCATTTATTTTAAACTAAGTTTCGTGCGCAAAAACTGCAGTGCGAACAGAAAACTTAACTGGGTCATGAGTAAAATGTAATGGTCCTTAGGTTCAAGCTTTCAAGCCTTCGTTTATTAGCAGTGTGTGCAAAAAAGGGATACTCCTACACAAAAAGTAAAAAAAAACTGTAATGTTGCTACTGAGCTCAATGTGACCGTCCACCTAAGTCCGAAATTGAGTAAACGTGACCCCGGTCCTAACCTAAATAAGAAAAAATTAGGGGTGGGTATTATTGCCCACCTGTTAACCTTGGTTCCTTGTTTATGACTAGTGACAGCTTAGCTCTGTCACATAGGCGAGGGGCCCCCAGAAGCGCGGGGCCCTTAGCATTGCTACTTCTGCTACTAGGCTAATACGGCGCTAGGACGTAGTATCGATCACATGTCTCTTTAAAAAAAAAAAAACTTTACCGCGTTTGCCTCATTACATCGCATCGGATATCTCCAGCTCGGTCCCTCTGAACATAAATCACGAGCCAGCTGCCGAGAATAATTCCCAAAGCACGAACTCTGCAGCTCAACCGCAATTATTGCGCACTAGAAATGTGCTCATAAACCGAACACTGCGGTTCGTATTCGAATCCACAAGTTACACAAGACAGAGCAAACTGTTTAACCACTTTTGCCACATAGACCCTTCTTAAATAGAGCATCTCCCATTTGCCAATAAGGTTCCTAGCTTAAGAACAGCCAAGAGGATTGATATGATCATTACCAAGTACCACTGCAGGATTTTTGATATTTCAACAACCAAGTGTGGACCACATCTTTCATTGATCATATTCAATGTGTTCAATGCACATGAGAACACAAATATAAATTGATGCCAGACATACCTATCACTGATATTTATGTAGTGTTTGCATTGTATGTGTCAACTTGTCTAATCTATACCATTTTGCTGTTGGAACAATGTGATTCTTTAGTCTTCAATGGATTGTCCTTACTCAGAGATCTAATCAGAGCCATGACTTATCTACATGACTCCAGATAGGATTCACACTAGTATTCCTATTCTGTCCAATAGTTATGTGTAGAAGTGTGTACTTCTTGGTTATCTTGTGTACATTATCAGCTATATTATCTTGTGTATATTATCAGCTATAGTTTAGTATTTAGAATACTAAAAATAAACTGGCAGGACAAAATTCCAGACAGCGAAGTCCTCACAAGAGCAAAGATCCCAAGCGTCAACACCCTGTTGCAGAAGGCCCAACTGAGATGGGTCGGTCACGTTGCTCGAATGCCTGATAAACGCATCCCAAAACAGTTGATGTATGGCGAGCTTGAAGGGGACAGACGTTTAGCAGGTGGACAGAAAAAACGCTTTAAAGACACTCTTAAAGTGTCTCTGAAATGCTTCGATATAGACAATACGTGCTGGGAATCCCTTGCGCAAGATCGCCAAATGTGGCGCTGTACCAACAAAAGAGGAACCCGATTAGCTGAGAATCATCGTATTGTTGAGTCACAGAGAAAACGAGCAGCGCGAAAAGACAGAGCACACAACACGCACATGTCTAACCTTGATCATATGCCCCACCTGTGGTCGGGGATTCTGTTCTAGGATTGGACTCTACAATCACCTCCGCACACACCAGAGAGGTGCAACAGTACACGTCTGAGATTGTTGTCATCATCGCTTGCGATGGACGGCTATTATATCAGCTATATTTTCTGGTGCTCCAGTGCGCACGATAGCAGCTGTATTTCTTTGTGCTCCAGTGCGCACGGCAGCAGCTATGATTAGCAGCGTTTATGTCCGTAAACAGCTTGGTCCCTGGACTCCTTTGTATCCCATTATGAGCTTTGTTGAATGACGCATTCTTGTGTCTGCTACCAGTTATGGTTCCTGGTAAGTATGTGTGCCTCTTACGAGTTATGTAAATGTCTACGTCAAGTTTATCAAAACAAACCAGCTTATTTAGGAGTGAAGACATCAATCAAAAATGTATTTAACTTCAGTATTGAACGTCCTCAAGAAACTACAAATTAAATGGTTCGGTCACATATGCAAATTACCAACAGACGGTGCCTAAACAGGGAATCAATGAACTAAAGCGAAAGGCCATCCACGCAAAAGGTGGAACATAGAAATAACAGAAGCAACGAAAGATACCATGTACGAACCGCGCACAATGGCCTGTTCTAAAAATATGTTCTTATCCTGACGATGTGAGTCAAAACAGACAAATATAGAAGAGAGAATACCAGCAATTGTCTCTGGTGGACCCTTGTGCCCGTTGCGAGATATCATACCTGATGTTTACTTATATTACATACCAGGCCGAATGATGTACTATATTTGGGTTACAAATACACATTTAAAAAAACCGTTCAAACTCGATGTAACCAACTACCTACCATCTAGTCTGATGTACACATCAACGGTTAGTGAACAGTCAACTCTATGTTCAAACAGCAAAGATATATACATATCAACGATTATTGAGTGGTCAACTGTACGTTCAAACAGCAAAGATTTGTATACATCAACGGCTATTGAGCAGTCAACTTTACGTTGAAACAGCAGTGATATGTAGACTTTATAAGATATATAGATACTTTGATATCGTCGCGGAAACTACTGTGCTTGTTCCACGCATACTTCCAGCTCCGCACGTGTGGTGCCGTTGCCCACAAGAGAAGCAAAGAATAGTACTATTGCGACCTACAAGGAATGTCGTAAGAGGCGACTGAGGTATGGGCCTAGGGAAGCTACCCTCGTAAATAAAAAGCGTCACAGAAATCGGATGTGCTGGCCTGACCTACTTGAATGCGTATAACTGTCACAACTTACAATCGCTCTTAGTGCCAGATAACAAACAAATCACAAAGAGTGGTTAATAATAAGCGGTCGATATGGAGCGTTCACAGAAGAAGAAGAAGTATAAGCAGAGCATAGGAAACTCACTGACTGTAGTTCAATACTTTACTGAAATATGAACTGACTGACTGTAGTTCAATACTTTACTGAAATATGAACTCACCGACTGTAGTTTAATACTTTACTGAAATATGAACTCACTGACTGTAGTTTAATACTTTACTGAAATATGAACTCACTGACTGTAGTTCAATACTTTACTGAAATATGAACTCACTGACTGTAGTTTAATACTTTACTGAAATATGAACTCACTGACTGTAGTTCAATACTTTACTGAAATATGAACTCACTGACTGTAGTTTAATACTTTACTGAAATATACGTATTCTTGTACATTATACAGCATTGACACGTTCTATTTGTTTACGTGCAAATTACCGTTACAATATTCACTTTCAAGATATACAAACTAACAGCTGGCAATGACATGCTGAGCGTATGTAAGTACATGCTGCGACTCTACAAAGCCGTCATTGAATAATGATCGTTCATTTATTCAGTTAAATACAGTTAATTTATTATTCTATAGAATTCTAGCTAATAGTAAATACATCGCATGTGATCCGTTATTTGTAAAGATCTTTACATTGTCCCTACAGTGCAGTCAGCGTAGGTATAACGGTATTGAATGTATGACTAATTTACCTCGATGTTGTTATCAGTGTTACATCTTGTCAATATGTTATGATATATTGCGTTCATATATTTGTCTTGTCTGGTCTGATTATGTATGCACTGAAGCAAAATGTGAAGCGTGAGTTTTTGTTAGTGGATAAAGTTTGTATCCACTGTATCAAATATGGGCGTTTGTTGCTTAGCGGTAGTGAGCTCATTCATAATCCAAAAGTACCTGGTTCAAAATACGCGGCGGGCAATTTGGAAACAAATTTGTTCCCGTAGATATGTATGAGCTGTAAAAATAGACGTCACCGTTCAGAAAGCAATGACAAACTACTGAGTGTATAAACGGTGCTTAGAAAATCAACGATTCGTTTACTATTGTTGATGGTGACGTCATGTATTGTTGATGGTGACGTCATGTATTGTTGATGGTGACGTCATGTATTGTTGATGGTGACGTCATGTATTGTTGATGGTGACGTCATGTATTGTAGATGGTGACGTCATGTATTGTTGATGGTGACGTCATATATTGTTGATGGTGACGTCATGTATTGTTGATGGTGACCTCGATTTTTGCTCATTTTATTTTCATCAATCTTTAACATTGCTTATATTTCTGTCCACACCTAACACCTCCTTCCGTAAGTGTTTTCTCGGCATAGAAAAGTAGAACCAATATTTTCTATTGCTTCTCGAGAATAAGATGAGCTGATCCTTTTGTATTTGTCTTCCGTACAGAGAAGAGAACGAATAGATCTATCCAGAAAGAACTCAGAATCAAAGAAAACTGGATATTGCTACAAATAAGATTGTGAAAAATAAATTACAGTATTTTAGACATATCAAGAGGCAACAAGGGTTGGAGTAGACCATCATGGAAGGAGGCACTCCAGCAAAGAAGAGAAGAGGAACACCACGGAGAAGACCTTCATGGAAGGAGACACTCCAGCAAAGAAGAGAAGAGGAACACCACGGAGAAGACCTTCACGGAAGGAGACACTCCAGCAAAGAAGAGAAGAGGAACACCACGGAGAAGACCATCATGGAAGGAGACACTCCAGCAAAGAAGAGAAGAGGAACACCACGGAGAAGACCATCATGGAAGGAGACACTCCAGCAAAGAAGAGAAGAGGAACACCACGGAGAAGACCATCATGGAAGGAGGCACTCCAGCAAAGAAGAGAAGAGGAACACCACGGAGAAGACCATCATGGAAGGAGACACTCCAGCAAAGAAGAGAAGAGGAACACCACGGAGAAGACCATCATGGAAGGAGGCACTCCAGCAAAGAAGAGAAGAGGAACACCACGGAGAAGACCATCATGGAAGGAGACACTCCAGCAAAGAAGAGAAGAGGAACACCACCGAGAAGACCATCATGGAAGGAGGCACTCCAGCAAAGAAGAGAAGAGGAACACCACGGAGAAGACCATCATGGAAGGAGACACTCCAGCAAAGAAGAGAAGAGGAACACCACGGAGAAGACCTTCATGGAAGGAGACACTCCAGCAAAGAAGAGAAGATGAACACCACGGAGAAGACCTTCATGGAAGGAGGCACTCCAGCAAAGAAGAGAAGAGGAACACCACGGAGAAGACCTTCATGGAAGGAGACACTCCAGCAAAGAAGAGAAGAGGAACACCACGGAGAAGACCATCATGGAAGGAGGCACTCCAGCAAAGAAGAGAAGAGGAACACCACGGAGAAGACCTTCATGGAAGGAGACACTCCAGCAAAGAAGAGAAGAGGAACACCACGGAGAAGACCTTCATGGAAGGAGGCACTCCAGCAAAGAAGAGAAGAGGAGACACACACGAGAAGACCTTCATGGAAGGAGGCACTCCAGCAAAGAAGAGAAGAGGAACACCACGGAGAAGACCTTCATGGAAGGAGACACTCCAGCAAAGAAGAGAAGAGGAACACCACGGAGAAGACCTTCATGGAAGGAGGCACTCCAGCAAAGAAGAGAAGAGGAACACCACGGAGAAGACCTTCATGGAAGGAGGCACTCCAGCAAAGAAGAGAAGAGGAACACCACGGAGAAGACCTTCATGGAAGGAGACACTCCAGCAAAGAAGAGAAGAGGAACACCACGGAGAAGACCTTCATGGAAGGAGGCACTCCAGCAAAGAAGAGAAGAGGAACACCACGGAGAAGACCTTCATGGAAGGAGACACTCCAGCAAAGAAGAGAAGAGGAACACCACGGAGAAGACCTTCATGGAAGGAGGCACTCCAGCAAAGAAGAGAAGAGGAACACCACGGAGAAGACCTTCATGGAAGGAGACACTCCAGCAAAGAAGAGAAGAGGAACACCACGGAGAAGACCATCATGGAAGGATGCACTCCAGCAAAGAAGAGAAGAGGAACACCACGGAGAAGACCATCATGGAAGGAGACACTCCAGCAAAGAAGAGAAGAGGAACACCACGGAGAAGACCATCATGGAAGGAGACACTCCAGCAAAGAAGAGAAGAGGAACACCACGGAGAAGACCATCATGGAAGGAGGTACTCCAGCAAAGAAGAGAAGAGGAACACCACAGAGAAGACCATCATGGAAGGAGGCACTCCAGCAAAGAAGAGAAGAGGAACACCACGGAGAAGACCATCATGGAAGGAGACACTCCAGCAAAGAAGAGAAGATGAACACCACGGAGAAGACCATCATGGAAGGAGGCACTCCAGCAAAGAAGAGAAGAGGAACACCACGGAGAAGACCATCATGGAAGGAGGCACTCCAGCAAAGAAGAGAAGAGGAACACCACGGAGAAGACCATCATGGAAGGAGGCACTCTAGCAAAGAAGAGAAGAGGAACACCACGGAGAAGACCTTCATGGAAGGAGGCACTCCAGCAAAGAAGAGAAGAGGAACACCACGGAGAAGACCATCATGGAAGGAGGCACTCCAGCAAAGAAAGAAGAGGAACACCACGGAGAAGACCATCATGGAAGGAGGCACTCCAGACAAGAAGAGAAGAGGAACACCACGGAGAAGACCATCATGGAAGGAGGCACTCCAGCAAAGAAGAGAAGAGGAACACCACGGAGAAGACCTTCAGGAAGGAGGCACTCCAGCAAAGAAGAGAAGAGGAACACCACGGAGAAGACCATCATGGAAGGAGGCACTCCAGCAAAGAAGAGAAGAGGAACACCACGGAGAAGACCATCATGGAAGGAGGCACTCCAGCAAAGAAGAGAAGAGGAACACCACAGGAGAAGACCATCATGGAAGGAGGCACTCCAGCAAAGAAGAGAAGAGGAACACCACGGAGAAGACCATCATGGAAGGAGGCACTCCAGCAAAGAAGAGAAGAGGAACACCACAGAGAAGACCTTCATGGAAGGAGACACTCCAGCAAAGAAGAGAAGAGGAACACCACGGAGAAGACCTTCATGGAAGGAGGCACTCCAGCAAAGAAGAGAAGAGGAACACCACGGAGAAGACCTTCATGGAAGGAGGCACTCCAGCAAAGAAGAGAAGAGGAACACCACGGAGAAGACCATCATGGAAGGAGGCACTCCAGCAAAGAAGAGAAGAGGAACACCACGGAGAAGACCATCATGGAAGGAGGCACTCCAGCAAAGAAGAGAAGAGGAACACCACAGAGAAGACCTTCATGGAAGGAGACACTCCAGCAAAGAAGAGAAGAGGAACACCACGGAGAAGACCTTCATGGAAGGAGGCACTCCAGCAAAGAAGAGAAGAGGAACACCACGGAGAAGACCTTCATGGAAGGAGGCACTCCAGCAAAGAAGAGAAGATGAACACCACGGAGAAGACCATCATGGAAGGAGGCACTCCAGCAAAGAAGAGAAGAGGAACACCACGGAGAAGACCATCATGGAAGGAGGCACTCCAGCAAAGAAGAGAAGAGGAACACCACGGAGAAGACCATCATGGAAGGAGGCACTCCAGCAAAGAAGAGAAGAGGAACACCACGGAGAAGACCATCATGGAAGGAGGCACTACAGCAAAGAAGAGAAGAGGAACACCACGGAGAAGACCTTCATGGAAGGAGGTACTCCAGCAAAGAAGAGAAGAGGAACACCACGGAGAAGACCATCATGGAAGGAGGTACTCCAGCAAAGAAGAGAAGAGGAACACCACCGAGAAGACCATCATGGAAGGAGGCACTCCAGCAAAGAAGAGAAGAGGAACACCACGGAGAAGACCTTCATGGAAGGAGGCACTCCAGCAAAGAAGAGAAGATGAACACCACGGAGAAGACCATCATGGAAGGAGGCACTCCAGCAAAGAAGAGAAGAGGAACACCACGGAGAAGACCATCATGGAAGGAGGCACTCCAGCAAAGAAGAGAAGAGGAACACCACGGAGAAGACCATCATGGAAGGAGGCACTACAGCAAAGAAGAGAAGAGGAACACCACGGAGAAGACCATCATGGAAGGAGGCACTCCAGCAAAGAAGAGAAGATGAACACCACGGAGAAGACCATCATGGAAGGAGGCACTCCAGCAAAGAAGAGAAGAGGAACACCACGGAGAAGACCATCATGGAAGGAGGCACTCCAGCAAAGAAGAGAAGAGGAACACCACGGAGAAGACCATCATGGAAGGAGGCACTCCAGCAAAGAAGAGAAGATGAACACCACGGAGAAGACCATCATGGAAGGAGGCACTCCAGCAAAGAAGAGAAGAGGAACACCACGGAGAAGACCTTCATGGAAGGAGGCACTCCAGCAAAGAAGAGAAGAGGAACACCACGGAGAAGACCATCATGGAAGGAGGTACTCCAGCAAAGAAGAGAAGAGGAACACCACGGAGAAGACCATCATGGAAGGAGGCACTCCAGAAAAGAAGAGAAGAGGAACACACGGAGAAGACCTTCATGGAAGGAGGCACTCCAGCAAAGAAGAGAAGAGGAACACCACGGAGAAGACCATCATGGAAGGAGGCACTCCAGCAAAGAAGAGAAGAGGAACACCACCGAGAAGACCATCATGGAAGGAGGCACTCCAGCAAAGAAGAGAAGAGGAACACCACGGAGAAGACCTTCATGGAAGGAGGCACTCCAGCAAAGAAGAGAAGAGGAACACTACGGAGAAGACCATCATGGAAGGAGGCACTCCAACAAAGAAGAGAAGAGGAACACCACGGAGAAGACCATCATGGAAGGAGGCACTCCAGCAAAGAAGAGAAGAGGAACACCACGGAGAAGACCATCATGGAAGGAGGCACTCCAGCAAAGAAGAGAAGAGGAACACCACGGAGAAGACCATCATGGAAGGAGGCACTCCAGCAAAGAAGAGAAGAGGAACACCACGGAGAAGACCATCATGGAAGGAGGCACTCCAGCAAAGAAGAGAAGAGGAACACCACGGAGAAGACCATCATGGAAGGAGGCACTCTAGCAAAGAAGAGAAGAGGAACACCACGGAGAAGACCTTCATGGAAGGAGGCACTCCAGCAAAGAAGAGAAGAGGAACACCACGGAGAAGACCATCATGGAAGGAGGCACTCCAGCAAAGAAGAGAAGAGGAACACCACGGAGAAGACCATCATGGAAGGAGGCACTCCAGCAAAGAAGAGAAGAGGAACACCACGGAGAAGACCATCATGGAAGGAGGCACTCCAGCAAAGAAGAGAAGAGGAACACCACGGAGAAGATGGATTCAGGATGTAACTGATGGTTTGAACATGACGGCTTAAGAGATGGGACATCTAGTCTACGAGAGAGAGAGAAATTCCAAAGGAAACTGTTGAGATGGCAAAGTTCTGCTCAGGACAAGGTATTTGATGATAATGACTGCCATTAGGGATGTATTGTCTAATTGTATAATGTCTGCACTATAAGAAATGAATTTCTTCCATTCTGATGTAGCATTTGCTTGATAAAGACCTTTTGGTTGAAACGTCGATGTATATTGTTATTGCTTTTGTACTTTGCAAGACTACAGTACTTTGTTGTTATGTGTTTCGCCTTGTTGTTATATAACAGTTGGGACGTTATTCTCCTATCAAACATGACTTCAGATAATGTTGGTGGTCAGATGAATTGCTAATTATACAGTCTGAAATATTTGTTACAGTTTAACATACATTAACACTCATTAACTTTTGGGTTGAATAACAGATTAACTTCTGGGTTGAATATAACACATTAACTTCTGGGTTGAATATAACACATTAACTTCTGGGTTGAATAACACATTAACTTCTTGGTTGAATATAATACATTAACTTCTGGGTTGAATATAGCACATTAACTTCTGAGTTGAATATAACACATTAACTTCTGAGTTGAATATAACACACATTAACTTCTGAGTTGAATAACACACATTAACTTCTGGATTGAATAACACATTAACTTCTGGGTTGAATATAACATATTAACTTCTGGGTTGAATATAACACATTAACTTCTGGGTTGAATATAACACATTAACTTCTGAGTTGAATATAACACATTAACTTATGGGTTGAATATAACACATTAACTTCTGAGTTGAATATAACACACATTAACTTCTGAGTTGAATAACACACATTAACTTCTGGATTGAATAACACATTAACTTCTGGGTTGAATATAACATATTAACTTCTGGGTTGAATATAACACATTAACTTCTGGGTTGAATATAACACATTAACTTCTGAGTTGAATATAACACATTAACTTATGGGTTGAATATAACACATTAACTTCTGGTTGAATAATACACATTAACTTCTGAGTTGAATAACACATTGTGGCTGAATTAATTAATGTTCATTTGTTATCGTCGTATGTGTATATACAAATTCAACTGTAGTTTTCGTATTACCTGACAGAATTTCATGAATGACCTGACAGAATTTCATGAATGACCTGACAGAATTTCATGAATGAAAAGTAGATAATTTAAAAAACTAAGAAATTATACAATTTGGTGAATAAAGCATTTTTTCTTAATGACAAGTTAATTTAATGTGAAATAAAAATTACTCAAGAACAATTAATGATCAAAGTGCGTTATACTGCTGCCTTGTAGTTTGATTGTGGCCAATCAAAGGCTAGCGTAGTACACCGTACACAAAACTGGACGGTAAGAAAAACCGTACACAAAACTGGACGGCAAGAAAACCAAGGTTTTCTGGGCAGATGACGCTCAACAGCCGGGGATGGTAGGTCGTCTAAGGGTCGCTACCCTAAAAGAAAATAGCAGCCCGCTGCCGTGCAGGTTGGCTGGGGACAGTCAAAGGCTGACGGAGAGCGAACCCAGTAAACGCTGGTTGAAACCGAATACATCACCAAAGGATGAGAACACCAGAGCTCCAAATGGTACTGAAGGTTGTGAACATACATCCGTTCTTTTTGTTGGGCTGTTTATATATCACATTTAGAATGATAATAAAGCCGTAAAAAGAACGATCGAGAGATTGAGATTGCGTTAGCGTAAATTTAGAGCCAATTTGACAATGAAATAAACCATGTCACTGCACTTGACCAAACAAGACAGACAAAATGGTGCAAACTACGGCTGTTGGTAGCTTATGTGTTATCAGTGGCGGCTCGTGATCATTTTTGTTGGTGGGGCCAGACATTTTTTCCGGATAAATCATGGTTTTGGTTGCTATATTTTAATGTATAAATGAATAAATACACGTTATACATTATTTTTGTGGGCCCCACTGGCCCTTAATGACGAGCCGCCACTGTGTGATATGATAAGACAAAGTGTCATCTCCACATTAAATTTCTGCTGCAATTGAGCTCCAACACGTGTTGTCTCCATTGATAGTTTCAAGCTGTGCTCCCTAGATCTTTGTTTATTTCTGTATGTGTCCTTGTAGCTTATATCGATATCCTTCTCTCCAAATTTGCCATCAAATTAAATAAGTATAAAATAAGTAACATAAGTATAAATAAATAAGTATCATTAAATAAGTATATATTATAATTTCATCGCCACTAAAGTTGTTTCAGCAGCAAGCCAAGATGACATAAGTTTTCGTCTGTATAACATCAATTTTGTATTGTATTCAAAAGTTATCACAAACCTATTTGCTAGCACGGAAGCTTGTGAATAATTTTGGACACACAATCGTAGTGCAAGAACACAGATATTGATTCTTGTTTCCTTTACAGGGTAGTCTTATACAGTACAAAACTAAGATACTTTACATGGTAGTCTTATACAGTACAAAACTAAGATACTTTACAGGGTAGTCTTATACAGTACATAACTAAGATACTTTACAGGGTAGTCTTATACAGTACAAAACTAAGATACTTTACAGGGTAGTCTTATACAGTACAAAACTAAGATACTTTACAGGGTAGTCTTATACAGTACATAACTAAGATACTTTACAGGGTAGTCTTATACAGTACATAACTAAGAATTTTCAGGAGTTTATCTACTAACTGTACTTTACAGGGTAGTCTTATACAGTACATACTAAGATACTTTACAGGGTAGTCTTATACAGTATAACTAAGATACTTTACAGGTAGTCTTATAAGTACATAACTAAGATACTTTACAGGGTAGTCTTATAAAGTACATAACTAAGATACTTTACAGGGTAGTCTTATACAGTACATAACTAAGATACTTTACAGGGTAGTCTTATAAAGTACATAACTAAGATACTTTACAGGGTAGTCTTATAAAGTACATAACTAAGATACAGTGACGTTTACACTAACATGCATTTAACAAGCACAGGATACCGTGACAATAGGAATACGGGGATGAACGTCTTATACAAGAGATATGATACAATGACTGAAACAATTTAAAAAAATAATAATTGTCATAGGAATAAATATTATTACACTACACATGTAACTACATAACTACATATGTCTCTACTTTGTCTCTCTTCCACCAGTTACTTATTCATAGAAGTGTGTACGTGGGGAGGGGAAGTGATCTTGCGTGTTCCTGTTCTAATGCATTTTGTAAAATGTTATTCATTTTCTTAAGGCTGTTATTGATGCCGTCGCTCCATTTTTGCGTGGTCTCCTCTTGCTCTGTATTTGTTATACTTTTTCTGTGTGGCTCTATGTGGTATTCGATACCAGGGCATTCTTGTCAGTTGCCCAAACCATTTAATCTGTTGTTCTTTTATGAATTGCATAACTGGTTTCATATCCAGTCCTCTTCTGATTTCTTTATTTCTAATTGTATCTCTTATTGTATCTCTTATTGTATCTCTTATTGTATCTCTTATTGAATCTCTTATTGTATCTCTTATTGTATCTCTTATTGTATCTCTTATTGTATCTCTTATTGTATCTCTTATTGTATCTCTTATTGTATCTCTTATTGTATCTCTTATTGTATCTCTTATTGTATCTCTTATTGATTCTATTGTATCTCTTATTGTATCTCTTATTGTATCTCTTATTGTATCTCTTATTGTATCTCTTATTGTATCTCTTATTGTATCTCTACTGTATTATGTATCTCTTATTGTATCTCTTATTGTATCTCTTATTGTATCTCTTATTGTATCTCTTATTGTATCTCTTATTGTATCTCTTATTGTATCTCTTATTGTATCTCTTATTGTATCTCTTATTGTCACACCTGCAGTTCTTCTAAGACACCTCATCTCTGTCATTATGGTTATGTCGACATGTCTCTACCAAATGATAATATGACGAATAGCTACAGCAAAATGGCGGATATTATTGATGCAAGGAAAGACTACAGTAAAACTATATATACCAAATACAAAACATGGGAAAAACAAAGTATGGTAGGTTTATACAATGAAGAAAACAAGGTGCAGCCACATTTGTTTCCTAACTTCGTTTCATCATTGGTACATAGTTTTACAGCAGTTTTCTATTGTATTGATAACAATATAATTTGCCCGTAACCTACTTTCTCTCCACCTCAGTAATTATTTAACGGTACGCAAGGTGACACCCGAAGCGATATTACAGCGTCGGATGGTATGGTAGGAACAAATTACTTCACAGGTTGGGATATCAAAGTTTTACTTTTGTAACTTAGACACGTTGTAACCTACCAGATAGCCCCATTGTTAAAGCACCCAAAAAAAAAACACTGACAGGTTAACAACAGATGATCAACAGCATTTTCATACCTACTTTGTGTTACCAGGGTCAAACATGAACAATGAGCAAAGCGCAGTCGCAGAAAATAACTACATGTGAAATGCGCTGCCTGCGAAAAGTTACGAACAACACCAGAAATGACAGTGACCAACATCAGCTTAAGAAAGAAAGTTGGCACATAACCTTGCTTGAATTGCATTGAGAAACAAATGAATGAAGTGGTTTGGCCACTTAATAAGAATGCATCCAAACTCCACAGTATACAGCCTTTTACAACAGAACATCAGGAAAGAAGGCAAGAGGAAGACCATGAAAAAGATGGTTAGATAGCATAGAAGAATCATATCAAAGAGCAAAAATCATCCGAGCCACTATAGCAGAGTAAAACAAAAACAGAAAACCACGACACTGGGCAAGAAACCTTTAGCAGTGTAACGACAAAAGAAGAAGAACTTAGACATGGTTTGCTGTCTTAGACTGTCTGTTTCTTCTCCTAAATATTAGTTCGGTTTCTCTTGTACAACAAATAACATTTTGTAAGCTCCGACAATAAACATACAATCAATAAGATCATTGGAAGCCACAGAGATGTGGTTTTACAGAAGAATGCTGAAAATTCCATAGACATCGAAGATATCAAATGATGAGGTTTTCAATCATGCATACACACAAAGAAGCCTTATCAAAAGAATAAGACAATCTAGGTTTTTCATGGATATAATGGGAAGAGGAGGTTTAGAAGATTTGGTGACAACAGGTAAAATTCAGGGAAGGAGAGATCCTGGAAGACAGAGGGAGAAGGTGTTGAATGGTGTGACATCGTGGTTCGAAAAAATATCGACGTCAGAACTGATTACGAGTTGTGGAGAGACATGATCGCCTACGCTGAAGGCATGGCACTTGTCTGATTGAAGCTCCGAGACAGACACAAGTTCCACAACTCGTTAATGTGTACTTTAATAACATATAAATCTGGTAAATTGAAAATGTACACACATTCTAGCTAAGGAAAGACTCGTTTATAATAATTCATATCAATAAAGTTCACAACGCAATAGTTTCCCCACCTGTGAACATGCCTAGGTCTAGATCTGTATGTAGTGTGGAAGAATAAAAAACACACCTGTACAGGCTGCTGCTTTGCAAGGTGAGGATAGCTTGCATCACAGACCACTGGTTGCGTTATTTCTGTGCCTGAATTACTGATAAGTTTAGAAACAGGTTGGATACGCTTGGCACGTTCACCTGTTTATTTATAATCTTTGAAATACAAGATTCTCAGTATAAGATCAAGGGAGTTAAGAAAGAAATAAAAGGGAGGAAAGCTGAGAAAAATAGTAAAATACTTCAGTTTCTGTTCTAAAATCTCTTTCACTCTTTGATTCCAGGTACGCTACTAACATTACTCATTTTGAAAAAAAAGGTGTCTAAACTGATTTCAAGAAGTTGAATTGACTTCATTGCACTGGGTGTTTACCCCCATAGAGCTCGGTCTCCCTACACGGAAATGCATACTACCTGCAGAAAGTATTGAACAAAGCTTGAACTCCGTAGCTCCAGCAACATTCATGGGGATCTCTAGGAAAAATATTATTTCGTGAACAGAACTGCACGGTTCGACCTTGAACCATGACCTTCGGAACGACTGACCCCCTAATAAATGCTGTATTCCTTGCTAGAAGAATTTAGTGAGAAATAAACAGACAATCAGACAATATACATTTGCTAAACAGTTCAGAAAGTTAGAGACTGACAGAACAATATCTGTTCAAACTTTCCAACTTCCATAAAAAATTTGCCTCAGAAATATCTTTCTCCTGTTCTGGCCTAGTACTATCTCTAATCAAGAACGGTATGCCCAGTGTCAGTAAAACAATATATGAATACCATCATCATAAGTGACGCTGATATGTAAGCACAACCTGTCACGAAATCTGCACTGAGATAGACACCAGAACGTAAACGAAAACGGGGAAGACCTAAAACGGCCTGTAGGAGAACAGTAGAACAAGACCTGAAAGAAATGAATCACAACTGAATCACACAATCGAGGACGAATAGGAACAAAGAATAATAGTATGAATTTGTTGTAGCTATAAGCGCACAGGTCGTCACAGGGTAGAGAGAATGAAGCATAAATGCAACAAGGTGAGAAAATGGTAAAAGTTTATGGAACATTGCATGGAAATTGTTCCCTCCAGTAACAGTGTTAGAATGTTCTTGTTTACGTTCTGTCAGAGGGTGGAGAGCAAGATATGATAAATTAAGAAACATGAAAACTGAGTTCGAGGAAGTAATAGATACAAGAAAAGATATATTCAGAATTTCAGAAACAGGCTAATAGTGTAACTAACTTTAAAGAGAAGTTAGTATACGTTACTTGATGTAATGACATGATGTTGTATCATTTGTAGTAAATGATGTTTATCACTGATGTAAGTAAACATGATGTTTATCATGATGTAAGTAAACATGATGTTATCACTTGTATACATATGTTGTATCATTGTTATTGAGGTCTACATGGCATAGAAGTAAGGTGTTCACCTCTCGTTCTAAATGTACTCGATTTGATGGCTGTGAATCCCACTCGCTGATCAGATTGAGAGAGATGGGTGTCAATATTTGTGCAGCTCGAAAAGAACGACATACTAAATTTGCAAAGAGGTTGATTAATCAACATTGAACTGGTGTGTTGGGTCGCTGGACGCTGCTGGATTGTCTGAGGTGGAGATCGTACACATATGGACATGTCCAGAGTGCTATGATGATAGTCCACATATAACTGATAACTGATAACTGGTACTCGATTCGTTGCACGCACAGAGCAATCGTCATATTTTTCCAGAGGCGCCTGATCTCAAAGCAAGTTAAATCGAGTTTCTAGTCGAATCGGAGACGACGTTAATACGTATGCCCAGTGTTCAATTTGAGCAAATAAAAAATCGTTGAGATTTAAACTCCTATAGGTATAGGCTGCAAAGTTGCTGTCTGGACAACATTCATTTAAAAGACTAAAACAGAATGAAATAAAAATTTGACAACCTTCAAAATTACAAGTCTCTTGCCGGGGCTACATGGTTCATGCGATGCGACGCCGCTGACATTTTTCTTAGTAGGAAAGTAATCGGAATACATTAAAGAGACTAAATCAAAAGAAAAGAAACTATGCAAAAGATGTAGTAATAACTTTAAATAAATGAACATCAGCGTACAAGACGCGTTGGTAAAACTACACAACAAATCTTTATATAGTTTCATCCGACACTTCACTCTCACGGAGTGTGACAGCAAAGAGGACTTTCATCTAAACCAACCCATATCAACATTTAGACTTCAAGAGCTTAGATTGAAGATTGAATATTGAAGTGGTCAACCGATGTCAACATTTAGACTTCAAGAGCTTGGACTGAAGATTTAAGATTGAAGAAGTGGTCAGATAAGAATAACACAACAATCGTATGCGTATGCTTATCAATCAACATCGTACTGGTAAGGTTAGTCGCTGGAAGCTATTAGAGATATTACGAAAGAGATTTGAACACTTATGGACATGTTCGAAGTGAAGATATCAGTAACAGATGCTGAACTTTACTTTGAAGTAAATGACGGAAGACAACAAGAAGTATATTCTTGCTAATGCCCGATTCATCTCCATGGAAATTGTGTAGAAATATACAATAGTTACTCAATATTTTCAACTAGTTTCAACATCAATGTATATCGACAGTTGATCAAACAATGACACAGAATTGTTACCAACATCAAGAAAGTTGGAATAACTAACTTGAACTGCTTGACTTCAGTATCAACTAAATAGAAACATATATTACATACAGTTGATTTGGTTTAAAACTCAAGTTAACTCGGACTAAGTTCAATCAATCAAATGTCATGCCTGCCGGCGTAAACAATCATGTTTCTACACAACTTTCCCGGTACAGTTAACCAGTTCTAAAGTCTATCTCTTGTCGTACATCACATTCTCATACCATTCAACATCTTCTCCTTCTTCTTCAACTTTCCCTCTCTTCCTTTACATTTTACTCGTTATCACCAGATGTTGAAGACCTCATCTTCGCATTATGTGACAGTAGAACATTGATTATCATGTTATTGTTGTTATGATTGGAGTTCTTTGTATGCTCACATACTTTATCATCTTATCATTTCTTCTCTACACAGTCCATGTCATTTTTCAAAATTCTTCTGTAAAACCCTCTCTATGTTACTTCCAGCGATGTTATTAATTGTTTGTTCATTGTCCATGATTGGCTGCTATACATAAGTAGTGGTTCAATATAGCACTGGCCTACACTTTCTCGCAGTGTCATTGTTAGTGAATTCAAGCACAGTATGTTTTTCATTGTCGTAAAAACTCATTTCGCTTGAGATATTCTACTCCTTTTCTCTATTCTATTGAGTTATGAACTGAGTTACATGTATTATGTGAAACACATCTATATGATACACAATTATATGATACACAATGATATGATACACAACTATACTATAAACAATTATATACTACAAATATATTTGATACATATATATGATACATTGCATATGATATTCCTATATTCACGTGATAGACAATTATTGGATGTATAGCTCTAAACTACATATAGCTGGGGTGTTAGGTGGGGCCATTGGGAGAACAAGAGATCAAGAGAGTAGACCCTGATAGAATTTATTGAAACTGCCCCGTGTCAGTACGGTTGTCCTGAAGGCTAAAAAAATAAAAATCGACCACAAATCTGGAAGAAGGGAACCTTATGCAGTTGATAGTTAGGTACACTTCATTCTATCTTCTAGCATCCTCTTCACATCATGTTTGATTAACGTCTGGACTTTGTCTTTCCCATAGATGAACACAGTAAGGTTGAGATGAGAAATTTTCCAAATGTTAATGGCACATTCCCAATATTACCTGCCAAATCTAAATATAAATGAAGACGACAGCGATTAACAAACTATCAAATAGTGCACTGAAAAAAATCACAAAATTATCATTGTATTCAAAGACTCAGAACCGTGGTCAACTTACTGTAGACATATTACTCAGAACCGTGGTCAACTTACCGTAGACATATTACTCAGAACCGTGGTCAACTTACCGTAGACATATTACTCAGAACCGTGGTCAACTTACCGTAGACATATTACTCAGAACCGTGGTCAACTTACCGTAGACATATTACTCAGAACCGTGGTCAACTTACCGTAGACATATTACTCAGAACCGTGGTCAACTTACCGTAGACATATCACTCAACCTTCGTGCTCAATATACTCAGATATCGTTATGACATATTATCAAAAAACACGATTGCAATTTACATCCGTTGACATATGACAGGACTCATATTTTCATTTGCTGTTTTCAAGATTATGAACATCAGATATTATGTCAAGATTATGAACATCAGATATTATGACAAGATTATGAACATCAGATATTATGACAAGATAAGAAACGTTGAAGTACTGCAGATTGCTAGCTTTCCATCTAACATGAGCATGTTCAGCAGTAGAAGACTAAGATCTCTGGGACTTATAAGAAGAATGGATTATAGTCGCATATGACAAAAGATGCTGTTCAGTAAACTTTCGGAAAGAAAATGGCTCCAAGGCACATTACTGTTCAGATTTAAGGACATATGTAAGGCCTCAATTTATAACTTTTTTATCGGTCCAAACAAATGGGGAAAAACTAGTTGTCGACCGAGCTATATAAGAAACAAAGTTACGGGTAAGTGTAGAATCCTTGGAAGAGAAACTTGGTGACGAACTCGAATACAAAAGACACAAGCGTAAACTCAGAAATCGTCACAGTTCTCAAATGACACTTGCTAAATGACCTTCTGTAGAGACTATAAAAGCCATATATGTATATGATAAATAGCCATCTGATACATACATTACTATTATATAATAAACATCAAAACTGTTTGTAAACTCGGATAATGAAACATCAACTACGTATAATACAGTTCATAAAAAACACAATGAAATATAATGATAAGAGTGAGCAGTTTAATGTAGCAGCCTATTATTCATTATTTCAAGGTTCAGAGATCCTATACATGAAACATATAGATAATATAACGTATTGGTTAATATTTGTTTAAATGTATATGATGCACATACGATATATAGGTAATGGTATTATATGTCAAGAATGTGTAATTAGCTGAAAGTAGAAAATATGAACAGTTTTGAATATCTTGGTTCACTGCTAACAACAGATGGACATTGGATGAAGGACATTAAAATAAGAACAAACATGGCTTTACAAAAATTAAATAACTAAAAACAATATGGAACGGAACTGATAAGAAAACAAAGATCAGAATACTAAGAACATGCATATTCCCAGTGACAACGTATGGGTGTGAAGCATGGACATTTAATAAGTCAGCGGAGAAACATATATGTGCTTTTAAATATAAGTGTTACAGAAGAGTGCTCCGTATATCTTGGACAAAGAAGAGAACAAATAGATCTATCCAGAAAGAACTCAAAATCAAAGAAAACTGGCTGATGCTACAAATACGAAAGAGAAAATTGAGATATTTTGGACATATAAAAAGACATGAAGGGTTGGAGAAGACCATCATGGAAGGAGGCATACCGGCAAAGAGAAGAAGAGGAAGACCACGGAGATGATGGATTCAGGATGTAACGGATGGTCTGAACATGACGGCTGCAGAGGCAGGACGTCTGGTCTATGAGAGAGAGAAGTTCCGGATGACTGTTTGGATGGCAAAGTTCTGCTCAGGACAAGCTATTTGATGATGTAATTAGCTCTTTACTATATGGCTCAGAAACATGGACATCCTACTCAAGGCACGGGACATTTTTTCCAGATACTCATGATTTAGATGAGATCGAGATCCTAGTTCTGTCGGAGACGGACAATACAACGTATTCCCTGTATTTGCGTTGAGCTGGACAATACAACGTATTCCCTGCATTTGAGTTGAGCTGGACAATACAACGTATTCCCTGCATTTGAGTTGAGCTGGACAATACAACGTATTCCCTGTATTTGCGTTGAGCTGGACAATACAACGTATTCCCTGTATTTTCGTTGAGCTGGACAATACAACGTATTCCCTGTATTTGCGTTGTGCTAGAGAAACGAAACTTTGGCAGCTGACATTAGATAATACTAGGTTGCATAGTTGCTGCCCAGGCAATATTCATGAATAGATTACAATAACATTTTTTTCCAATTTTTGCCATCTTCAAACTTACATCAGTAATTCGCACAAGTGTTTCGGAGTTTGTGTTCGCACCTGAGATCTTCCTGTGTAAGACAGAAATCGGAACACAAGTAATTAGTTACCGAATTGAAATATTGATGGTTCTTATCCAGAAATCAATCAATAAATCAATCAATCAATAATAGAGATGTTGTTATGTGTGCAGGGAAATTATGAAGTCTCATTTGCTTGATATGATTATATCTGCAGAATTAAGTCTCGATGACCAACAACCAACAACTTACAGTAAGTTCTCTAGAACGTTACAACATTATTTAGAGAACAACATTGTATAGCAAGAATTGTATGATTGCAACACTGACATCCTAATCGAAATGGACCAAGATAATTTCTTTGTAACTGTACACGACAGCCGAACCTAACATTTGATCTCCTGACTCGTCGAGATGGAAAAGGAAGATAACTAAAATAAATTGATTATGACCCTTCATTCCGTTATTTAAGTCCAGATCAGACTAAGGTCATATAAAACAGAGACAAATATTTTCATACAACTCATTTGTGTGTCTTTCTTTCTACCTCAAACCTAGTCTTATAAATGTCTTTCAATTCTGCTTCAAAAGTTCTCTTCTATGTGCCATTAAATCTTAATCTTATCTTTCTTTATCATCTCAGTGGTGTCCACTGCATTACATCTCTTGGTTATTTTTTTTTCCTCATCCCGTTGAACTGTTCCTCATCCGTTGAACTGTTCCTCATCCCTTTGAACTGTTCCTCATCCCGTTGAACTGTTCCTCATCCCATTGAACTGTTCCTCATCCCGTTGAACTGTTCCTCATCCCGTTGAACTGTTCCTCATCCCGTTGAACTGTTCCTCATCCCGTTGAACTGTTCCTCATCCCGTTGAACTGTTCCTCATCCCGTTGAACTGTTCCTCATCCCGTTGAACTGTTCCTCATCCCGTTGAACTGTTCCTCATCCCGTTGAACTGTTCCCCATCCGTTGAACTGTTCCTCATCCCGTTGAACTGTTCCTATCTGTTGAACTGTTTCATCTACTGTTTCATCTTGAACTTCCCCATTGTTGAACTTTCCTCATCCAGGAACTGTTCCTCATCCGTTGAACTTTTCCTCATCCTTGAACGTTCTCATCGTGCTGTTCTATCCGTAACTGTTCCTCATCGTTTGCTGTTCTCTATCCCAATGTTCTCATCGCGAACTTTTCATCCGTGACTGTCTATGGAATGTTATCTGATGTTCTCATTTGAATGACTATCCTAGAACACTATCCGTGAACAGTCCTAAGCTTTCGTCATCGTTTATGAACGTCTCATCCTTGAAGAGAACACGTACTTGGAGCACATGTCACTGTATCTAGTTTTTCGTTTATGCAATACTTGCTTAATAAGAAAATCAGCATTTACTTCTAGAGACTTAGGTTTCCGTATGCTTGTATCGTTTTATAATACTTGCATTAAAAAACACTACTGGAAAACAGGTCCGTATCTTTCTAGAAAAGTAACCATTTATCGAAATATCATTAGAAAACACGTACTTGGAGACAGGTCCGTATGCTAGTATCATTTTATGAAATACTTGCCTTAAGAAAACACGTACTTGGAGACAGGTCCGTATGCTAGTATCATTTTATGCAATTCTTGCCTTAAGAAAACACGTACTTGGAGACAGGTCCGTAGCTAGTATCATTTCTTCTTTACATCTTTATTTAAATTATGTTTTGTTTATTAAAGTATTAGTGTCTGTATTTGTTATCTTGATAAAGGCATAGTTAAAGTCGATTATTTTTATTATCATGATTAATCATTAATTTTTCATTCCTTATGTAATACTTTAATACATATCTTTGTTCAATCGATAATCTAGAGTCCCAAGTAAATGATCATGGTTTCCATTATTCCAACCATGTGCACAACGACATGTTTTTGTCCATGCTGGTTTCGAACCCCATAATCTTCTCTACCATGTGGACACTAATGCAGCGTGTTATCAACTTCGCTATTGGCAACCCCATAACATTGTATGATATTTCATATGCTTACAGACTCATATAATGATATCCTGCTCAAAAACAGTCTGCAGAATCGAAGCTTGAGAAAACAATTACTAAAACATGAACATGACATAATAAAAATGTCGTCATCTAATGTTTATTGATGTATTGAAAACGTCTAGCAATGAAAACAGAAGATGAATGCAGCAAGAAAATAGATAAAAATTAAACACAACAGATGTTTGCAAAATGAAAAATATCTCAGGCAATAAATCTTGATTAGAGAAAAGCAAGTCTGACGTCTGAGCAATTATTTCAGATACAGGCTGGAAGCAATATGTTTGCTTTCTCAGAGAGAATCAAGAAAATGTTAGATAAAGATGGTAAACAAATAATGAATGTGGGTTGAAGAATACATTTTTTTTTAAGTAAAAATTATAATCACTATCATCATGTAAGTTAATACAATTAGTGCATATTCAAGAAATTACTTAAAGAAAAAAAAAGACTGTAGTTGTTGCTTGCAAAACCGCTTTGTTAGGTGGTATAGAACAAGGTGGACATGTTCCCAGGGAATGTACTGACCCCATGGCTTGTACAATCGTTGTGAAAATGGCTTGTGCAATCGTTGTGAAACTGTTCAGATTAGGATTTCTTTTATTCCCAGTCAGAAAAAACTCGTTAACCATACCGGAGATTGAACCAGAGTCTTCCGCTTGGGAGCCCGCGATCTAATCTATTCGGCCTGACGCTGCACATAATATAAAGCAAAGAGCCTACAGTTGTATATACAACGAAGATAAAAGTAAAGATATCACAAGACAGATCAAGAAAACGATATAGTA
Source organism: Arion vulgaris (assembly GCA_020796225.1). Classification (NCBI taxonomy): domain Eukaryota; kingdom Metazoa; phylum Mollusca; class Gastropoda; order Stylommatophora; family Arionidae; genus Arion; species Arion vulgaris. The sequence continues at coordinate 109,305,540 of CM036753.1, read as the reverse complement.
GAGATACTGTATATACAACGAAGATGAAAGTGAATATATCACAAGGCAAATCAAGAAAACGATATAGTAGAGATACTATTTAAGTAGACTTATAAATATTAGAAGTCAACAACTGAGAAGAGAAGGTTAAGAATAGAGATGAATGGAGAAGGGTCATGCATGCAGCAATAAAACTCAAAACCTCGGACAGATGAAGAAGAAGAAGTAGAAAAAGTAAATATTTTAACACTTCAATAAATGTTTGTGAAGAACACGTGAACTGACATTATGGACTGTCAACAGAAACGATACGTTAAGTTACATCAGCTGGATAATATTAACAACGTAAAGACAGATACTGTGTAATAGTAATCCTAGTTGTATCTATACCACTGGTCACTATAGTTGCGTACAAATGTATACTAATCACATCATTTACCACTATAGATACTTTTCCCATAGAGCACTTTCTTTAGCTTTGTACTAAGCCTTCCAAGTTTTTCTCTATAACTAGTGGGAAAAATTACATATATTTGTCATGTTTTCGTATTTACAGACTGCTATTTAACAAGTGTGCAGCTGTGACGACTTCTGAGTCTGTGCTTGTTTAAAGAAGGTCATTTGACTATTCAGTTTGAGCCTGTTTCTCTTGCCTTCAAGATAATCCCAAAGTAGTTTATATTGTGTTGTTTCACGATCTCTTTAATAGGTTGTCAAATGTAGTGATTGTACTACCTAATCGTGCTTTGATATCTTTGAACTGCTTTATCGCAGATAAGCAGTGTCTGATACATAAAAAACATGACTATATTCATACATTGAACTATAAATAACAACAATATATTCATACTTTGAACCAAAATTGTATAAATGCTTACATGTAAAATTGTATAAATGCTTACATGTAAAATTGTATAAATGCTTACATGTAAATTGTATAAATGCTACATGTAAATTGATAAATGCTTACATGTAAATTGTATAAATGCTAATGTAAAATTGTATAAATGCTTACATGTAAAATTGTATAAATGCTTACTAAATGAAAATCTTACTGTAAAATTGTATAAATGCTTACATGTAAATAAATAAACACTAAAATCGAAATAATAAATATAGGAAGAAAACATAATAAACGAAACATCAATGTACAATGTCAATGGTAATGTCAATGTCAATGTCAATGTCAATGTCAATGTACAATGGTAATGTCAATGTCAATGTCAATGTCAATGTCAATGTACAATGTACAATGGTAATGTCAATGTCAATGTCAATGTCAATGTACAATGGTAATGTCAATGTCAATGTCAATGTACAATGTAAATGGCAATGGCATACAATCAACTAATTTCAATAATCAAACAATTGGAAGATATTCACAGAAATGGATGACAGATAGGGGATAAAGTCTAGAGTGCAAAAAGCAAATGCTGTAAGCTACGAGCTAGAACCAGTGTTGAGGTACCCAAACATCTTACTCAGAGTTAAACAACAAATGATCAACAGCATTTTCATGTTTAATCTTTGCTACCAGAGTCAGACATAAACAAGGAGCAAAGCACATGAGGAAAACTACATGTGAAATGTGATGACTACGAACAGTTACCAGAAATACCAGAAGAGAGTCACCAACATCAGTATAAGAAGAAAGTTTGGACAGAACCTTGCTTGAATTACATTGAGAAACATTGAATGAAGTGGTTCGGCCACTTAAGAAGACAAATGTAGACAAACTTCAATGTATACACAGTCTTATAAAACAGAATACTTCCAGTGGTACTTGAGTGTTTTAGTGTGGCGCCGTCTTGGAGTATAGTGATGGTTCCGGTACCTCCTTTTCTCGAGGTCTTGTCCAACAATCATCATGGATTCAAACTCACATCATTCGGAACGACAGACTAACATCTTAACCACTTCACAATAGAGACAGTTTCCACTGTCGTCTTGATTGTTGCCTAACATCTTAACCACTTCACAATAGAGACAGTTTCACTGTACGTCTTGATTGTGCCTAACATCTTAACCACTTCACAATGACATGTTTCACTGTCGTCTTGATATTTGCTAACATCTTAACCACTTCACAATAGAGACAGTTTGCACTGTCGTCTTGATTGTTGCCTAACATCTTAACCACTTCACAATAGAGACAGTTTCCACTGTCGTCTTGATTGTTGCCTAACATCTTAACCACTTCACAATAGAGACAGTTTCACTGTCGTCTTGATTATCCTAACATCTTAACCACTTCACAATGAGACAGTTTCACTGTCGTCTTGATTGTTGCCTAACATCTTAACCACTTCACAATAGAGACAGTTTCCACTGTCGTCTTGATTGTTGCCTAACATCTTAACCACTTCACAATGAGACAGTTTCCACTGTCAGTCTTGATTGTGCCTAACATCTTAACCACTTCACAATAGAGACAGTTTGCACTGTCGTCTTGATTGTTGCCTAACATCTTAACCACTTCACAATAGAGACAGTTTCCACTGTCGTCTTGATTGTTGCCTAACATCTTAACCACTTCACAATAGAGACAGTTTCCACTGTCGTCTTGATTGTTGCCTAACATCTTAACCACTTCACAATAGAGACAGTTTCCACTGTCGTCTTGATTGTTGCCTAACATCTTAACCACTTCACAATAGAGACAGTTCCACTGTCGTCTTGATTGTTGCCTAACATCTTAACCACTTCACAATAGAGACAGTTTCCACTGTCGTCTTGATTGTTGCCTAACATCTTAACCACTTCACAATGAGACAGTTTCCACTGTCGTCTTGATTGTTGCCTAACATCTTAACCACTTCACAATAGAGACAGTTTCCACTGTCGTCTTGATTGTTGCCTAACATCTTAACCACTTCACAATAGAGACAGTTTCCACTGTCGTCTTGATTGTTGCCTAACATCTTAACCACTTCACAATAGAGACAGTTTCCACTGTCGTCTTGATTGTTGCCTAACATCTTAACCACTTCACAATAGAGACAGTTTCCACTGTCGTCTTGATTGTTGCCTAACATCTTAACCACTTCACAATAGAGACAGTTTCACTGTCGTCTTGATTGTTGCCTAACATTTTAACCACTTCACAATAGAGACAGTTTGCACTGTCGTCTTGATTGTTGCCTAACATCTTAACCACTTCACAATAGAGACAGTTTCCACTGTCGTCTTGATTGTTGCCTAACATCTTAACCACTTCACAATAGAGACAGTTTCCACTGTCGTCTTGATTGTTGCCTAACATCTTAACCACTTCACAATAGAGACAGTTTCCACTGTCGTCTTGATTGTTGCCTAACATCTTAACCACTTCACAATAGAGACAGTTTCCACTGTCGTCTTGATTGTTGCCTAACATCTTAACCACTTCACAATAGAGACAGTTCCACTGTCGTCTTGATTGTTGCCTAACATCTTAACCACTTCACAATAGAGACAGTTTCCACTGTCGTCTTGATTGTTGCCTAACATCTTAACCACTTCACAATAGAGACAGTTTCCACTGTCGTCTTGATTGTTGCCTAACATCTTAACCACTTCACAATAGAGACAGTTTCCACTGTCACTGTCGTCTTGATTGTTGCCTAACATCTTAACCACTTCACAATAGAGACAGTTTCCACTGTCGTCTTGATTGTTGCCTAACATCTTAACCACTTCCTTATGCAACATCAGCTTCCATGCAGTTCTGTCTTGATTGTTGCCTAACATCTTAACCACTTCACAATAGAGACAGTTTCCACTGTCGTCTTGATTGTTGCCTAACATCTTAACCACTTCACAATAGAGACAGTTTCCACTGTCGTCTTGATTGTTGCCTAACATCTTAACCACTTCACAATAGAGACAGTTTCCACTGTCGTCTTGATTGTTGCCTAACATCTTAACCACTTCACAATAGAGACAGTTTCCACTGTCGTCTTGATTGTTGCCTAACATCTTAACCACTTCACAATAGAGACAGTTTCCACTGTCGTCTTGATTGTTGCCTAACATCTTAACCACTTCACAATAGAGACAGTTTCCACTGTCGTCTTGATTGTTGCCTAACATCTTAACCACTTCACAATAGAGACAGTTTCCACTGTCGTCTTGATTGTTGCCTAACATCTTAACCACTTCACAATAGAGACAGTTTCCACTGTCGTCTTGATTGTTGCCTAACATCTTAACCACTTCACAATAGAGACAGTTTCCACTGTCGTCTTGATTGTTGCCTAACATCTTAACCACTTCACAATAGAGACAGTTTCCACTGTCGTCTTGATTGTTGCCTAACATCTTAACCACTTCACAATAGAGACAGTTTCCACTGTCGTCTTGATTGTTGCCTAACATCTTAACCACTTCACAATAGAGACAGTTTCCACTGTCGTCTTGATTGTTCCTAACATCTTAACCACTTCACAATAGAGACATTTTCCCACTGTCGTCTTGATTGTTGCCTAACATCTTAACCACTTCACAATAGAGACAGTTTCCACTGTCGTCTTGATTGTTGCCTAACATCTTAACCACTTCACAATAGAGACAGTTTGCACTGTCGTCTTGATTGTTGCCTAACATCTTAACCACTTCACAATAGAGACAGTTTCCACTGTCGTCTTGATTGTTGCCTAACATCTTAACCACTTCACAATAGAGACAGTTTCCACTGTCGTCTTGATTGTTGCCTAACATCTTAACCACTTCACAATAGAGACAGTTTCCACTGTCGTCTTGATTGTTGCCTAACATCTTAACCACTTCACAATAGAGACAGTTTCCACTGTCGTCTTGATTGTTGCCTAACATCTTAACCACTTCACAATAGAGACAGTTTCCACTGTCGTCTTGATTGTTGCCTAACATCTTAACCACTTCACAATAGAGACAGTTTCCACTGTCGTCTTGATTGTTGCCTAACATCTTAACCACTTCACAATAGAGACAGTTTCCACTGTCGTCTTGATTGTTGCCTAACATCTTAACCACTTCACAATAGAGACAGTTTCCACTGTCGTCTTGATTGTTGCCTAACATCTTAACCACTTCACAATAGAGACAGTTTCCACTGTCGTCTTGATTGTTGCCTAACATCTTAACCACTCACAAGGACGCCTGTCTCTGATTTTGCACTCTTCCATTTACAGAGACAGTTTCCACTGTCGTCTTGATTGTTGCCTAACATCTTAACCACTTCACAATAGAGACAGTTTCCACTGTCGTCTTGATTGTTGCCTAACATCTTAACCACTTCACAATAGAGACAGTTTCCACTGTCGTCTTGATTGTTGCCTAACATCTTAACCACTTTCACAATAAACAGTTTCCACTGTCGTCTTGATTGTTGCCTAACATCTTAACCACTTCACATAGAGACAGTTTCCACTGTCGTCTTGATTGTTGCCTAACATCTTAACCACTTCACAATAGAGACAGTTTCCACTGTCGTCTTGATTGTTGCCTAACATCTTAACCACTTCACAATAGAGACAGTTTCCACTGTCGTCTTGATTGTTGCCTAACATCTTAACCACTTCACAATAGAGACAGTTTCCACTGTCGTCTTGATTGTTGCCTAACATCTTAACCACTTCACAATAGAGACAGTTTCCACTGTCGTCTTGATTGTTGCCTAACATCTTAACCACTTCACAATAGAGACAGTTTCCACTGTCGTCTTGATTGTTGCCTAACATCTTAACCACTTCACAATAGAGACAGTTTCCACTGTCGTCTTGATTGTTGCCTAACATCTTAACCACTTCACAATAGAGACAGTTTCCACTGTCGTCTTGATTGTTGCCTAACATCTTAACCACTTCACAATAGAGACAGTTTCCACTGTCGTCTTGATTGTTGCCTAACATCTTAACCACTTCACAATAGAGACAGTTTCCACTGTCGTCTTGATTGTTGCCTAACATCTTAACCACTTCACAATAGAGACAGTTTCCACTGTCGTCTTGATTGTTGCCTAACATCTTAACCACTTCACAATAGAGACAGTTTCCACTGTCGTCTTGATTGTTGCCTAACATCTTAACCACTTCACAATAGAGACAGTTTCCACTGTCGTCTTGATTGTTGCCTAACATCTTAACCACTTCACAATAGAGACAGTTTCCACTGTCGTCTTGATTGTTGCCTAACATCTTAACCACTTCACAATAGAGACAGTTTCCACTGTCGTCTTGATTGCTTCCTAACATCTTAACCACTTCACAATAGAGACAGTTTCCACTGTCGTCTTGATTGTTGCCTAACATCTTAACCACTTCACAATAGAGACAGTTCCACTGTCGTCTTGATTGTTGTCTAACATCTTAACCACTTCACAATAGAGACAGTTTCCACTGTCGTCTTGATTGTTGCCTAACATCTTAACCACTTCACAATAGAGACAGTTTCCACTGTCGTCTTGATTGTTGCCTAACATCTTAACCACTTCACAATAGAGACAGTTTCCACTGTCGTCTTGATTGTTGCCCATCTAACACTTAAACCACTTCACACATAGAGACAGTTTCCACTGTCGTCTTGATTGTTGCCTAACATCTTAACCACTTCACAATAGAGACAGTTTCCACTGTCGTCTTGATTGTTGCCTAACATCTTAACCACTTCACAATAGAGACAGTTTCCACTGTCGTCTTGATTGTTGCCTAACATCTTAACCACTTCACAATAGAGACAGTTTCCACTGTCGTCTTGATTGTTGCCTAACATCTTAACCACTTCACAATAGAGACAGTTTCCACTGTCGTCTTGATTGTTGCCTAACATCTTAACCACTTCACAATAGAGACAGTTTCCACTGTCGTCTTGATTGTTGCCTAACATCTTAACCACTTCACAATAGAGACAGTTTCCACTGTCGTCTTGATTGTTGCCTAACATCTTAACCACTTCACAATAGAGACAGTTTCCACTGTCGTCTTGATTGTTGCCTAACATCTTAACCACTTCACAATAGAGACAGTTTCCACTGTCGTCTTGATTGTTGCCTAACATCTTAACCACTTCACAATAGAGACAGTTTCCACTGTCGTCTTGATTGTTGCCTAACATCTTAACCACTTCACAATAGAGACAGTTTCCACTGTCGTCTTGATTGTTGCCTAACATCTTAACCACTTCACAATAGAGACAGTTTCCACTGTCGTCTTGATTGTTGCCTAACATCTTAACCACTTCACAATAGAGACAGTTTCCACTGTCGTCTTGATTGTTGCCTAACATCTTAACCAGCTTCACAATAGAGACAGTTTCCACTGACATTAAAGTAATAGAGTTCTAACTATCTTAACTACTTCACAATAGAGACACTTTCACTTGTGTTTGATCATGTCACTTATACGTCTACTAGATTTATACCTACATGAAGATAGAGAATTATAGAGAACACAGCTTATTCATGTTGTATACATGATAACTTAGTAGTTTAATACTAAATATGATAGAGTGCTACTCTAGAGATCAGGTTATCATGTGTGTATCATGATACTTTATTTATAATAAAGATCATTAGTAGAATATTGTGAAATGAACAAATTTAGTGAACTCAACTAATGTGAATTTATTCAATGAGCAAATGTTAGTGAACAACTACTGGATTTATTCACATGAACAAATGTTAGTGAACACAACTACTGGAATTTATTCACATGAACAAATGTTAGTGAACACAACTGACTGGTGATTTATTCACATGAACAAATGTTAGTGAACACAACTACTGTGATTTATTCACATGAACAAATGTTAGTGAACACAACTACTGTGATTTATTCACATGAACAAATGTTAGTGAACACAACTACTGTGATTTATTCACATGAACAAATGTTAGTGAACACAACTACTGTGATTTATTCACATGAACAAATGTTAGTGAACACAACATAATGTGATTTATTCACATGAACGAATGTAAACGTGCACGTGCGGGCTTAGTCTACATATGGTCACATAAATCTATAAATGCATTTTTCAAGGTCAAACGTTGACCTTTCTCTAATTTACCTGTTGCGAGGTGCACTTGAACGATAATGAAAATTAAAATCGTGGCAAATCCTTTACATGGCGTCAAATCATCCCCAGTAAACGAGTTGTTGATTTTGTAGTCACCAATTATAAGTTTACTAGTTTGTCATTACTTTCCGAACTTTGATGTCTATTTTTGCCGTTTGTAAAGTTCACTGGAACAAATATGCTTAAAATTGGGGTCGTGGAGTTGGAACCAAGTACTTTTGTGTTGTGATTGAGCTCACTACAGGTAAGATACAGCCACCCACATAGCAAACAGTATTTAAAAAAATTTCCGATCCAGAAGCACTTGAACTTTTAGCTCTTCGGCACGGTGCTATGGACATCGTAACCCTTCGGTTCGGTGCCACGAACACCGTGAATCTGGGGAACCTGTGGCTTTTCTGCCAGCCTGCGGAATTGAACCCACACTCACGGAGGGCTAGTCACCCGCAGTCCAACGCGCTACGAACACGCTGGGCAGGCGGGCTAGCGAACAGTATTAAGAACATATGTACATCGACTGATGGTTTGAGCATAAATCTATGTACAAATAAGAATATTAAGTTCTTTCTATCTTCTTAAAATCAAAGAAAACTGGCTGATGCTACAAATAAGAAAAATTAAATTAAAGTATTTTTGACATTTAAAGAGACATGAAGGGCTGGAGAAGACCATTATGGAAGAAGGCATCCCGGGAAAGAAGAGAAGAGGAAGGTCACGGAGAAGATGGATTCAGGAGGTACCTGATGATTTGAGCTTGACGACTACAGAGGCAGGACATGTGGTCTACGAGAGAGACAAATTCCGAAGGCTGTTAAGGTGGCAAAGTTCTGCTCAGGACAATCTATTTGATGATGATGAACCTCGACGGCATATAGATTTGATCACAGGCATAACTACAAGTTTTATTCAATCTAGAAATACAGACACAGATTTGAAGAGTGAGAAATGATTTGTAAATACATTCAGAAAAACATAATTCGTTTAGAGATAACAAGTCAAATGTTTCGCTCATATAACATGGTTGCCTTCATTTAGTGTACAACAACAGACAGTGATACATAACATCCACAGAAATATAGAATTTTTTTCAGCAAACGGATGAAAAACTAACGAAATCCAACATAAATGCAATAAAGCAAATCAAATAATAGGACAAATGGCGCCAATTTTAAAATGCAAACATGTCACCATGAACACGAAATAGCAATGTTCAACACAATCTTTCTACCCACATTGTGTTACCAGTCCCAAACCTGGACGCTGACATCAAATGAAAGTTGAAAACTAGTCATGACAGAGATGAAGTGTCTACGCAGAATGCTGGGTGTAACAAGAAGAAATCTGTTGAGAAATGAAGACGTCAGGAAAGAAATGTGGGTACAACATTAGTACTAACAATTGAATCAAGAAACAACAAATTAACAGGTTCGACCACATAAGCTGATTACCAACAGACAGTGCACATCAAAGAGCAATGTTGCTCACATACAATGGATAAAAGCAAAGGCCGTCAACACAAAAGGTAGACCTTAGAGATAACAGAGGCGACGAAAGACACTATTATGAAGCGCATACAAGGGCTCACTATAGAAATCTCTTCTTGTCTTGACACTGTGAGGCAAATCAGGATTGGAGTACAGAAAAGAAAAAAGTGTGCGACCATACAAGCGATGTACTGAGTATACAGCGTAGACCTCAACACTTCTATAGTGTTACTATAAAGCTAGCCCAATTTTAACAGGCATTAGTCAATTGGGCTAGACACTTGAACACTCCTGTATATACAAGCGATGTACTGAGTATAAGCGTAGACCTTGAACACTTCTATATGCAAGCGATGTACTGAGTATAAGCGTAGCCCTTTGAACACTTCTATATACGACACGATGAAAATTCATCTTCTAACATTCTGATACGTATCAGGGTCAACATTAGCAATGTTACTAAATGAAGAAAAAGATAAGACGTATAATGATGTGATGATGAGAAAGAGATAGGAAGGTTTAGTACAAGCAGTTTATTGTAGGTGTTATTCTTTCAGGAGAAGAAGAAATTCCAACCGAAAATGGACGGAAAATCTGATCTGAACATGGCACCGATAGAAGCAGGGCATGTGACATATTGAGAAATCTTCTGCAATACTGTTATTGTGGCAACAATATGCACAGGATATCTTATAGATATAGTTAGTTGTACATAGCAACAGTGGTATCAGTATTTGAATAGAGGAATAGCAACATATACATTTTTAACCAGCCCTAGCTACACACATATTTGGACAAATCCCTAGCAACACACCGATTTTATACACATCCCTAGCACACTATATTTCAGCACAGCAGGACACACCGATTTATACACATCCTACGACAATATTTCCGGTGACACACCGATTTATACATCCTAGCGACACATATATTTCAGCACAGGCTTAGCGACACACAGATTTGGACACATCTCTAGTAATAAGACAATTGAGTTAAGACAAAACTACCGCAAAAACTTGGACATAGATGCAATGACAGACAAAGACTGAACCCAGAAGCAGATCTATACATAGATTCGAATCTGTTCATGCTGGCCCCGTATAGTTTTAATTGAAAGTCAGTGTCGCATATAGATTCATTACCGACTGTAATAAGCTACGCATGCAACGATGATACAACAATCTCAGACGTGACTGTTGCACCTCTCTGTGTGTGCGAGTGTGACTCGCTGTAAGTCCAATCTCTAGAACAGATCCTTAACCAAAGGGGGCATACATGATCAAGGTTAACATGTGCGTGTTGTTAGCTCTGTCTTTTCAAGCTCCGTTTCTCTGTGACTCAACAATCGATGATTCTCAGCTATTCAGTCCTCTTTTGTTGTTACAGCGCCACATTTGGCGATCTTGCGCAAGGGATTCCCAGCACGTATTGTCTATATCGCAACATTTCAGAGACACTTTAAGAGTGTCTTTAAAGCGTTTTTTCTGTCCAACAGCTAAACGTCTGCCCCCTTCATACCGACTGTAGATTCACACGCACAAGCATGCACACAGATACAAATTCACAAGTCAAATTTCAAAGTTGACATGTTTCAGCTATAACGGCCTCTTTAGGACAAATCAGATGTGATAACTCCAGTCTCTGTATAACTCCAGTCTCTGTATAACTCCAGTCTCTGTATAACTCCAGTCCCTGTATAACTCCAGTCTCTGTATAACTCCAGTCTCTGTATAACTCCAGTCTCTGTATAACTCCAGTCTCTGTATAACTCCAGTCAGTATAACTCCAGTCTCTGTATAACTCCAGTCTCTGTATAACTCCAGTCTCTGTATAACTCCAGTCTCTGTATAACTCCAGTCTCTGTATAACTCCAGTCTCTGTATAACTCCAGTCTCTGTATAACTCCAGATGGGGTACTTTAAAGTGTGGTTTTTATGTTGTTAAATTCGTACAGGTATCCGTCTGTACCAACTGATATCATTAAATTCGTACAGGTATCCGTCTGTACCAACTGATATCATTAAATTCGTACAGGTATCCGTCTGTACCAACTGATATCATGTTGAATAATAGACGAAGACAATAACAAGTTTTAAGAACACCAGGGTGGAGCACCGGAGACTATGAATGGAAAAAACACAACTGTCGTTACTGCTTGTAGTATCTCTTTTTAGGGCGATGTAGGACAGGTAGGACGAAAACCTGTGGAATTTAATGGCTGTATGGCTAGTGTAGTGTAGGACAGGAGGAAGCTGTGGAATTTAATGTCTGCATGGCTAGTGCAGTGTAGGACAGGAGGAAGCTGTGGAATTTAATGGCTGCATTGCTAGTGCAGTGTAGGACAGGAGGAAGCTGTGGAATTTAATGTCTGCATGGCTAGTGCAGTGTAGGACAGGAGGAAGCTGTGGAATTTAATGTCTGCATTGCTAGTGCAGTGTAGGACAGGAGGAAGCTGTGGAATTTAATGTCTGCATGGCTAGTGCAGTGTAGGACAGGAGGAAGCTGTGGAATTTAATGTCTGCATGGCTAGTGCAGTGTAGGACAGGAGGAAACTGTGGAATTTAATGTCTGCATTGCTAGTGCAGTGTAGGACAGGAGGAAGCTGTGGAATTTAATGTCTGCATGGCTAGTGCAGTGTAGGACAGGAGGAAGCTGTGGAATTTAATGTCTGCATGGCTAGTGCAGTGTAGGACAGGAGGAAGCTGTGGAATTTAATGTCTGCATTGCTAGTTCAGTGTAGGACAGGAGGAAGCTGTGGAATTTAATGTCTGCATGGCTAGTGCAGTGTAGGACAGGAGGAAGCTGTGGAATTTAATGTCTGCATGGCTAGTGCAGTGTAGGACAGGAGGAAGCTGTGGAATTTAATGGCTGTATGGCTAGTGCAGTGTAGGGCAGGAAGAAACTGTGGAATGTAATGGATGTATGGCTAGTGCAGTGTAGGACAGGAAGAAACTGTGGAATGTAATGGCTGTATGGCTAGTGCAGTGTAGGGCAGGAAGAAACTGTGGAATGTAATGGCTGTATGGCTAGTGCAGTGTAGGACAGGAGGAAACTGTGGAATGTAATGGCTGTATGGCTAGTGCAGTGTAGGACAGGAGGAAACTGTGGAATGTAATGGCTGTATGGCTAGTGCAGTGACCGCGAAACTGTTCAGGTTAGGATTTTTTATGTATGGCAACAACAGAAAAAAAATCATTGACCTTACCGTGAATTGCTTACCGTGAATTGAACACAGGACTTCCGCGTAGTATCCGAGCTCTAATCTACTCGGCCAGACGCTACTCTCGAAGACATTGAATATTATCTATAAATAGAACAAGGAAAGACCAAAGTCAGGGAATAAATGCAGTAAATATTAAACAGATTATGCTGGAGGAAACAGCTCTACAGGATGTGGAATCATACATGATGCTCGTCCATCACGGGTGATGATGACCACACACAAATTTTCATCCAAGGGAATGTAGTTGCGCTATAAAGAATCATACACATACCTTGGTAGCAACATAGACACAGAAGGAGGTACAACAAAGATGTCAAGATAAGGATACAAAAAGCAAGAAGAAACTTTATTGTATTGAGTAAGATATGGAAATCAAAGGAGATCAAAACAAACATAAAGCTGATAATCTTTCAATCAAATGTGAAGTCAGTGCTGTTCTATGGCTCGGAAACATGGAAGACAGCAAAAGAAACGACCAGAAAACTACAGACCTTCCTAAATGGATGTTTACACATAATAGAGGGACTGAGATGGTATGATAAGTTTACGAACAAGGAACTCAGAGAAAGAAAAAGCAGATACCAGTGGAGAAAGAGCTCAGGAAGAGACGCTGGCGATGGATAGGAGATACATTGAGAAGACCGACCGAAGCATTGCAAGACATGCACTGCTTTAGAAACTCGCAGAGATAGAGGATTAGGGGAAGGCTTAGACAGACTTGGAGAAGAGAGCTAGGGCTGATATTAAAAGGATAGGTAAGACATAGAAAGAGTTGGAAGGGATGCAAGAGACAAGCATAGCCAGAAGACGTTTGTTGAAGACATGTGCTCCGCTGGGAGTTGAAAGGTGAAGAAGAAGAAGAACAACAAGTATCCTGAAAAAAACCAAATTACCAAACACATGATTTGAACCACAAACTGTTATTTCTTACGTCAGCCAGTAAAAGACCCACAGACTAGCGAGTTAAGAATACAATCATCTTGATCTCTCATTTACTACACAAAATGAGATACATTTAGTGAAAGAAAAACCCTAGAAATGGACATCACAGACAATATACATCAGTTAGGCAATGATAATCAACAAAATAAAACCATGATACTAGGCAACAACCCGGTAACAGTAAGCGGATAAAAGAAGAAGGAAACGTCAAAACTAATCAGCAATATAAAACTACGACATTTAGAAAGAAATTGGTAACAGTAAGACGACAAAAGAAGAAGAAGAAGTGAAAACTAATCAACAATATACAACTGCTACACTTGGCAAAAACCCGGTAACAGTAGGACGACAAAAGCAGAAGAAAAAGAATCAACAAAATGACGCTACAGACAATATATATTTAGTAAAGGTTAACCAACAAAATGACACCGTAGACAGCACTCCTTGTGTTAATTGTGAGCTGAAGGACAGCAACGATGAGTTGTCAAGGGACAGATGCTAATAAGAGAAACACACATGTTACCTTGAAGGACAGCAAGCACAACATCAAACCAAACATAGACGACAAACATGGACGTTTACACACGCAAAGTGTCACACCAACAATTTCATTTACATAAACGGTGCAGTTTATTCTCTGTTTTTAGTGTTCACTAGCGCACGTTTGGTGAAGATTCAAACATACACAAGTACAAGCATACGTTTGATATGTATCTTCTACGACGACCTCTTTAGGACAATTAGATATGAAACAATAATAGCTTATAGAGTCCGCACCATGGCTCAGATACAATAATAGCGTATAGAGTCCGCACCATGGATCAGATACAATAATAGCTTATAGAGTCCGCACCATGGCTCAGATACAATAATAGCTTATAGAGTTCCACTTGGCTCAGATACAATAATAGCGTATAGAGTCCGCACCTTGACTCAGATACAATAAAAGCTATAGAGTCCGTGCTATGGCTCAGATACAATAATAGCTATAGGTTCTGTCTTGGCTCAGATACAATAATAGAGTATAGAGTCCGTGACCCTTTGGGTCAGATACAATAGAGTATAGTGTTCTTGCTCAGATACAATAATAGTATAGTGTACGTGACAGGCTAGATACAATAATAGAGTATAAGTCGGACATGGAACCAATGCAATAATAGCGTACAGTGTCAGGACATACTCAGATACTAATAGCGTACAGTGTCAGGATTGAGCTAATACAAGAAAGCATAGTGTTACCTTGCCTGCTCAGAACAACATAGACGTATGGGAGTTCCGTGACAGCTCATTTACATAAATCAGTCGTTAGTGTTCCTCGCACTTGGCTAGATACAATAAGTACGCGTATATGTATCCTCCTCTTGGACTAGATACAATAATAGCTATAGTGCTCCTCGCCTTGAGCTCAGATTCAATAATAGCGTATAGTGTTCGGACTTGCTCAGATACAATAATAGCTTATAGTGTCCGCCTTGGCTCAGATACAATAATAGCTATAGTGTCGACTTAGCTCAGATACAATAATAGAGTATAGAGTCCTCTCGCCTTGGCTCAGATACAATAATAAGTATAGAGTCTGACATGCTCAGATACAATAATAGGTATAGGTCCTGACTTGGCTCAGATACAATAAAGCGTATAGAGTCACGCTTGGCTTAGTAAATGCAGTGAAGTAAATTATGTCAATTACTCTGCTCATATTCAACTTGGAAGTAGATCATTGGTGAGGAAACGGAACATGTTGAAACCAAGCATTGCTGTAACTAGGTCATATGATACTCCCCTTCAGTATTAATGCAACAGTCACCAGGGAGCAAGCAATGTGTTTATTTCATCTGACATTGAACGTGTGGGACGAGTTGTGACTCATTTAATATCGTTCGAGATTCAACATGATAGTTCCTTCATTATCTTACTGTTCCCATCTTAACTTCTTACTATCATTTTATATTATATTTATTTTATAATACTTATTATATTATGTAATATTATATTAGTTTATATTTATTTTATAATACTTATTATATTATATGATATTAGATTTATTTTCTTATATGTATTACATTTATTATATTATATCATATTATATTATAATTATGTTTTATTAATTGGATGGTTTGTTATATTATGTTTAATTATATTATATTTATTATTGTATTATATTATATTATATTATATTATTATAGCGACCCGGCCTAGACTGATGAACCAACTTTTATCATGAATTTTACCGTGTTTTTAGGGGACTCCGTTCCTACGTACAGCTTCTCGCGAAGCTCTGTGTTATGGGGCCAGGTTTCTTATACCTGCTATCAGTTGACAATCTTGCAGTATGTATTCTGCCGTCATGTCCGCCTTTTGCAGGGGCACAGGCTAGTTGTATCAATTTTAAATTTGTTAAACATGTGGGCGCGGAGCTTGTTGTGGCCGGTACGGAGGCGGATTATGGCAACTTGTTCACTACGAGACAGACCATAGTACCCGTCGCTGTTGTTGTACTGGGGATGGTCTTTTGTCCATTTGTCTCTATAGTGCCAGCCGATGGTTGTTCTGGTTTTCTCATAACTGATCTCGAGATCAGTCTGAGGTAGTCGCCCGCCTTCTTTAGCTAGCTTGTCGGCGTGTTCGTTTCCGCTTATGTTGCATTGTGATGGTATCCACTGAATGACGGTGCGTTTGAGTGAGCGCGCTAGTTCATCGAGGGTCGCTTTCAGCTCATTGAGCTCTGTTTTGCCTACACTTTTGAGTGCCGTGATGACCGATTGAGCATCGGTGAATATCACGACTTTGTTGCGAGAGGGGCCTCTGCTCTCTCTAGGATCATTTCGGCCGCTGTTCTTATTGCCTCTGCCCCTGCCCGGTAGTTATTTGAGTATTTGCCTGTGGCAATCGCTTTCGTGACCGTCATTTTCTTTGAGAGTTTAAGCACTATTCCACCTCCGCCATTGCTGATTGCGTTCTTTGCCGATCCGTTAGTATACACGTGCATCCACTCACTTTCTGGGTACTTGGTTGCTGTGTGTTGTTCTGTAGCTACTTTTCTTTCGCAGATTTTTGTTGCTCTTTTTATAGCATGCCTGGGATTGTTTCCCCTTAGCTTCGGCATTTTTGTTTGCCACGGCGGGCACTTACCCCGACGTTCTGAGTTCGAATCACGCTGTGGACAGTTTGGTTGCAAATTGTTTCGAGTGGAATTTTACAAAAGGACGATGGTACCACCCGTTTAGAAAGTAATGGCAAACAACGGAACGTAATAATGCCTAGAAAAATCACAAACAACGTTAAATAAGCTGAGGTTGATTCGCAAAATCCTGTAAAGGGTATGCAATTAACTTTTAGATTAATAAGTTTTGGAATATATATAAATATGTTGTGGTAATTAGATCCATCTATTTGACAAAAGAAATATATATTGAGTTTATTGCTCTAATATTTATCTAATGTATCGAATATGTTTATGTTTGTTACTGGAGCTAACATTTTGAGATTGAAACAAACGTATCTATCAAACTTCTATCTATTGGGATACACATCTCCTTATAGAGGGAGCCAACTTTTCTTCTATAATGACATACACATCTATCTTTAAGAGCATACATATCCATATGTAATTGTACACAGCCCAATCTACACCGGCACACATCTCCATCTTCACCGGTACACATCTCCATGTACACTTGCACACATCTCCATCTACACTTGCATACATCTCCATCTATACTTGCATACATCTCCATCTATACTTGCATACATCCCCATCTATACTTGCACACATCTCCATCTGTACTTGCATACATCTCCATCTGTACTTGCATACATCTCCATCTATACTTGCACACATCTCCATCTACACTTGCATACATCTCCATCTATACTTGCATACATCTCCATCTATACTTGCATACATCCCCATCTATACTTGCACACATCTCCATCTGTACTTGCATACATCTCCATCTGTACTTGCATACATCTCCATCTATACTTGCATACATCTCCATCTACACTTGCATACATCTCCATCTATACTTGCACACATCTCCATCTACACTTGCATACATCTCCATCTGTACTGCATACATCTCCATCTATACTTGCATACATCTCCATCTATACTTGCATACATCCCCATCTATACTTGCACACATCTCCATCTACACTTGCACACATCTCCATCTACACTTGCACACATCCCCATCTATACTTGCACACATCTCCATCTACACTTGCATACATCTCCATCTATACTTGCATAAATCTCCATCTACACTTGCATACATCTCCATCTATACTTGCATACATCTCCATCTATACTTGCACACATCTCCATCTACACTTGCACACATCTACATCTACACTTGCATACATCTCCATCTATACTTGCACACATCTCCATCTACACTTGCATACATCTCCATCTACACTTGCATACATCTCCATCTATACTTGCATACATCTCCATCTACACTTGCACACATCTCCATCTACACTTGCATACATCTCCATCTATACTTGCACACATCTCCATCTACACTTGCACACATCTACATCTACACTTGCATACATCTCCATCTATACTTGCACACATCTCCATCTATACTTGCATACATCTCCATCTATACTTGCATACATCTCCATCTATACTTGCATACATCCCCATCTATACTTGCACACATCTCCATCTACACTTGCATACATCTCCATCTACACTTGCACACATCTCCATCTATACTTGCACACATCTCCATCTATACTTGCACACATCTCCATCTATACTTGCATACATCTCCATCTATACTTGCATACATCTCCATCTATACTTGCACACATCTCCATCTATACTTGCATACATCTCCATCTATACTTGCATACATCTCCATCTACACCGGTACACATCTCCATGTACACTTGCACACATCTCCATCTATACTTGCATACATCTCCATCTACACTTGCATACATCTCCATCTATACTTGCATACATCTCCATCTATACTTGCACACATCTCCATCTATACTTGCATACATCTCCATCTATACTTGCACACATCTCCATCTACACTTGCACACATCTCCATCTATACTTGCATACATCTCCATCTATACTTGCACACATCTCCATCTATACTTGCACACATCTCCATCTATACTTGCACACATCTCCATCTATACTTGCACACATCTCCATCTATACTTGCACACATCTCCATCTATACTTGCATACATCTCCATCTATACTTGCATACATCTCCATCTATACTTGCATACATCTCCATGTACACTTGCACACATCTCCATCTTCACCGGTACACATCTCCATGTACACTTGCACACATCTCCATCTATACTTGCATACATCTCCATCTATACTTGCATACATCTCCATCTATACTTGCATACATCTCCATGTACACTTGCACACATCTCCATCTTCACCGGTACACATCTCCATGTACACTTGCACACATCCCCATCTATACTTGCATACATCTCCATCTATACTTGCATACATCTCCATCTATACTTGCATACATCTCCATCTACACTTGCATACATCTCCATGTACACTTGCACACATCTCCATCTTCACCGGTACACATCTCCATGTACACTTGCACACATCTCCATCTATACTTGCACACATCTCCATCTATACTTGCATACATCTCCATCTATACTTGCATACATCTCCATCTATACTTGCACACATCTCCATCTATACTTGCATACATCTCCATCTATACTTGCATACATCTCCATCTATACTTGCATACATCTCCATCTGTACTTGCACACATCTCCATCTATACTTGCATACATCTCCATCTATACTTGCATACATCTCCATCTATACTTGCATACATCTCCATCTATACTTGCACACATCTCCATCTATACTTGCATACATCTCCATCTATACTTGCATACATCTACATCTATACTTGCACACATCTCCATCTATACTTGCATACATCCCCATCTATACTTGCATACATCTCCATCTACACTTGCACACATCTCCATCTACACTTGCACACATCTTCATCTATACTTGCACACATCTCCATCTATACTTGCACACATCTCCATCTATACTTGCACACATCTCCATATTCAGTGACACACATCTCCACCTATAAATACTCACAAATTAGTCACCGATGTGTAGGAACTAGCAACTTAATTAACAATATTTTCGTAAACAACACAGATCAGACAGAACATTATTCTCCTTGTTTTACATCAACAAACAGAACAGACAACAACAAACATATGTTAAGTATATGACCTGAAATGAATACGTGCATAAATTATAACAGTAATTAAAAAGATACTTAACGATATGTTTCACGGTTCAGCACATAAATTGAAATGCATAATAAACGTTACCATCTGTTGTCATCTTAATCCTAAATATCAGATGTTGATGTACAACTCTTACAGAATGATGGCAGTATCAAGAAGAGACCGGTTATGAAATAAAGACATCAAGAAAAAGTAGGTACAACATCAGTACTAGACTTCATCAAGAAACAATCAATTAAATAGTTCGGCCACATACGCAGATTATCACCAGACAATGCGTCTCACAGGGCAAACTTACTCCGATACAATGGGTTCAACGCAAAAAGGCCACACAAAATTGGACTTCAGAGATAACAGAGGCGACGAAAAACACTGTTTATGAAGCGCACATAAAAGCCCATTCTAGAAATCCTTTCTTATCCTGATCATGGGAGACAAAACAGAATTGTAGAAAAGAAAAAAAACAGAAGTACAACTTGTAAATGTAGGTACATTGTTACCTCAACTCTAGGAACACGATAAGCTGCTCCACATTGTTACCTTAACTCTAGAAACACGATAAGCTGCTCCACACTGTTACCTTAACTCTAGGAACACGATAAGCTGCTGCAGATTGTTACCTTAACTCTAAGAACACGATAAGCTGCTCCACACTGTTACATTAACTCTAAGAACACGATAAGCTGCTCCACACTGTTACCTTAACTATAAGAACACGATAAGCTGCTCCACATTGTTACATTAACTCTAAGAACACGACAAGCTGTTCCACATTGTTACCTTAACTCTAGCAACACAATAAACTGTTCCTCATTGTGATAAGTAATATAGTTTTCTGGTGTGGCTAACTTCTTTGTTTCTTGTCTCTAAATCCTAGTTTGTCTCACAGAGTCAGGAAAAGAAGAGATTTCTAGAACGGTATCATAAAAATGTTCAAATAAGTGTTGTTAGAGAATCATTCATAAAAATATTGTTCTAAATAAAACAGATTGGAGAAAGATTGTGGTAGCTTGTGTAAGCTGAGTAAATGATGTTTTTAACAAAATGTATACGTAATACCACCAATACTGACATATGGATGTGAGCCATATACAATAAACAAACAGATCGAAAAATCTCTGAAGGTCACAGAGATGTGGTTTTACAGAAGAATGATGAGAATCCTATGGACTGCTAAAATGACTAATGTGGAGGTGTTGAATGTGGCCAAGACACAGAGAAACTGTATCATCAATATAAGAAAGAGGCAGTCATCATTTTTTCGGGCATGTGATGAGGAGGGAGGTTTAGAACATATTGTGACAACCGGTAAAATCGAGGTGAGACGAATCACAGGAAGGCAGAGAGTGAGAAAATGCTGGAAAGCCTGACTTCATGGCACGGAAGATCATCAACATCTGAGATGAAAGCAAACACCAGAGACAGAAATGTGTGGAGATCCATGATCGCCTACGCCAGCCGGCATGACACCTGATGAGGATGATACATAATATCAGAAACGGTGATAGTACGTTTAACAAAATGATTCTTTTAAATAGACAATAATATATATTGTGTATTAATTTATTCCAAATCCAAATGATATAACTACTTATCAGATAAAAAAAAACATTCTTCTCATTCATAACATTACTTTTGCATTTTAGATTTATCATTCCACATTCCATGCATCTTGTGTTTTAGATGTCTTTTTTCCACGTACCGTCAATTTTGTAGTTTATGTGTATTTTTCCACGTACCATGGTTCTAGAAATTTAGACGTATTATTCCACGTACCATCGATTTTGTCTTTTCAATGTATTTTTCAACGTATCATCGATTTTGTCTTTTAGATGTATTTTTCAACGTACCATCGATTTTCTCTTTTCGATGTATTTTTCAACGTACCATCGATTTTGTATTTTAGATGTATTTTTTTCAGGTACCATCCCTACGCTTAACGGCAAGATTGGACAGCTAACTACATCTTCCACCTGGGAATAGACAATAGACCATAGGTCGTGTATTTTAGATGTATTATTCCACCTACAATAATTATTAAACCCAAGATAAATGAGGTCTCTCTTTTAGGATTGACTTCATTGCCCTGGGTTGCCCAATATGGCTCGGTTCTACACAGCAGAAAGTACATGCCACCTGCTAAGAGTCTTGCACAAAGCATGAACTTCATAACTCCTGCAAAAGCCACAGGAAGCTCATGAAAAATGCATTTATGAATAGAACAGCACAGTCCGAATTCGAACTCTTGGCTTTCGAAACACAAGGTAAACACACAGAGACTCTCTATTTATTATTCTGTTCTCTTTAGATATTGTGATACGATTATACACACACACACCGATATACTCTCACAGAGGGCGCTCAGATATCTATGTTAAGGTGTTCGTCCTAAGCTCGAAGAGTACTAAGTTGGTCTCTGAGTGAAGTTTTGTTGATTTTGTTTCCATGTATTCCAGACATCAAGCTAGTCGAGATCGAGTGTCCAGTTCTATAAAACCTCACAGTACTGATGTTGATAATACATTCTCTTCTTAAGCGCTTTCCAGGCTCAGTTCCACAGTAAACGTATAATAGTTTCCGACCGTAAAGATTCTCCACTAGTGACAACTGTTATAAGAAAGAGAAGATGGAGATATGTTGGACACACCGTGAGGAGAAATGATCAAAGAATATCAAAGCAGGCATTGAAGTGGGATGCAAAGAGTTCAAGAAAGAGAGGTCGACCTAAGGAGACCCTGAAACGAACTTTGCTGAGAGAGGCAGGAAATATCGATCTCAGTTCCATGAATGAGATTGAGCTAGTTGCTCTGGATAGAGCGGTATGGAGAAATTACTTGCAGGCCCTATGTAACGTATAACGGTACGAGAGGAATTGGTATACCGTGTGAGTATAATTTTAAAACAAGTAATAATTCCAGAAAAATTGTCAAAATAATGGCATATTAGCATATGCACATATGTGTAGGAATGCAGGACACCCACATACTTTAGACAATACAACATTTTATTGAGCCAAATGAAAAAATATCAGTAATAACCAAACATATTGTATAAAACGAGTACAGAAATATCGTGCATGCATTGTGCAAGCTGATAACTGAACCACTTATCTCAACGTCAGAAAAGAGCCTATGCACTGCATGGGTTCCTATTAGATAGTGACATTGTTCGCATGTGTATAAAAGTTTACCTTTCATGTCTTGAACATCTACAATTTTATTCGAAGAATCTAAAATATACAAAAACTTATTCCATTGAGATAATTTTATTTAATAGAGATATTTTAATCTTAAAATAGAGCACAATTTTCACTAGATTCTGACTTTCAAATACCTATAGATATATATATGTATAATTATTTTTAAGCTTGTAAATACATACATACATATATATATATATATATATATATATATATTATATATATATATATATATATATAATGCTCTCGTTTCTTAGACGCATGGTCCTGGTTAAATATCACATAAGAAGTGAAATTTGTTTCTGACTGTAACGGCTCTCATGTGGACCTAGCTTCAGTTGGATACCGGTAACAACACTGGGATGTAAAGGATGGTTCGTGTGGTGTTGAAGACATCCCCAAACATGAACTAATGGTCAATGATAACAATACTGACCGATGACATAATCCCCCCAACATACCTCGTAGCATGAAAAAGGGTTTCGTTAAATGTTTTTATTTACTTCTTATTTTTAAAGAAAATTAAAGGCCGAACACGCAAGAGATGGACATTAGAGATAACAGAGAGGACGAAAAACACTGTTTATGAAACGCACAGAAAAGCCCGTTCTAGAAATTTCTTATCCTGACGGTGAGAGAGAAAACATGATTAGAGAAAGAAAGACAGAAATATAATGGAGGCAATGTATCATCATTGTGATAAGTAAGAAATATAATGGAGGCAATGTATCATCATTGTGATAAGTAAGACTTCCCATACGAATAAGGCCACTCCGGTCAAATGAATGTTCTTTTTTTACTTTTCTTTCCATGCCATAGTCTCAACAAGTAGAGATGAACTTTGTTCTACATTCTACTACTATCGGGTACAGATTCACATTTGGTGGTTAAGTCAATTCATTAGTAACCGGAAACAGAGATCATATCACGTGGCAATGCAGTAGCAGATATCGCATACACTAAACTGGTATGTCCTAAATAAACAAACATGTAGATGCGTATCGCTAGGGAAGTGTTTTTGTAGTTGTTCGGTTGGGATCTGACAGGTGTTTGATGGTAATGAGCACGATATGGGAGCAGCACGACAACGAGTTATCAATTTATGAATAGTTCTCATTTCAGGTATATCTTTTAGTCTTGTTTTCAAGGAAATTCAAGCATTAGTGGATGAGATGGTGGGGAAACAAGCATTAGTGGATGAGATGGTGGGACTTTGCCCGTCTGCCCAGCGTGTTCGTAGCGCGTTGGACTATGGGTGACTATCCCTCTGTGTGTGCGGGTTCAGTTCCGCCGGATGGCAGAAAAAGTCACAGATTCCCCAGATTTACGGTGTTCGTGGCACCGAACCGAAGGGTTACGATGTCCATGGCACCGAGCCGAAGAGCTGAAAAGCTCAGGTGCTTCTGGATCGGAAAAAGAAAAAAAAAAGATGGTGGCACTAAATTGATATGAAGGAGTTGGAATCAGTTGATGTGGAAGGGGTGGAACCATCAGCATGCATACTCTTCGATATATGTTGGGTGATATTGAGCACATGTGGGTATTCCCGTAGTGCAATGATGTCAGTCTAGTAATCAATAACCAATAACAAGCTGTGGAAAAGTGATGAAAAAAACCAACAAAAGATCGAACATCTCTCGTCAAAATTTAAACAACTAATATTTTTCTTATTTATTTTTTTGCATGCTTTGAACCCAGTAGTGGTCATGGCGTCTAGTTTTGCGCATCTGATTGATTTTTGCGTGACAGTTTGCTTTCCGTATCACCTGTATATCTCGTCATTCAGCACTTCGATTCTGATATCTTCTTCTTCTTCTTTGCGTTCGTTCTTTACGACCAATTTTAATCACGCTTTGTTATATGTTTGATCATTGTCAAGAACGTGTATACGTTGCATATTGGTTTAGGCCCCTAAACGCATAGACTTCTGCACGTTTAGGACATGTGCATCCGATTTCAACCAAACCTCCTTAGTCGCCTTCTGACGACATGCGTGGCAGGTAACAGTGGTTCTATTCTTTACACCCCAAATTTGGGCCCGGTAACCACTCGGGCGGATTCTGATGTGTTTTTGTTAGTGAACAGAAAGAGCAGCAACAATATGTACCAGTACCATGAATATGAATAGTGCTAAAATATTACGGAGAAACTTGGACAAAGATCAAATCAGCTGAAAAAAAACACACCTGAGTATCTTATCATACTGTTACGCAACAGATCTCACAATACAATGGACAGATAAAATAACCAAAAATTATTTTTTTTATTATTTGGAATTTTAAAAAAACATGTTAGTGCGAAAACAAAAATGGAAGAAAATTAATGAATTATTTTGGACATACATAGAGACATAAACGTTTGGGAAAAAAGATGATGTACGGGAAGCATTATGGGGAAGTAAAATAGAGGACAATAACAAAAGATTATGTACAGGGAAGCATTATGGGGAAGTAAAATAGAGGACAATAACAAAAAGTATAAATATATGAATTGATAGATGGACTGAACATGGTGGCAATAAAGACTGGACGGACATCCCTGGCCGAATGGATTAGAAGGCGGCTCCCATGATGGAGACCTGTGTTCAGTCCCCGGTAAGGCCAAGGACTTTTTTTCTGTTGTGGGCATAAATGAAAACTCTTTCCCTGAACAGATTCATGGAGACTGCACTAGATATGCTGCATTAAATTTCTGAGGTTCTCGTCCCACCTGTCCTACACCGCTCTAAAAGCGGTACTACATCCAGTAAAGGCAGTGTTATCTGGAAAATGAAAGAGAAAATTTACGAAGGAGATTTATAAAGGTGACACAATTGTCATTTGCCAACCCACGTCTGGTTTCAGAATAGTAGAGAGCAGCTGTTTCTATACCAGAGATTCCCAAACTTTTTCGGCCTACCGCCCACTTTGCACAATATAAACTTTGTAACGCCCTCCACATTATAACAGTTTGCCACCGCCTCGGCCCCTTCCCACGTATATACGTGTGCTATATTTTGACATAGAAAAAATATATATATTTGTGTTATACATGGTCAATGTTCAAATGATTATATGCATGAAACAGAAAATGGATGAAAAAATTTAAGATGGGCATATGGTGAATTTAAATGCAGAATTCAAATTGTAAATGAATCGCAAGATCACGAAGATAATTTATTTTAAAATATTTATTATTAATTTTTTCTTTGAAGAGCCACCGACCCCTAATCGCCTGAAAACCGCCAAATTCTTCTGAACGCACTATTGCTTCCTAGAACCTTCAGCGCCCAGGGGTGGGGGAGGAGGGGCGGGAGGGGTTGGTACCGCCCACTTTGGGAAACGCTGATCTAGACCATGACGACAACGGTTAACTTGGGCTATCTGGTTTGATAAACATATACAAGATGTTGATATTTGGAATAGGTTCTTTCATAAACAATCTTTCTAGTGGTTTCTGTGGCGTAGAGGCTAGGTGCTCGTCAATCTTATCAAAGGTATCAGGTTCGGTCCCTCGTGGAGCCATCTGAATATTTTCCAGAGATCCCTGATCTCAGTGTAGGTGAGATCGAGTTCCTAGTTCTATCGGAGACGGAAGATAAAACGTAGGTCCCGTGTTGAGATTGAGCACGTAAAAGAACCCTTGACAGTACAAAATAGAAAAGAGCAGGTTAGAATACAACTGACATTGCTAAAATTCATATATTCAAAATAAAATTCCTACGAAAACATCTTTTCATCTTCAAAAATTACATCAGGGACCCTCGACTGTGCTACGGCGATCGTGCACTGCAGCTGAGATCTTCCTGTGTATGAAAGAGATCGGAGCACACATGGTTACTCACCGATGGTCCAATGATTATGGTCTTATTAATTAATCAATCAATCTCTCTCGTTCTATTTCTATGTTCTATTTCTGTGTTCTATTTCTGTGTTCTATTTCTGTGTTCTATTTCTGTGTTCTATTTCTGTGTTCTATTTCTGTGTTCTATGTTCTATTTCTATGTTCTATTTCTATGTTCTATATCTATTTTCTATTTCTGTGTTCTATTTCTGTGTTCTATTTCTGTGTTTTGTACTGGTTCTCTCTCTCTCTCTCGATCGTTCTATTTCTGTGTTCTGTGCTGGTAAATGTTAACAAATTATGCAAGTAGAATATGTATGTTCATTGTGGGAATATTGTTATTGATGGAAGGCAATGGTAGAGTGAGATTACGTTCCTTGTTACACAACTGACCTTTGACGATATGCAGTGTTCGTTTGAGATTGAATACTGATTGCATGGATGAGCTCTAACTTATTCAGAGAAGGCGCTCAAGTCGACCATACTAGGCCAGAAAGCGCACAAGAAACAACAGTATCGTACATCTTCCGCTTGCTTATATACGACAACTACAAAGTCCGATACAGCTAATGCTATTGATCTATATACCTAGTCTCGTGTAGTTAAGTCAGTAGAATTTAAAACTACATGACATCAGAGATGAGCTCCAGACAACAGTTGACTTCATCATAAGAAGACATCCAATGGTATAAACATTCAAGCAGAGATCGTAAGGTGAAGATGACAGTTAAACATTTAAAATGGTTAATCCATGTTATACATGAATATATATATATTTTTTTTTTCATTCTTATAAAGAAACATATTTCATTATTTGAGACTATAGTTTCACAGCTTGTCTGAGCATAACTATACTCCTGAAGAGAAGAATGAGGACCGATCCACAGAAACAATCGCATGCTTTGACATTAGCTGTAGGACATTCAACACATATGCATATTTCGGTCACGCTATATTCTAGCTTACGCAAGCAATAATCATATTTCTATTTTTATCTTTGATAGTATCGTATTTTCCTCTGTAACATTTGTATTAAAATAAATTGCTTAACCTTCTAAGAATATTCACCAAGTATCCACACACATGTATTATATATATATATTTATCTATAAATCAGTCTACGATATTATCTAAGATAAGATATTAAATGTTATCATTTTCTCAACCTAGCAATTATTCCCGTTCAAGAAGCGAATTTACAGTCGCTGTAGCAGAGGGACATTCTCGCAATATTCCAACATAGTCTGGACCACATAGATAATTGTGAATGCTAGACAGTTTCGTTCTGTAATTGTTGGCGTTTTGTGAGATTCTGAACTATATTTATTTAGTTTTGTATAGATTGTTCACAGGCTAAATTCAGGCTGGAAATGTCTAATTATGTTTCAAAGTGCTTCAGGCACGGTTTAACAGTTATAAGAGACGCCCTTGTTAAGATTCACCTCACATAGTATGACTATTTGAGAACTGAATTTTAACAGTCCAGTCACGGATTTGTTAAAATTTGTTTTGCAAATCTCAAAGACATAATTTACTTTTAAAGCAGTTGTTTGCGACTCATGGCCCGCTGGATATATGTGGCCCTAATTGTTTTTTTCATGAAACATGAACGTATTTCAGTTCTAAATATGTTGTAGCCAATCAAGTCATCAGCTAGGAAGAATTTAATCATTTACTTGACTGAATGAACAAAATCTAGTTCTCAACTAGGAAGAATTTAATCATCTACTTGACTGAATGAACAAAATCTAGTTCTCAACTAGGAAGAATTTAATCATCTACTTGACTGAATGAACAAAATCTAGTTCTCAACTAGGAAGAATTTAATCATCTACTTGACTGAATGAACAAAATCTAGTTCTCAACTAGGAAGAATTTAATCATTTACTTGACTGAATGAACAAAATCTAGTTCTCAACTAGGAAGAGTTTAATCATCTTTCTTGACTGAATGAACAAAATCTAGTTCTCAACTAGGAAGAATTTAATCATTTACTTGACTGAATGAAAAAATTAGGGTACAATCAACCTTTAGCATTGTTTTCATTTCTTCTAAGCATTTATAAAGTAGTTCCAGTAGTATTCATTAGTTGAAGAACTAATTATTTCTCGAGTAACTCAGGAGATTCATCTCTCTTCTGGTCGTCACACTGCTACTGGGTTGTTGCCCATTGATCACACTGCACTGTTGCCCAGAAGTTGTCACACTGTACCGGTTTGTTGCCCAGTGTCGTCACACTGCTCCGCTTCGTTTCCAATCTTCTTTTTTCTGTTCTTGTCTTGCGCGTTATGGTGGCCTGAGCGATTGTTATTTGCTCTTGTTCGACAGTTCTGCTTGTCCACCTCAACCATCTTTTTGTAGGTTTCCTCTCCGGTTCTCTCCTATGTTCTATTGTTGCAGACTCTGTATACTGTGGAGTTTGGATGCATTCTTATTAAGTGAGCCAAACCACTTCATTCTTTGTTTCTCAATTGTAATTCGCAAGGTTCTGCTAGGCCAAACTTTTCTTTCTTATACTATGTTCGGTGTTCTGTCTTTTCTAGTGTTGTTGGTAACTTTTGTTACTGCGCTTTGCTCATTGTCCATGTTTTGCTCTGGTAACACAAAGTAGGTATGAAAATGCTATTGATCCTCTGTTGTTTAGCTGTTAGTGAAATTTGTGGGTGCTTTAATACGATTCATAATTTTATTAATTTTAGAAAGCGCTTGTAATCATTTTAAATATTGGTTACTGGTGATGCGACTTCTTCAATAAAAGAATCAATTTACTGTCTTTGAATTAGAAGCATTACTGTGTTCTTGATACTTTCTTAAAGACAAAAGTCTTCTTTCTTATTGTTGTAAATATAATAAATTTGTTTACATAACTATGACATTTCAAACATAACAATGCCATATATTTAGTGAAGAAATTTCAACGGTAACACATATACACTTTATCGTTACTAGTTTTGTGAATTATATTATGCCATGCCATGAAGTTGGATTGTTGTAAACTGTGTCTGACTATGAAGGGGCTCTGTGGCTTGGAGGTAAAGTGCACGTCTCTTGCTCTGAAAGTAAACCTGGTGGATCTGAACATTTTCACCCCGTAGATGAGGTCGAGTTCCTAGTCATATCGGTGATGGATGATACAACTTATGTTTCGTGTATTAGTTACACACATTAAAAACTATTGGCAATACACAAAAACCCGATAAAGTATGCTGCATAGTCGCCACCGGGCAAGAAAAAAACCCGATAAAAGTATTCTGCATAGTCGCCACCGGGCAAAATTCAACGATTAAAATGAAGTACTTAAATAACATTTTATCAATTTTAAAATTACATCGTTGACACTGGTAGGTGCTGCGGTGGAGCTCGTGAACTGCCGCTGAGCTCTTCCGTTCTAAGAAGATATCGAAGCACACATGGTTATTCTCCAAAGTGCAGTGATAAGGTTTCTATTAAGCAATCACTCACTCATGTAATCTCTGTCTGCTTTGCATCCCATTGATCCATTTATTATTTTGTGTTCTAAATCTCCCCATTTACTACCATCACGTGCCTACAATAATCGACACTCAGGGCGCAGAGCACGAGGCAGGCCAAGAACACGATGGATGACAACGCCAAGCGCAACACGCCTGGCACAAGATAGAAAACTAACTCTCCCCACGTCGCTAACCAAATGTGGTTAAGATAAGATAAGATAAGTTCTAAATCTCAGTTTTCTCATATTGAAACTGTAATACAATTGCTGTCTATTTATTATGTTTATCATAAGCATCATCTCTGCTTTAACCTTGTTCAGTACATCAATATTTGTTTTTATATGCAACAATTTCAAGAGTTTCAAAAGAAAGGATTATATGCAACAATTTCAAGAGTTTCAAGAGCAAGGATTATATGCAACAATTTCAAGAGTTTCAAGAGAAAGGATTATATGCAACAATTTCTAGTTTCAAGAGGAAGGATTATAAGCAACAATTTCAAGAGTTTAAAGAAGGATTATAAGCAACAATTTCAAGAGTTTCAAGAGGAAGGATTATAAGCAACAATTTCAAGAGTTTAAAGAAGGATTATAAGCAACAATTTCAAGAGTTTAAAGAAGGATTATAAGCAACAATTTCAAGAGTTTCAAGAGGAAGGATTTACTACAGTGAAACCGGTTTCCTGATATGGCGCGATTTCCTTCGCAGAACTTTACCCCCACACCCCCTTCCCCCTCCTCCCCAACAGTCCTCCGGAATTTCTCTCTCATAGGCCAGATGTCCTGCCTCTGCGGCCGTCATGTTCAAACCATCAGTTATATTCTGAATCCATCTTCTCCGTGGTCTTCCTCTTTTTATCTTTGCTAGTATGCTTCCTTCCATGGTGGTCTTCTCCAGCCCTTCATGTCTTTTTATGTCCAATAGATCTTGTTTTTGAAGATTGGTAGCTCTCAAATGTCCTGATTTATTTTATTGACGGTACACAAATGGTAGATCTCTAATGACCTGATTTATTTTATTGACGGTACACAAATGGTAGCTCTCAAATGTCCTGATTTATTTTATTGAAGGTACACAAATGGTAGCTCTCAAATGACCTGATTTATTTTATTGACGGTACACAAATCCCCGTAGAGAATCTCTTCCGGTAGCTTTATTGTCATACCAACACCATCCGTTCAAATTATTATTGGAACCAATCGAAGTATTTTATTGATTTTATATGTAGGCTCTTGCCTAGTGACCAAACTGCACATTTCGGATTTAGACTAACAAATATTTACTCCACAGTTTCTGTTTTTGTCAATATTTGTTCTGTAGTTGTAATCGTCATATTTTACCTGCTTCTAGTTCCACATGTTTCTAATTTCATTTATTCACAGACCAATGAAGATTACTTCAGCTGTGCACGTTTCTGGAAGCGGATTCCAAGTACCATATCATGGAGAAGTGGTGTTCTTAGTAAATTGTTACACGTCATGCTAATACTGAGCTAAAATATAACCATCTTCACGCCAAGTGTTATTGAACGAGCGTAACATTCCAAGTGTTGCATATGCTTCTTAATGATGTCAATACTATTTATGTTCACGAAATGTAATGTGATCTTAGAAACTTCAGATTAGAAATTGTGAAATTAGCACTTTCAATCAAATTGTGCAATCAGAATTGCATGGATTATTGTTATTAATGTTAAGATGCTAACAGATTGAAATGTTTTGAAATGCGTGCACATGTTATGTAATATTCTCGAAAGTTCTGTTCGAAATCTTGAAGTGACTCTTGATATGAATATTGGTAATTTCGAAAACGTGAATACGCCAGCTTATAGTAGCAGGTCTATTTTAGTCTACATCGAACATACAGCTGCACAGCTTATAGATACGGTCTTCGCAGGTCCGTTGATGACTGAAAAATGCAAACACAAAATAAGAGACTTTGTTACAAACATCACATTTAAATGGGATAAATTTGGATTCGAATCCACTACCTTAATAACGCTGGGCAACGGTTTAACCACTATACGCCACAGAGACACCCTCAGAGTCAGTACCAACACTAAATCATGACATTAACATGTTTCTTTTCAATATGATAACGAATTTCAATTTTAACAATTTATCTTCTTGTCTTTCTGTTTACTTCATGCAAGTACCACTGTCATTTTTGCATCTTCTTTGTTAGAGTCTGTCCTTTCCTGTACACTTTCTTTATCTATTTCTTATGCATTTTTAACCACGAATAGTGAATAGGCCCTCAACCAATTCACGCCACGTCTTCTTATCTCAACTATATCTTGCAGCTCTTTCCAATTTCTCGTCTCGTCAAACTTTTCCTGCAGCTCTTTCCATTTATTTCTCGTATCGTCAAACTTTTCCTGCAGCTCTTTCCATTTATTTCTCGTATCGTCAAACTTTTCCTGCAGCTCTTTCCATTTATTTCTCGTGCGTCAAACTTTTCCTGCAGCTCTTTCCATTTATTTCTCGTATCGTCAAACTTTTCTTGGTATTATTTTTCCATGTTTTTCTAGACCATCCTCTTTTTCCCCTTCCCTGCGGGTTCCAGGAAATGACCTCTGAGCTACCCATTTTTTAAAACAAATACTCTATTCATTTGACGTGTCATTTCTGCTGAGAGAGATCGATCAATATTGGAAAAATCAATGCAGTGAAATCAATCCTTGCTTTCTAAACTCCTTTAAATATTTGGTTTAAGTTATAATTTTTATTGACTCTTTGATTGATAGGGCCATCACAGTTGCTTTTCGGATAACAACCCAATCTCTTTCTAGCATAGTCAGATTTCAACGACAGTGAATGAACTTTCTAGCATAGTCAGATTTCAACGGCAGTGAATGAACTTTGTAGAATACTAAGATTCCAACGGCAGTGAATGAACTTTCTAGAATACTAAGATTCCAACGGCAGTGAATGAACTTTCTAGAATACTAAGATTCCAACGGCAGTGAATGAACTTTCTAGCATAGTCAGATTTCAACGGCAGTGAATGAACTTTCTAGAATACTAAGATTCCAACGGCAGTGAATGAACTTTCTAGAATACTAAGATTCCAACGGCAGTGAATGAACTTTCTAGCATAGTCAGATTTCAACGGCAGTGAATGAACTTTCTAGAATACTAAGATTCCAACGGCAGTGAATGAACTTTCTAGAATACTAAGATTCCAACGGCAGTGAATGAACTTTCTAGAATACTAAGATTCCAACGGCAGTGAATGAACGTTCTAGCATAGTAAGATTTCAACGGCAGTGAATGAACTTTCTAGCGCTAGCAGTGTTCCCAATGTAATTTTTTTTAAATATAAAGACAATGATAATATGCACAGAAATATGACTATCTTTGTAATTTCAATTAACTGTGCATGCTGAGCTGTTTTGTCGCATACTCTTGTCGATGTTATATTGCTAAGTGTTTCTTTACGTGTTGAACTTAAACACGGGATATACGTTAAATTATCAGCAACCGATAGGATTGTAAACTTGATCTCCCCTATATTCAGATCATGATTCTCTGGAAAAATCGCTCCACACGAGGAACGAACCAAGTACCTTTAGAGCGAGAGACCAGAACTTTACTTCCACATCACATAAACCTTCGTACATTGTACTAAAGAAATGGAGTGCCAGTTATTATTCTACACACTCTGGACGTCAGCAGATCAACTAGAACTGGATTGTTCTAACGCTAAGTGACAAGACTATTATCTGTACGAAGCAATGAAATAACAAAAAAGGTTGGTTCGATCGTGGTCCCCGGCAACATAAGACCGACTATCTCAAACGGGAGATCGAAAATTCATGTTTAATGTGGGCTAATTTTGTATATGTTTGAAGGAACACTGTAAGCTTTTTTTTTTAATTTGTACCCAATTCTTTGTCCAATGTTATTTATTGATGAAAAATATGAATAATACTGACGTTCCTTAGTGTTAAACTTAACTTGTAACATAATATGAATAATACTGATGTTCCTTAGTGTTAAACTTAACTTGTAACATAATATGAATAATACTGATGTTCCTTAGTGTTAAACTTAACGTGTAACATAATATAAATAATACTGATGTTCCTTAATGTTAAACTTAACTTGTAACATAATATGAATAATAATGACGTTTCTTAGTGTTAAACTTAACTTGTAACATAATATAAATAATACTGATGTTCCTTAGTGTTAAACTTAACTTGTAACATAATATAAATAATAATGACGTTTCTTAGTGTTAAACTTAACTTGTAACATAATATAAATAATACTGATGTTCCTTAGTGTTAAACTTAACTTGTAACATAATATGAATAATACTGATGTTCCTTAGTGTTAAACTTAACGTGTAACATAATATAAATAATACTGATGTTCCTTAGTGTTAAACTTAACTTGTAACATAATATAAATAATACTGATGTTCCTTAATGTTAAACTTAACTTGTAACATAATATGAATAATACTGATGTTCCTCAATGTTAAACTTAACTTGTAACAAAATATGAATAATACTGATGTTCCTCAATGTTAAACTTAACTTGTAACAAAATATGAATAATACTGATGTTCCTCAATGTTAAACTTAACTTGTAACAAAATATGAATAATACTGATGTTCCTCAATGTTAAACTTAACTTGTAACAAAATATGAATAATACTGATGTTCCTCAATGTTCAACTTAACTTGTAACAAAATATAACCTTGACTTAGCATGATTTTTAAAAAAATGAATTCTTCTTTATACTACAACAAAACTGGAATGCGAGGTCACGCGACAGTTGTGGTCTTATTTCCTAGAATTTTTACCTGGAACCACCGTCCGTGTGTTATCGGAAGCCATGGTTCAGTGTGCTCATTCTGTACCATTGGTGGTCTCTATGATGAAGTGTTTAAGATGTTTGCCTGTCGTTCTGAAGGTTGCCGCTTCAAATCCCGACTAGTCACATGTGCAATTTCTCATGTGACTGTTGTTGGAGTTACGAAATTCGTGCTTTGTGCACAACTCTTGGCAAACGGCGAGCCATTTCTGCAGACAGGACCAAATAATATAGAGAATCCCGGTGCAAAAATATGTATTCCTTTGCCGTTATACTGTTATTCCCTACCACCAGATGTCATGCTACTCAAAACATTTTCTTCGATACTCTAGACAAGCGGTTCTTAAACTTTGAAGTACCTCGGACCTCCTTTTAAATACATTTTGCTGTCACAGACCCACAAATATATTGATGAAAATAAACAGGAATTAATTATCTCTGTGTTACAATAGTAAACACTGTTATCAGTCTGCGGGAAACTTCAAATGATCTTTAATTTTGTCCTGTCAGACATCTAGACTCCGGTCTGATCCGGGTCCTTAGACTTCGCAGCGGAACTATTTTACCATTGTTTTTATACATTATTTAACAAATAAAATTATATTCGAAATGTCAAAGAATATAATATTTCTTCAATCGCTTGAGGACACCGTTTGAGTACCTCGTGGACCCCAGGGGGCAGGGGAGGGAGGGGGTCCGCTGACCCCAGTTTGGGAAACTCTACTCTAAACAACATACTAAATAGTGCCACTTATGTGCTGAGTGTGCCGACGTAAAGGGAAATTAAAGTAACAAATGGTAACGCCTTTTCAATTGTCCTGGACTTGGTGATATTGGATTAGTCTTTGGCTGGAAGTTTGTCTCAGGGGAAATAGAATAAACCGACAGTGCATTGTTGTAACCGTTTCAAGAAACGAACGACGTTTACCAAGCGACGTGTGATATAGTTTCGCAAATATCTGGTGTCAGTCTCCATTAAGTGTCACAACCAGCCTCCCTTGTAGTATCTCTCATCTATGGACTAGACATCAATATTGGGAATGAACAACCAGTCTCCCTTGTTGTATCTCTCAACTATGGACTAGACATCAATATTGGGAATGAACAACCAGTCTCCCTTGTTGTATCTCTCAACTATGGACTAGACATCAATATTGGGAATGAACAACCAGTCTCCCTTGTTGTATCTCTCAACTATGGACTAGACATCAATATTGGGAATGAACAACCAGTCTCCCTTGTTGTATCTCTCATCTATGGACTAGACATCAATATTGGGAATGAACAATCAATGGTAATTATCAAAACAAAGGAAAACTAAAGGTTAAACAAAGAAATTGTGAGTTAGAAACACTGGAAGAAGTATCAAGCTTTGTATATATGAGAAATACAATAACTGATATTTGAAGAAGTAAAAATGCAAATATAAAGAGATTACAGTTGTCCAATAATATATTTAACTATTGACCATGTTTGACACTGGTAACATAGTGTTGGCCAGGAAATGGTTCTTCTTCTTCTCTTCCATCATTTACTTCTATATAAAAGTGTTGGGAGGTGGGGGGTGCGTAGTGGTCTTCTGTATGCTTGATTTAAGACACTTTGTAAGCTAATATTCATTTTCGTAAGGTTGTTCTTGATGCCGACACTCCATCTTTTGCGGGGTCTTCCTCTTGCTTTGTACTCGTTATACTTTTTCTGTGTGGCTCTCTATGGTATGCGACACCAGAACTATCTTGGCAGGTGTCAAAACCATGTAATATGTAGTTCTTTTATGAATTGCATGACTGGTTTCACATCCAGTCTCCTTCTGATTTCTTAATTTCTAATTTTGTCTCTTATTGTCACACCTACAGTTCTTCTAAGACACATCATCTCTGTCGTTATGATTTTCCGCTCATTAGCTGCTACTATTGGCCATGTTTGACACTGGTAACATAGTGTTGGCCAGAAAATTGTTCTTATGTGATTTGCTTTAGTTTTTAGAGATATCTCTTTATGTGACAACAGTGGTGTTAAGGCGGGAGACACACCCAGAACAAGGGTTGTCTTTTTTAGAATTTAACGGAAAAAAAACTAACAAACATATTGTCATACAATTTGGCCAAATGTTGCAATAGGTATGGATGTTATAAAACTAACAAACATATTGTCATACAATTTGGCCACATGTTGCAATAGGTATGGATGTCATGGATGTTAATGATAAACAACGTTTAGTGTACGCATTGCAATTATGTATTTGAAAAATAATTAATTTTCTGGGAAATATATTTTCAAACCACATCACCCCCCTCCCTCCCCCTTTCATCATGCAGTAGATTTAAATAACATAAGAAGTACAAAGAATGCCAAACTAGCTTTTGATATGCATATCACCCATAATTATAGCGTGAACCTCCAAAAATGTCTAACCCAATTGGTTTTGTAGATATGGTTTTTCCAATGCAACTCTTCCAAATTAAAAATAAATTTCAATTTAGAACAGCAATATCTCTGCTTATATATAGTTTAGACAACAAGTGGAGGTTTACGCTATAACTATGTGTGATATCTACATCATATGCCAGTTTGGCGTTCTTTGCATTTCTCGTGAAATCCACAGCACGACGAAGGAATGGGAAGAGGGTACAGTATATTTTCAAGAAAATAAATTATGTTTTAAATAACTAATTACAGTGCATACACTAAACGTTGTTTATTATCGAAAACAATGCGTTCTGCAACATGGGGCCTAATTGTATGACAATATATTTGTTAAGTTTTTTATGTTAATTTAAAAAAAGACAATCCTTGTTCTGGGTGGGTCTCCTATGCCAAGTAGGTTATAAACAGCAGTGGGGAAAGCACACATCCCTGTCTAACTCCTGAGTTTACTGTGAATGTTTTAGATATTCCGGCTTTTGTTCTTATGTAACTTTTATTTGAAATGTATAACCTCTTGCAGACCTTGATGAGATGTTTGCTGATTCCATATTTTCTTAGACAATCCCATAGTTTGTTTCTATCGACTCTGTCGAATGACTTTCCCTGAGAATTATTAACTTGTACATATTGTTGCTGTCTTTAAATCCACTTTAGATATGATTCTATTATTAACTTGTACATATTGTTGCTGTCTTTAAATGCACTTTAGATATGATTCTATTATTAACTTGTACATATTGTTGCTGTCTTTAAATCCACTTTAGATATGATTCTATTATTAACTTGTACATATTGTTGCTGTCTTTAAATCCACTTTAGATATGATTCTATTATTAACTTGTACATATTGTTGCTGTCTTTAAATCCACTTTAGATATGATTCTATTATTAACTTGTACATATTGTTGCTGTCTTTAAATGCACTTTAGATATGATTCTATTATTAACTTGTACATATTGTTGCTGTCTTTAAATCCACTTTAGATATGATTCTATTATTAACTTGTACATATTGTTGCTGTCTTTAAATGCACTTTAGATATGATTCTATTATTTATGATTTTCTCTCTCTTTTCTCTCGTCTGTTTTTTGCCCGTTTGTCTGCTATGATGAATTCAGGTGCAGTTATGGCGCATAATATGTCACCTCTGACTGATTTTTACGGGAAGGCATGTTTTCCTTATTCCCAGCTTCCCTCGTCATTTACGGGAAGACATGTTTTCCTTATTCCCAGGTTCCCTCGTCATTTACGGGAAGGCATGTTTTCCTTATTCCTAGGTTCCCTCGTCATTTACGGGAAGACATGTTTTCCTTATTCCCAGGTTCCCTCGTCATTTACGGGAAGACATGCTTTCCTTATTCCCAGGTTCCCTCGTCATTTACGGGAAGGCATGTTTTCCTTATTCCCAGGTTCCCTCGTAATTTACGGGAAGGCATGTTTTCCTTATTCCCAGGTTCCCTCGTCATTCAGGGAAGGCATGTTTTCCTTATTCACAGGTTCCCTCGTCATTTACGGGAAGTTTTACTCCAACTTTAGATGTACTTGTGATTTAGATCCGCAACTGTTTTTTTTCTTTTTCGATCCAGAAGCACTTGAGCTGGAAGCTCTTCGGCTCGGTGTCATGGACATCGTAACCCTTCGGCTCGGTACCACGAACACCGTAAATCTGGGGAACCTGTAGCTTTTCTGCCAGTCCGCGGAGTTGAACCCGCACTTACAGAGGACTTGTCACCCGTAGTCCAACGCGCTACGAACACGCTGGGCAGACGGGCGGATCCCCAATTAAAACCTTGATCAAAACATTATTGGATGTTAAGGTTAAAGAGCAACGAGTACGCGTAACACAGAAACACACAAGTGTGAGACCAACAAGATGAACAAATGAAGAAACACACAAGTGTGAGACCAACAAGATGAACAAATGAAGAAACACACAAGTGTGAGAGGAACATCACAAGATGAACAAATGAAGAAGCACACAAGTGTGAGAGGAACATCACAAGATGAACAAATGAAGAAACACACAAGTGTGAGAGGAACATCACAAGATGAACAAATGAAGAAACACACAAGTGTGAGAGCAACATCACAAGATGAACAAATGAAGAAACACACAAGTGTGAGACCAACATCACAAGATGAACAAATGAAGAAACACACAAGTGTGAGAGGAACATCACAAGATGAACAAATGAAGAAACACACAAGTGTGAGAGGAACATCACAAGATGAACAAATGAAGAAACACACAAGTGTGAGAGGAACATCACAAGATGAACAAATGAAGAAACACACAAGTGTGAGAGGAACATCACAAGATGAACAAATGAAGAAACACACAAGTGTGAGACCAACATCACAAGATGAACAAATGAAGAAACACACAAGTGTGAGACCAACATCACAAGATGAACAAATGAAGAAACACACAAGTGTGAGAGGAACATCACAAGATGAACAAATGAAGAAACACACAAGTGTGAGAGGAACATCACAAGATGAACAAATGAAGAAACACACAAATGTGAGAGGAACATCACAAGATGAACAGATGAAGAAACACACAAGTGTGAGAGGAACATCACAAGATGAACAAATGAAGAAACACACAAGTGTGAGAGGAACATCACAAGATGAACAAATGAAGAAACACACAAGTGTGAGAGCAACATCACAAGATGAACAAATGAAGAAACACACAAGTGTGAGAGGAACATCACAAGATGAACAAATGAAGAAACACACAAGTGTGAGACCAACATCACAAGATGAACAAATGAAGAAACACACAAGTGTGAGAGGAACATCACAAGATGAACAAATGAAGAAACACACAAGTGTGAGAGGAACATCACAAGATGAACAAATGAAGAAACACACAAGTGTGAGAGGAACATCACAAGATGAACAAATGAAGAAACACACAAGTGTGAGACCAACATCACAAGATGAACAAATGAAGAAGCACACAAGTGTGAGAGGAACATCACAAGATGAACAAATGAAGAAGCACACAAGTGTGAGAGGAACATCACAAGATGAACAAATGAAGAAACACACAAGTGTGAGACCAACATCACAAGATGAACAAATGAAGAAACACACAAGTGTGAGAGGAACATCACAAGATGAACAAATGAAGAAGCACACAAGTGTGAGAGGAACATCACAAGATGAACAAATGAAGAAACACACAAGTGTGAGAGCAACATCACAAGATGAACAAATGAAGAAACACAAGTGTGAGAGGAACATCACAAGATGAACAAATGAAGAAACACAAGTGTGAGACCAACATCACAAGATGAACAAATGATAGCCTGACAGAGTACAACAACAACAATACGCTAGAGATGAAGGATGTTGGAAATAAATTGCAGTCAGTCTTCAATGAGAAGTCTTATAGATATACTTGTAATGTTTAACTTCTTGAATGTAGGAAACCACCTATTACATATATATATATATATATATATATATTGAAAACATGTATAAATCTACATTCATATCTAAAGTGTATGCGATGAGTGTTAAAATGCTTAATTGAAAACATGTATATATCTACATTCCTATCTAAAGTGTACGCGATGCGTGTTAAAATGGGAACTGCCAAACACAAATACTTTGTTATATGCACCATTCATTTTATTAATAATCACTGAACGAATGCGATTAGCCGTTATCTCTCTTTCTCCCTAGCCAGTGACGCCCCTGGCACTTAGGGCAGCAACAAATGCACACCCTTCGTCTCTACTCTTGGCCGACATCTGTACTGTGTTGCCGCTGTGTTCGTTTCTTTCAGTTCATATTCTACTGTTATTCTTCATGTTGTTTTAGGTCTTTCACGTTTCCATTTACACTCTAGTGTCCATCTCAGAGCAGTTTGCGTTAAAGAGTTTATCTCCAGGCGTATCCCATATCCGATCCAACTCCATCGTCTCTTTTGGATGATAGTGCTCATATTCACTCGTTGACACAATACAAACAGTTCTTCGTTACAGATAGATTTTGGCCATAACACGAGAAAAACCTTTCGCAGAAAAGTTGCATGGAAGGTGGCAAGTTTGGACATATCTAGTTCTGTCATTCTCCAGGATTCTGATCCGTATAATAAAGTTGATAGCACACAGTTGCAGTATATATTAATCTAGTGGTTTAGTCGATATAAGCTGGTAAAAATATGGGAAGGAGACAAGAGTATTTACGGATCTGCCTGTAGTGCTATGATCCTACTGCTCAATAATCACCTGCTACACCTACTATTCTGCCCTGCTGCACCAATGTGGTGGCGCAACACAGCTGGAAAATATTGATACATGGTGGCGCCATACATCTGGGAGATACTGACACACACCTACTAACCACTG
This sequence comes from Arion vulgaris, assembly GCA_020796225.1. NCBI lineage: Eukaryota > Metazoa > Mollusca > Gastropoda > Stylommatophora > Arionidae > Arion > Arion vulgaris. The sequence continues at coordinate 109,263,452 of CM036753.1, read as the reverse complement.
GTATATGATGCCACCACACAGCTGTGAACCACTGATATATGGTGTGGACACACGGCTGGGAACAACTGATATATGGTGAGACCACACAGCTGTGAACCACTGATATATGGTGCTACCACACAGCTGTGAACCACTTATATATGGTGCTACCACACAGCTGTGAACCACTGATATATGGTGTGGACACACGGCTGGGAACCACTGATATAGGATGTGGACACACGGCTGGGAACCACTGATATATGGTGTGGACACACGGCTGGGAACCACTGATATATGGTGTGGACACACGGCTGGGAACCACTGATATAGGATGTGGACACACGGCTGGGAACCACTGATATAGGATGTGGACACACGGCTGGAAACCACTGATATAAGAAAATAAATGATTTGCTCAAGTGAAAATCTAACTGGTATCTTTCGGTGATCTATTTCTCAATGATCAATAAATATATTTCTCTATCTCATATAATATTTATATACAGTTCTGTCGACCTGGTCCTGCAGTTAGTCGATGAGTCATACTACATGGTGTAATGCTTTTGTTGATCCCTCCTGTTTGTTTTCACTAGACTCTTACAGTTCACTGGACATCACTCACCATCATGTGCTTGACACTCCATACAACCCTGCGCCTGTATCTAACATTTGGTTGTGAATATATTTTCTTTCATGATCATTTCATTTCGCTTGTTCTGTTAATTAAAATACGCACTCCAAAAAAAACAAAAAAAAACTAACTTCTATTCATTCTAACTCCCGACACCACACCCACTCTCACCACGCCCATACCCTCACTCACCAACTCTCCTTTCAATCAACAATCACACGGCTACAACCCCTATGCAATTGATGTCAAAATCCTGACTGAAACTGGAGTGTTGATGCGTGAGGTCAATCGCGTGCATCCAAGAGAAACAGACCTAGAGGCACTCACGCACAACAGTCCTGTTCTCGCGCACGACAGACAGAATTAAACTCCAGCACGTGGAGAGATTTTAATTCCTACAATTTTCATGTCAACAGTAACTTTGTATTTTCTCATGGCATTTTGATATACAGAAACATCATACTGTGTTCTATATATAAATATGTATGCATATATACATACACATATACATAGACATATACATATAGATAGCTCACTATGTATTCGTTGTATTATACGTCATATACGTCATCAAATAGCACAGTCGAGAATGTCTAAGTAGATTAGCATCTTAACTAAACTTTATTTTTTTATATTATAACTTAATTCGGTCAACGATTAGGCAGTCAGGGGTTCTTTGTAGCCTTGAGCTAGAATAAATTGTAGGGTTATGCTAACCTTGACTTTAGTTACGACAACTGTTCAGTTAAATTGGATTATTAAAATAATAAATATGTTTGATAAATTTCAAAATAACTGCCAAAAAGGTCATGAAAAGCAATGTCTTTTGCAACATATGACCAAATTGTATAACAATATGTTTCTTAGCTTTTTTTCTTCTTCTTCTTTACGTTCGTTCTTTACGATCAATTTTAATCACTCTTTGTCTTATGTTTGATCTTTGCCAAGAACGTGTATACGTTGCACATTGGTTTGTAGGCCCCTAAACGTATAGTTTCGACACTTTTAGGACATGTGCATCCGATTTCAGCCAAACCTCCCTAGTCGCCTCTTACGACATGCATGGCAGGTAACAGTGGTTCTATTCTTTACACTCCAAATTTGGGCCCCGGTAGCTACTCTGACGAGCTTTTCTTCTGTTAATTACTTTAAAAGACAACCCTTGTTCTGTCTGGGTCCCCCGCTCTGAGCACATTAAAGCTACCCCTTAGTAGTGGAAAATCGATAAAAATATGTTGAAAAACCGCTGGCTAGACTAACACAATATATACCATTAAAAATAAAATTCCAAGAAGTGTTCTCTAATCTTAAAATTACATTACGGACCCTCGCCGGTGCAACAGAATTCGTGTACGTTTTCTGGAAAACTCCATGTGGACGAAAGCGTTTGAAACACGTATTTATCAAATTGCAGTAATGATAGTCCTATCAATCAATCAATCAATCAATCAACATTTCTCATCTAATCAGACTAGACATATCTCCAGACCAGTTCTTAATACAAATTAGCATTCATTTTACCAGAACGTTAGAGATCAGATAATTGATGCTTCGTGCTACAATATGATCTCAATATTGACAGAAGTTCTAACAATCTACTTCTTCTGTTGATGTTCTAAACAGAAAAAACAAAACAATCCTCAACAAAATGTCATCAAATGGATGCATTGACCCGACTACAATAACAATCTATGGAAGCTTCCCCAACTGCCTTGGCTTCGTGTATACAAATACAACACAGTGTATCCATGCTAAACGATACTGATTTCAATATATAGAAACGATTATGATAATGATCCCATAGAGAGATCAATGTATTAAAATGTACGGGCTGTGAAGAGAATCAAGAACAATATAATCTAATATAACAAAAAATATTAACTATATTACGTGGAATATTTTCATTCATAGCTGATCAATTTTGGTATTATGAATCGCTGACGTGTCGTTTGTCTGGATGTTTCTACAGAGATGTTATTGATGAGTTATTGAAGACATCAAATGTCAATTTGTTTGTTTGGAGTTGTGTGAGTGTTGGAAGTGTGTAGTGAGTGTTGAAGTTGTCAGTGAGTGTTGGAAGTTGTGTATGAGTGTTGAGATTGTGTTAGTGAGTGTTGAAGTTGGTGTGAGTGTTTGGAGTGTGTAGGAGTGTGGGAGTGTTAGTGAGTGTAAGTTGTGTTAGTGAGTGTTGGAAGTTGTGTGAGGTTTGAGTTGTGTTAGTGAGTGGGTAAGTGTGTGAGTGTTGAGAGTGTGTAGTGAGTGTTGGGTTTGTGGGAGTGTTGAGAGTTGTGTTAGTGAGTGTTGAAGTTGTTGGAGTGTTTGGAGTTTAGTGAGTGTAGTTGTGAGTGTTTGGATTTGTGTGAGTGAGTTGTTGTGGAGTGAGTGTTGAGAGTTGTGGAGTGAGTGTTGGAGTTGTGTGAGTGAGGTTGGAAGTGTGTGAGTGAGTGTTGAGAGTTGTGTTAGTGAGTGTTGGAAGTTGGGTGTGAGTGTTTGGAGTTGTGTTAGTGAGTGTTGGGAGTTGTGTGAGTGTTTGGAGTTGTGTTAGTGAGGGTTGGAGTTGTGTGGAGTGTTGAGAGTTGTGTTAGTGAGTGTTGGAAGTTGTGGAGTGAGTGTTGAGAGTTGTGTTAGTGAGGTTGGGTTGTGTGTGTGAGTGTTTGGAGTTGTGAGTGAGTGTGGAAGTTGTGTGTGTGAGTGTTGAGAGTTGTGTGAGTGAGTGTTGGAAGTTGTGTGAGTGAGTGTTGGAAGTTGTGTGAGTGAGTGTTGAGAGTTGTGTTAGTGAGTGTTGGAGTTGTGTGTGTGAGTGTTTGGAGTTTTGTTAGTGAGTGTTGGAAGTTGTGTGAGTGTTTGGAGTTGTGTTAGTGAGTGTTGGAAGTTGTGTGAGTGAGTGTTGAGAATTGTGTTAGTGAGGTTGGGTTGTGTGAGTGTTTGGAGTTGTGTGTGAGTGAGTGTTGGAGTTGTTTATGAGTGTTGGAGTTGTGTAGTGAGTGTTGGAAGTTGTGTTAGTGAGTGTTGGAAGTTGTGTGAGTGAGTGTTGGAAGTTGTGTGAGTGTTTGGAGTTGTGTGAGTGAGTGTTGGAAGTTGTGTTAGTGAGTGTTGAGTTGTGTGAGTGAGTGTTGGGAGTTTGGAGTGGAGTGTTGGAAGTTGTGTTAGTGAGTGTTGGAAGTTGTGTGAGTGTTGGAGTTGTGTGAGTGAGTGTTGAAGTGTAGTTGAGTGGAGTGTTGAGAGTGTGTAGTGAGTGTTGGAAGTTGTGGTGTGTGAGTGTTTGGAGTTGTGTTAGTGAGTGTTGGGAGTTGTGTGAGTGTTTGGAGTTGTGTTAGTAAGTGTTGGAAGTTGTGTGAGTGTTTGGAGTTGTGTAGTGAGTGTTGGAGTTGTGTGAATGTTGAGAGTTGTGTTAGTGAGTGTGGGTTGTGTGAGTGAGTGTTGAGAGGTGTGTTAGTGAGTGTTGGAAGTTGTGTGTGTGAGTGTTTGGAGTTGTGTTAGTGAGTGTTTGGAGTTGTGTGAGTGTTTGGAGTTGTGTGAGTGAGTGTTGGAAGTTGTGTGAGTGAGTGTTGAGAGTTGTGTTAGTGAGTGTTGGAAGTTGTGTGAGTGAGTGTTGGAAGTTGTGTGAGTGAGTGTTGAGAGTTGTGTTAGTGAGTGTTGAAAGTGTGTGTGTGAGTGTTTGGAGTTGTGTTAGTGAGTGTTGGAAATTGTGTGAGTGTTTGGAGTGTTGTGTTAGTGAGTGTTTGAAGTTGTGTGAGTGTTTGGAGTTGTGTGAGTGAGTGTTGGAAGTTGTGTGAGTGAGTGTTGAGAGTTGTGTTAGTGAGTGTTGGAAGTTGGGTGTGTGAGTGTTTGGAGTTGTGTTAGTGAGTGTTGGAGTTGTGTGAGTGTTTGGAGTTGTGTTAGTGAGTGTTGGTTGTTGTGTGAGTGTTGAGAGTTGTGTTAGTGAGTGTTGGAAGTCGTGAGTGAGTGCTTGAGAGTGTGTTAGTGAGTGTTGGAAGTTTGTGTGTGAGTGTTTGGAGTTGTGTTAGTGAGTGTTGGAAGTTGGTGAGTGTTTGAGTTGTGTGAGTGTTGGAAGTTGTGTGAGTGAGTGTTGAGAGTTGTGTGAGTGAGTGTTGGAAGTTGTGTGAGTGAGTGTTGGAAGTTGTGTGAGTGAGTGTTGAGAGTTGTGTTAGTGAGTGGAAGTTAGGTGTGAGTGTTTGGAGTTGTGTTAGTGAGTGTTGGGAGTTGTGTGAGTGTTTGGAGTTGTGTTAGTGAGTGTTTGAAGTTGTGTGAGTGTTTGGAGTTGTGTTAGTGAGTGTTGGAAGTTGTGTGAGTGTTGAGAGTTGTGTTAGTGAGTGTTTGGAGTTGTGTTAGTGAGTGTTGAGAGTTGTGTTAGTGAGTGTTGGAAGTTGTGTGTGGAGTGTTTGGAGTTGTGTTAGTGAGTGTTGGAAGTTGTGTGAGTGTTTGGAGTTGTGTGAGTGAGTGTTGGAAGTTGTGTGAGTGTTTGGAGTTGTGTGAGTGAGTGTTGGAAGTTGTGTGCGTGAGTGTTGAGAGTTGTGTGAGTGAGTGTTGGAAGTTGTGTGAGTGAGTGTTGGAGTTGTGTGAGTGAGTGTTGAGAGTTGTGTTAGTGAGTGTTGGAATTTGTGTGAGTGTTTGGAGTTGTGTTAGTGAGTGTTGGGAGTTGTGTAGTGTTTGGAGTTGTGTTAGTGAGTGTTGGATGTGTGAGTGTTTGGAGTTGTGTGAGTGAGGTTGAAGTTGTGTGAGTGAGTGTTGAGAGTTGTGTTAGTGAGTGTTTGGAGTTGTGTGAGTGTTTGGAGTTGGTTGTGTGAGTGAGTGTTGGAGTTGTTTTAGAGTGTTGGAGTTGTGAGTGAGTGTTGGAAGTTGTGTTAGTGAGTGTTGGAAGTTGTGTGAGTGAGTGTAGGAAGTTGTGTGAGTGTTTGGAGTTGTGTGAGTGAGTGTTGGAAGTTGTGTTAGTGAGTGTTGGAAGTTGTGTGAGTGAGTGTTGGGAGTTGTGTTAGTGAGTGTTGGAAGTTGTGTTAGTGAGTGTTGGAAGTTGTGTGTGAGTGTTTGGAGTTGTGTGAGTGAGTGTTGAAAGTTGTGTGTGTGAGTGTTGGAAGTTGTGTGAGTGAGTGTTTGGAGTTGTGTTAGTGAGTGTTGGAAGTTATGATTTATTGTGTTTGAAGATGCAAGTGAGAGTGTTGGGAGTTGCGAGTGAGAGTGATGGGAGCTGTGAGTGAGTGTGTGATGAGGGTTTGAAGGCTGTCAGTCAATGAGGGAATACATGTCCTGCTGAAAGTATAGTATGGAATAAGATGTGAAGAGGAAACAAGTGACATGTGATTATTAATTCAGCACGCACTTCACACGTGAGGTACTTTTCACTGACAAGCGTAGTCACTCCTGCTGATCTAACTAATACAGAGTAGAGCCAGATATAAAGAGAATTTTTGTTGGCAACAATACTATCATGTAGGCATGCCTAATAAGGTCGGACAACAATACTACAGGGTGTAACAACAGATGAAAATATCGCATCTTGAATGTTATCTCGGTTCACTGCTAACAACAGATGAAAATATCGTATATTGAATGTTATCTCGGTTCACTGCTAACAACATATGAAAATATCGCATATTGAATGTTGTCTCGGTTCACTGCTAACAACATATGAAAATATTGCATATTGAATGTTGTCTCGGTTCACTACTAACAACATATGAAAATATCGCATATTGAATGTTGTCTCGGTTCACTGCTAACAACATATGAAAATATCGCATATTGAATGTTGTCTCAGTTCACTGCTAACGACATATGAAAATGTTGTCTCAGTTCACTGCTAACAACATATGAAAATGTTGTCTCAGTTCACTGCTAACAAGAGATGAAAATCTGATGAAAGAAATTAAAAAGAGAACAAATATTGTTTTTATAAAATCTATTAAACAACTAAAAACAGCATGAGATGATGGAACTGATAGGAAAACAAAGATCAGAATGCTAAGAGCATTCATATCCCCAGTGGCAACATATGAGTGTGAAGCATGGACATTTAACAAGGCAGTGGAAAGAATATATGTGCTTTTGAATATAAGTGTTACAGAAGAGTCCTCAGTATATCATGGACAGAGAAGAGAACAAATAAATCTATCCAGAATAAACTTAACATTTTTAAAAAATGTTTAATGCTGCAAATAAGAATAAGAAAATTAAAGTATTTTGGACATATAAAAAGACACGAAGGGTTGGAGAAGACCATCATGGAAGGAGGCATCCCGACAAAGAGAAGAGGAAGACCACGGAGAAGATGGATTCAGAATGTAACTGATAGTTTGAGCATGATGGCTGCAGAGACAGGACGTCTGGCCTATGAGAGAGAGAAATTCTGAAGGTCTGTTGGGGTGGCAAAGTTCTGCTCATGACAAGCTATTTGATGATGATGATACTGAACGTAACAAGTTGTTGGTCCCGGAGTGGCATGATGTTCTCAAACAGTATGATGGGGTCAATCAGCATGTAGTACAGAGACAAGGATTTAGCTGTAAATTGACAGTCTTCAGTGAAAACAAAGACATTTGCAGTTTGTATTTTTAATGATAGTGCTACTACACTGAAAGCCATGTTAAACAAAATTTACATTGAAGCTGAAAAGTACAATTATTGTTAGCAGAATATAACACTAGCCTCTTGCTCGACTACAAGAAACAATCAAAACTAGCTACAAACAAGTAGTTTAAAAACAGAAGAATTATAAGACTTAATAGGGATATGTAGCATGAAAAAGTAGTAGGATGTTCCTGGTACTCACCCACTTTACATTTGGAAGCGAAATCTTCATTTTGTATGTGCACTTTTCTTCGCAAGAAAATACACCAAAAAAAGGATATATAAATGCAAACTCATTAAATTGTCCATGAAAGTGTGTAGCTAGCAGGGTTGGAGTAGGAACCACTTATGCTGTATTTGTCTTTACTGAAAGAAATATATATGAACCACTCAAAAAATAAATAACAAAAATAAAAATGAAACAATGATTTTATAGCACTAGTTTTACCCTATATGGCTCGATCTCTCTCCACAGAAATAGAACGTAGTTTTACCCTATATGGTTCGATCTCTCTCCACAGAAATAGAACGTAGTTTTACCCTATATGGCTCGATCTCTCTCCACAGAAATAGAACGTAGTTTTACCCTATATGGCTCGATCTCTCTCCACAGAAATAGAACGTAGTTTTACCCTATATGGCTCGATCTCTCTCCACAGAAATAGAACGTAGTTTTACCCTATATGGCTCGATCTCTCTCCACAGAAATAGAACGTAGTTTTACCCTATATGGTTCGATCTCTCTCCACAGAAATAGAACGCTACCTGTAGAGAATATTGCATAGAGCATGAATTACGTAGCTCCGTCAACAATCCTAGAGATCTCTGGAACATGCACTCATGAACAGAGCGTTCCGGATTGGAACACACGACCTTTGGAACTCAGTGCAATAGCTTAACGACTTAGCCACACTTAGCCACACTTAGCAACACTTAGCCACACTTAGCAACACTTAGTCACACTTAGCCACACTTAGCCACACTTAGTCACACTTAGCCACACTTAGCCACACTTAGCCACACTTAGTCACACTTAGCCACACTTAGCCACACTTAGCCACACTTAGCCACACTTAGCCACACTTAGCAACACTTAGCCACACTTAGCCACACTTAGCCACACTTAGCCACACTTAGCCACACTTAGGCACACTTAGCCACACTTAGCCACACTTAGCCACACTTAGCCACACTTAGCCACACTTAGCCACACTTAGCCACACTTAGTCACACTTAGCCACACTTAGCCACACTTAGCCACACTTAGCCACACTTAGCCACACTTAGTCACACTTAGCCACACTTAGCCACACTTAGGCACACTTAGCCACACTTAGCCACAGAGACTCTTCCATCACTACTAAAATAAAGATTTGAGAAATGATGTGTAATTATATCTCCGACTTTATGCATATTTTTGTGTGAAATCTTTATCACATACAGCTATTTTAGAGATTCAAATTTCAATTATGTATGTTACAAACTTGAATACTTGATTCTGAAACTCAATGATAAATAATGGCTAATTTAGAGTGTGAAAATCAGCATCATTTTATTTCTTACCTGCAATTTGGTTTTAATTATATAATTAATTATTTCGGTTAATTAAGAAACGGTGTGAATTTCTGGTTACCATAAGAGCACAAAAATTCACATGCTAGAAATAACGAGGAAGAGATAGGGTTACTATAAGTGGGATTTCTAATACCTAAAATTTGTAATGACACTAAAATAAACCAAGTGAAAGAATTCAAATACTTAGGAAGCATATTCACAGAAGACGGAAAAATGAATAGAGAGATAGAGGCTAGAGTACAAAAAGCAAATGCTGTAACCTACCAGCTAGCCCCATTGTTAAGGCACCCACAAATTTCACAGGCAGCTAAGCAACAGATGATCAACAGCATTTTTATGCCTACTTTGTGTTACCAGAGCCAAACATGGACATTGAGCAAAGCGCAGTCACAAAAATAACTACATGTGAAATGCGTTGCCTGCGAAAAGTTACCAATAACACAAGAAAAGACAGAATCACCAACATCAGCATAAGAAAGAAAGTTGGCACAAAACCGTGCTTGAATTACATAGATAAACAAAGAATGAAGTGGTTTGGCCACTTAATAAGAATGCATCCAAACTCCACAGTATACAGAGTCTTCTACAACAGAACATCGGGAAAGAAGGCAAGAGGAAGACCACGGAAAATATGGTTAGATGGCGTAGGAGAATCCTGTGAACAAGCAAAGATAACAATCACACAAGCCACCAGAACAGCGCAAGACAAAAACAGAAAACCACGACACTGGGCAACAACCCGGTAGCAGTGTGATGACAAAAGAAAGAAGAAGAAGAAGTAATACCTAAAACCCAGTGGCGGCTCGTCATTAAAGGCCAGTGGGGCTGGCCCACGAAAATAATGTATAACATGTATTTATTATTTTATAAATTAAAATATAGCTACAAAAACCATAATTTATCTGGAAAAATTTGTCTGGCCCCACCAACAAAAATGATCACGAGCCGCCACTGGATTTACCTAAAAGCTATCCTCATAAATTATGTAGAAATGGGAGTCATTCTGAACAATCCAGGGTCAACAATACAAATCTACGACACTGATTGGTATGTAAAACATAAATAAAGAGTTGACAAACAAGAAACTAAGACTGCATACAATCAACAACATATACATGAAACAATGAACATAATTAGACAGAGACAAATCTACAAATATAGACTGTAAACAATCAGGAAAATTGTACAGAAAAATAAACAACGTATTCATGAAACAATCAATAACACTGTACAGAAGCAAAGAACAAATATAATCAGGATATAATCAACTAAAATATGGAACAATCAGCAAAAGAAGGCAAGAAGCAATCATCAACGTTGGACAGAACAAATTAACAAATGTAAACTGGAAACAATCGGAAACAAACATGAAGCAGTTCACAAAATTAGACAGGAGACAATCAACAAAACCAATATGTCGATCAATAAATCTTCTTCTGTGCACAACAACATATACATACAGTGATAGACATATAGGTGTCAATGAAAACATAAATGAGAGTTAACTACAAGTTCTAGTCAAGAGAACAATACACGACCAATCAAGAAACCAGTCTAGATTATTTTAATAAATCAAGATTTATAAATCGCAATGTAGTTTGGACTATTTCGAGATTTCAATCATATTTTCTTTCAGGGTATCTCTCCTCATTCTTCTTCTTCTAACGCTCCATATCGACAACTTGTAAAACCACTCTTTGTGATCTGTATGTGATCCGGGCCTTAGAGCGATCTAGCTTTATGTCAGTTATTCGCACTACAAATAGGCCAGCACATATGATTTCTGCGACGCTTTGCATTTACTAGGGTAGATTCCCTAGGCACCTACCTCATACGCCTCTTACGACATGCCTCTTAGGTCGCAGAGACACTATTCGTTGCTCCCATTGGGAGCCCCGGCAACCCACAAACGTTTCCCCTCTTTCACAGTTGTCTCTCTTTCTGTCTACATCTCACTGCTTTCTGTCTACATCTCACTGCTTTCTGTCTACATCTCAATGCTTTCTGTCTACATCTCATTGCTTTCTGTCTACATCTCCCTGCTTTCTGTCTACATCTCACTGCTTTCTGTCTGCATCTCACTACTTTCTTTCTGCATCTCACTGCTTTCTGTCTGCATCTCACTACTTTCTTTCTGCATCTCACTGCTTTCTGTCTACATCTCACTGCTTTCTGTCTACATCTCATTGCTTTCTGTCTGCATCTCATTGCTTTCTGTCTGCATCTCACTACTTTCTGTCTACATCTCATTGCTTTCTGTCTACATCTCACTGCTTTCTGTCTGCATCTCACTACTTTCTGTCTGCATCTCACTACTTTCTGTCTACATCTCATTGCTTTATGTCTACATCTCATTGCTTTCTGTCTGCATCTCACTACTTTCTGTCTACATCTCATTGCTTTCTGTCTGCATCTCACTACTTTCTGTCTACATCTCATTGCTTTCTGTCTACATCTCAATGCTTTCTGTCTGCATCTCACTACTTTCTGTCTGCATCTCACTACTTTCTGTCTGCATCTCACTACTTTCTTTCTGCATCTCACTGCTTTCTGTCTGCATCTCACTACTTTCTTTCTGCATCTCACTGCTTTCTGTCTACATCTCACTGCTTTCTTTCTGCATCTCACTGCTTTCTGTCTACATCTCACTGCTTTCTTTCTGCATCTCACTGCTTTCTGTCTACATCTCACTGCTTTCTTTCTGCATCTCACTGCTTTCTGTTTACATCTCACTGCTTTCTGTCTGCATCTCACTGCTTTCTGTCTATATCTCACTGCTTTCTGTCTACATCTCACTGCCTTCTGTCTGCATCTCACTGCTTTCTTCTGCATCTCACTGCTTTCTGTCTGCATCTCACTACTTTCTTTCTGCATCTCACTGCTTTATGTCTACATCTCACTGCTTTCTGTCTGCATCTCACTACTTTCTGTCTACATCTCACTGCTTTCTGTCTACATCTCATTGCTTTCTGTCTACATCTCAATGCTTTCTGTCTGCATCTCACTACTTTCTGTCTGCATCTCCCTACTTTCTGTCTACATCTCACTACTTTCTGTCTGCATCTCATTGCTTTCTGTCTGCATCTCACTACTTTATGTCTACATCTCACTACTTTCTGTCTGCATCTCATTGCTTTCTGTCTGCATCTCACTACTTTCTGTCTGCATCTCATTGCTTTCTGTCTACATCTCACTACTTTCTGTCTGCATCTCACTGCTTTCTGTCTGCATCTCATTGCTTTCTGTCTGCATCTCACTACTTTCTGTCTACATCTCACTACTTTCTGTCTGCATCTCACTACTTTCTGTCTACATCTCACTGCTTTCTGTCTACATCTCACTACTTTCTGTCTACATCTCACTACTTTCTGTCTACATCTCATTGCTTTATGTCTGCATCTCACTACTTTCTGTCTACATCTCACTACTTTATGTCTACATCTCACTACTTTCTGTCTACATCTCACTACTTTCTGTCTGCATCTCACTACTTTCTGTCTGCATCTCACTGCTTTCTGTCTGCATCTCACTACTTTCTGTCTGCATCTCACTGCTTTCTGTCTGCATCTCACTACTTTCTGTCTGCATCTCACTACTTTCTGTCTGCATCTCACTACTTTCTGTCTGCATCTCACTGCTTTCTGTCTACATCTCACTGCTTTCTGTCTACCTCACTACTTTCTGTCTGCATCTCACTACTTTCTGTCTACATCTCACTGCCTTCTGTCTGCATCTCACTACTTTCTGTCTTTCTTACTCCATACCTGTATCTTTCATTTCCATTATTTATCGTGTTCATTCTCACTCTCTCTCTATCTCTCTATCTCTCTCTATCTCGCTCTGTCTCTCTTCTCTCTTGCTGTCTTTCTTTCTGTTACATTTCCTGATCTTATCGTTAATATTTTCTGCCTCTTTCTTTGTTGTAACTGTCTTCTCTTTCTACCTCGTTTTAGTGTTTGTGATATATCTCTCTTTCTCTGTGCCGCTCTCACTCTCATCTCTCTCTTCTCTCTCTCTCTCTCTCTCTGTGGCTACCTCGTTCCAATGTTTGCAAAAATCTCTCTCTTCTCTGTGCCGTTCTCTCTCTCTTTCTCTTTTCTCTCTCTCTTCCTCGGTCTAGTGTTTGTGATTATTTTCTCTTTCTCTGTGCCGTTCTAACTCTCGCTGCCTCTCTCTCTGTCTCTCTCTACCTCGTTCTAGTGTTCGTAATAATTCTCTCTATTTCTCTGTGTCGGGTTCTCTCTCTCTCTCTCTCTCCCTGTATATCTTGACCTAACAGTGTATCTTCTAAAACAGATATGAATCACGTGATTTCGAGAATCGCATAAATAAATTGTACTACTCACTTTTCAATATCCGGGTCATGAAAAGTAGTTCGGTTAAACTCGATAACGAAATAGTTCGACACACACACTCTTCCTCTAGGAAGTATGAATTTATGATTCTATGCACGCGCAATGAAGAACATTAATAACCTCACGAAATGATCTATTCTTGATGTGTCCTGCAGACGAGTGAGATTGGTGCACGAGACTTAGATGACGCGCACTAGAAAACGTTGGATTTCATCGAAGAATAAACAGAAGCACTATGAGTTGTCAACACGCAATAAACATTGTTTTTCAACCAAATATCCCCCGCAAAGTTCAAATATCGATCGACGGAGTGAAAATATCTACTTGTAGAGAAAATCTGTTTGAATTAATATTGTTTCTAACACAACAGATAAAAGCAAGGACAAGAATGAAATTCATTTTCAGTAGATGTCAATCCATAGTTGTAAAATAAAGATACAAAAGAGCAATCAAGTAGTTCAAGTATGGAACATGTCTGCTAGTTCAACCAGCATGATCAATAGACATTTTCAATGAAGCGATTATCGACTCTACCGCGGGACATCATGAGAACTCAAGATTTGCAATGTATGAACACAGTTAACGCAATTTTGGATGGTACAAAAAAGTGAAATCATCATATTTTGAATACTTACCTCTAACATGATTCTCTAATCATCAAATTGACATTCCTTCATCTATAAAACCAATCTTTACTCATCTTATTTTGAGCACTTTAAAAATAACTTGAATCTCCAGTCATCACATTTTGATAATTTTTGCTATAACATGAACATAAAGGCATCAAATTTTTATAATTTTTACATGCTATAACATGAACATAAAGTATCAAATTTATATTTGCTATAACATGAACATAAGGTATAATTTTGATAATTTTTGCTATAACATGAACATAAATGTATCAAATTTTTATAATTTTTGCTATAACATGAACATAAAGGCATCAAATTTTGATAATTTTTGCTATAACATGAACATAAAGGTATCAAATTATGATAATTTTTGCTATAACATGAACATAAAGGCATCAAATTTTGATAAATTTTATATAATAAGGATCTAAAGACATCATATTTGGAGAACTTTATTTGTGCAGTTATAATTCTTAATAACAGCAACCACGCTCACGTACACACTTCATCATCATCATCAAATAGCTTCTCCTGAGCAGAACTTTGCCACCCAACAGTCCTTCGGAATTTCTCTCTCTCATAGGCCAGATGTCCCGCCTCAGCAGCAGTTATGTTAAACCATCAGTTACATCTTGAATCCATCTTCTCCGTGGTCTTCCTCTTCTTATCTTTGCCGTTATGCCTCCTTTCACGATAGTTTTCTAAAGCAGTTCGTGTCTTTTTATATGCCCAACATACCTATCTTTCTTATTTTTAGCATCATCTAGTTTTCTTTGATTTTGAGTTCTATCTGGTTATATCTATTTGTTCTCTGTCCATGATATACGAAGGATGTTCTGTAACACTTATATTCAAAAGCACATATATGCTTGTATATGTACGCACACACCTACACACGGCAGATACCACACATACACTCCACACACACAAACAAAACAGTGATGTTTGAAGACATATACAACTTTCAGATATTTATATTATCAATTCCCATCCTACCCCTGCATACTTGTACTTAACAATGGGAAAAGACAGACACTACATATCATATGGTCGGCACAAACTAAGGGAACAGTTTATTGTTTAATACAACAAGGCTGCTAACAATTTCCTTTCCCAATTACAATAATGAATCAATGTTCATGTAAAGGTTACGGTTAAGGTGGAACGGATTAGCGAATTGCATACAGCTTTCTCTTATCGAATCGAATACAAGAAGGTTAGTATTTCAGCGTCCCTCTGGACGTCCCACTCATGAGAAAAGAAACTGACCCTCCAGCCTCTTGCATACTATACACGTTGGATCTCCCATTCGGGTGACTCATGTTCAATCCCGGTAAGGCCAAGAAACGTTTTTTCTGTCGGATGCATAAAGAAAAAATCCTAACCTGAACAGGTTTACAGCACTAGCCTTGCGGCCATTAAATTCCACATGCCCACTTGCCTTCTGTGGCCGGCGTGATGCTGACCACATCACCCATCGTGTGCCGACGGTCAATGAAAATACAGGCCTAACACTGTATTGACCTATATACCACGAGGTATGAAAGGGTTCCTTTACTTTTTTTTACTACTTGCCTTCTGTCCCACACCGCCCTAAAATACGGTATTAACGGTAGTAAAGACATTTTTAAAAATTTGATGAGTTTTCTAACATAGGAATAATAGAAATGTTTCTATGTGTGAGGTTCTGATTAAGCAGTTTGTGATTAGCCGTTATTGTGTTATGTTTTTTTGTCTCGTGTTTGTCGATTTCCTACAACTCTGCTAGAACGGATATGTGGATTGCGTGTAAAGGGATGAGATCCCAAATGGAAGGCAACGTCAAGAAAATTAAGTAAAAATATCACACAATGTGAGAGAAATATGAGAAACTGAAGCAGATTGAGATACATAGACAAAGTAAAAGCAATAGAAAGAGAAAGAGTGAGAGATATGGCGAATGGGGATGATAAATTAAACAATTTCAATATGAGACATAAGAAAAGACTCCAAAAAAGTTTAAACTTAAAAATATCTTACTTAAATCATGAATAGTTTCTAAAGCGTTTAGTAAAACTATGGAACCACTGTTCCAGTAATCTACTTCATCTTTCTCTAATTCTCGTATGTCTCCCATCTTCAGTTACACCGATTCTTCTTCAAGCTTCATCACTAGGGGGGCATAGATCCGCAACAAAAGACTTCCAAGCACACCTATCCAAGGCCATCTTTTCCAGATCTCTCTACTCCATTCCCAATTTCTTGCATCCAGTATCCAACTCCCGCCTCCAGGTGTTCCTTTGCCTTTTCCTTAATTCCTGTGTGTTCCATGTGTTCATAAGCTTAGAGATGTTATATCTTCCGTTCCATCGGTAGTTCCACTAAATGCTTTAGAGGAATGTTATATCTTCCACAAACGACTGGTTAGCATTATTGTAATACAGAACACTATGAAAACTGAGAACACTATGAATACAGAGAGAGAAAATTGTGGGAAGCCTGACTTCATGGCACGGTAGAGCGTCAACATCTGAATTGATAGGAAACACCAAGGGCAGAGATTTATGGAGATAAAGGATTACATAAACACGTAATCACAAAGTACTGGGAATCCCAGAATTCATTAGAAACGTTTGTATTTGGTCGTCCATTTGTTTTTTAAATTTGTCATTCCTGTTGTTCGTTTGCTTGATAAAGGCCTTGTTGGTCGAAACGTTGCTGTATTTTGTCATTCTTTTGTAATTTGTAAAACTACAGTACTTTGTGATTACGTGTTTTGCCAATCAAATAGTTTTACTGCAGTCCCATCTATTTTTGTATTACATATCAACTTCTCATGGGTACGGTGAGCAAACGGACTTTGGGATGGCTGCTGCAGTGGAGGACAGAGCACGAATGGTAATGCCCAATGTGCCATGACGTCGATCGCATAACATAACATAACATAACATATCGTATTACATAAGTAACTAAAAACAATGTAAACATGCATATTGAAATAATAAGAATGACAACATGTATATGAGTAGGCTCATCAATCATCATCAAACTGGTACGGTTAGTCGTTGGACGTTGTTGTAGATATTGTGAAGGATATCGAAGCAGCTATAAACATATCCGGAGGTTACTGTTGAGAATTAACTCAATCCCTACCATTGAACACTTGAGTACATAAGTCAGCTAATCACATTACTTGTCACTATAGTGGGTATTTAACTTTAACTATCATTTAATAAACCTTCCAAGCTTTTTGTCTTAATTATACATTTTCTACTTATCTTCACCTTTCAGCTCCCAACAGAGCACATGTCTTCAACAAACTTCTTCCAGCTCTTCCTCTCTCCTGCCATCCCTTCCAATTCTTTCCATGTTTTACCTATCTTTTTAATATCAAGTCTCCAGTTCGCTTCTCCATGTACGTATAGACCTTCCCCTACTCCTCTTTCCCTGCGTGTTCCAAAATAATACCTGTCTTGTAATGCTTCCTGTCGGTCTTCTCAATGTATGTCCTATTCATCACCAGCATCTCCTCCTGAGCTCTTTCTCCACTTGTATCTGCTTAGTTCTCTCTCTGAGTTCCTCGTTTGTAATCTTATCATACCAGCTATAAATAGTAATAGTATAAATAGTAAAACTAGCTGCCTGCGAAAAGTTACCAACAACACCAGAAAAGACAGTCACTAATATCAGCATAAGAAAAAAAGTTGTTACAGAATCTTGCTTGAATTACATTGAGAAACACAAAATGAAGTGGGTTAGCCGCTTAATTAGAATGCATCCAAACTCCACAGTATACAGAGTCTTCTACAACAGAACATCAGGAAAGAAGGCAGAGGAAGATCAGAAAAGATGGTTAGATGGCATTCAGAATCCTGTCAAAAGCAAAAATAATAATCACCCACGTCACCAGAACAGCGCAAGACAAAAACAAAAACCACGACACTGCACAACAACCCGGTAGCAGTGTGAAAAGAAGTAGAAGAAGAAGATAAATTGTAAAACATATATTTCCAACTAAATAGTATACTCAATGATATATCTATGACTATATATTTTTGTGATACCTACTGCAGGACAAACATTTGTGTGATGAAATTTGTTATCATAAAACAATTTGAGTGAGAACTCGGTAACATAAAACCATTGAGTTGCCCGCCTGCCCATTGTGTTTGTAGCGCGTTGGACGACGGGTGACAAGCAACTGTGAGTGCGGTTTAATTCCGCGGGCTGGCAGAAAAACCATAGGTTCTCCAGACTTACGGTGTTTGTGGCACCGAACCGAAGGGTTACGATGTCCATGGCAACGAGCCGAAAAGCTGAAAGCTCAAGTGATTCTGGATCGAAAAAATCCATTGAGTAAAATAGTTTTTTTCTGCTGTTTTGTATAATTGTTTGCAAAGTAAAACTTCATAATCAATATTAGTAATAGTTTTGCAAATGATACCAGACCCATCGTAATAAGTAATTTTTGTAATTATATTTACAGTGTACAGCACAAACTAATCCAGATAGTTTTTATTTTGCAGTGTACAGCACAAACTAATCCAGATAGTTTTTATTTTGACCACAGCCAATAAAATCTGAAATGAATATGTTTTTATTACAAATCAATTTGAATGAAGTGATTATTGATGACTAAATCAACCTAATATTACTCTCTACATAGTCATAAGTGGACATTTTTCCATGCTTATAGAAACATAATTAGTAAGCATGGACGTAGTATGCTTCATGTTATGCAACGTTTCACAATTAGGTTGCACATTTGAAGACCTGACACTAAAATAACTCAATTAGTTTAACTCATTTCTGATGTCCATACCTAACTCTATGACTGTTTTACAAGATATATTATAGAAATCACACTTTTTCAAATGAACCGCTCTTCTAAACCAATACATTTTATTATCTAATAACATAGCAAGACTTTATTTCTCATCAGCACTTTTACTACGAAGGGATCTGATATAGAAATATAGAAGATATAATCGCTTGTATGCTTCTGACACCATTTATAATATCTTCACTTCAAATATTATCCCATGATTGGTGAACCGTAAACCTCGATGGACTCTGTCGTGACATGTTTGACAACTTTAGCGAATGTATCAGCCTGGAAAGCCAGTTATGCTTTCTTAAATCATGGATACATCTCGATAACTGAAGAAAGTAGATTTTATGTTCTGCACTATTGTCAGAATTCTTGTCTTAAATTCCCTGGGAGCTGTCTGTCTGTTCTAGGTTGAACGCACAGCTAACTTTCTGTGTGTTGTATATGTCTGTCTGTGTGTAGTATCTAACCCTTTTATAATATTTATTTGCTTAAATGACTCATTTGTCTGTATATTTTCATGCATTTTATAAACACCTCTATCAATGCATCTTGGTTACAACAGAGAAAACCACTTCTATTAATGTTTATTATTTGACATGGGAATCAAATTACTTCTATTCATGTATTTAGGTTAAAAAAAACACTTCTAAAATAGTATCTAGAATGAAAAGACTAGAAAGAAAAGACTAGAAAGAAAAGACTATAATGAACAGACTAGAATGAACAGACTAGAATGAACAGACTAGAATGAACAGACTAGAATGAACAGACTAGAATGAACAGACTAGAATGAACAGACTAGAATGAAATAACATTTCAATAATGTTTTGGTTATGCTGGGAAAAAACACTTCTAATAATGCGTCGCCCTTAGAATATAAAAAAATAAACACTTCTAATAATGCGTCGCCCTTAGAATATAAAAAATAAACACTTCTATTAGCGTATCTGGTTAGAAGGAAATACCACGGCTATTACTGTATCCTTCTAGAATGTAAAATACTTCTATTACTGTATCCTTGCTAGAATGTAAAAATACTTCATTACTGTATCTTCTAGAATGTAAAATACTCTATTACTTATCCTTGCAGAATGTAAAAATACTTCTATTACTTTATCCTTGCTAGAATGTAAAAATACTTCTATTACTGTATCCTTGCTAGAATGAAAAACTTCTATTACTTATCCTTGCTAGAATGTAAAAATACTTCTATTACTGTATCCTTGCTAGAATGTAAAAATACTTCTATTACTGTATCCTTGCTAGAATGTAAAAATACTTCTATTACTGTATCCTTGCTAGAATGTAAAAATCTTATTACTTTATCCTTGCTAGAATGTAAAAATACTTCTATTACTTTATCCTTGCTAGAATGTAAAATACTTATTACTGTATCCTAGAATGTAAAATATTCTATTACTTTATCTCTAGAATGTAAAATACTTATTACTGTATCCTTCAGAATGTAAATATTATTACTGTATCTGCTAGAATGTAAAATACTTATTACTGATCTAGAATGTAAATACTTCTTTACTTTATCCTTGCTAGAATGTAAAATCTTCTATTATTTATCTCGAATGTAAATACTATTACTGTCTGATTAGATTAAACTACTTATTACTGTATCTTGCTGAAGGAAAATAATATATTACTATATCCTTGTTAGAATAACAACCCACTTCATTACTACTGGTTGAATATTTATAACCACTTCATTACTGTATCCTGTTTATAATGAAAACACGTCTGTAATATTATGTATTATGTTCAGCTATATTAATATAAGTATAGTCAAAGCAAGCAAGCGGCGTCAGAATTAGGGAGATGGTTCTAATCCCCTGCTCTCACCTCAAAGTGGTGACCCTGGTAACAGATGGTAGTTCCGGTCTGGCTAAGAGGGTAGGTGCCGTGGGAGAGTTACTCTGGGGCAAGTAGAGATGCAAAGGTAGTCATGCTTGATGGGATCCGCTCGCAACATAGACGAGCGAACTCCCAGAGTGACTATTAATGCTCGCCTCTCCAGGCCAATGGGAAAAGCTCGAAGGATACAGTGAACTCGCGGGGCGGAACTCGAAGCCAGCCCATTTCTCTCTTGATTCTCTCTCTTGAGCCGATGAGTATGCTGGGTGATGAGTTGGGCTGCACGTTGGTCCACATAGGTCAAAATCTAGCCCCATCACAAAGATGGGGGCACGAATCAAAACCATCGAAGGGACATTGTCCTGCGTGTGGCGAAGTTCGGAGCCCTTGCATGCTTTCTCTTGAGCCGCCTCTCTAGAGCCGATGAGTATGATGGGTGCCGAGTTGAACCGCAAGCTGGGCCACATAGGTGAAAGCACTGGCCCCCATCACAGAGATGGGAGCACGACCCAAAGCAATCGAAAAGACGTTGACTTGCGTGTGGCGAAATTTGAAGCCCAATCATGCTCTCTCTTGAGCACACCCTAGAGCCGATGAGTATTCTGGGAGTCGAGTTGAGTTGCACGTGGGCATCATGGGGCGAAACTCGGTTTTTGCCCCTCGAAGTCGGACAGCCCAGTGGGAAATGACGGAACTGGTGAGGTAGGCACCAGGGCAGAGCGAGCACGCACGCTGGATAAGCCATAGTGGGCCCCATCGAGGGGCAGGCCGGCACGGCAAGCGCGGAAAATGAGGCAAGCACTGCAACGGCGAGCATGGCAGGCAAGAGGGTGTGCGTCCCACTCACATGAGCAGAACAACTGGAAAGCCCAGCAGAGATAAAGCCAGTGCTTGTTTCCGCTCGCAGGGAACTACTGCTGCCTTGTAGTTTGATTGGGAACAATAAAAGGCTAGCGTAGCAAATCGTAAATAAACCTGAACGGGCGGCAAACGAAGGTGTTTATTAAAACGACTGGTTTTGTTGGGCAGATGGCGCTCATAAGCACGGGAGGACAGGCCGTCTAAGGGTCGCTGCCCTGAAAGAAAATAGCAACCCGCTGCCTTGTGGGTTCGGCTGGAGACAGCCAAACGCTATCGGAAAGCGTACCGCAAACAGACGCTGGCTGAAATCGAACACCCCACCCAAGGATAAGCAACTGTACTTCAATAGGTGTTGAAGTTTGGTGTACGTACATTACGTTCTGATGTTTGGCTGTTTATAAATCACAATAGAATGATAAAAACGGCATTAGAACGATCGAAAGAAGAAGAAGAAATATAAGTATTGTGGAATTGTTTGAAGTTGGAATGATGGATATTATCAGGCCCTAGACCAGTGTGTTTGCTAGCTCGACCTATTCTTGTGTATCCATGTTTCCTTGTTCGCTTTGCTGGAAGACCAGACCACATAATGCACAACGATCATAGCGTCAACTGGAGTCTGTTCAAGTTATTACAAAAACAAGAGAAACATAGAAACAAACAGTAATCTACAATATATTTGGTGAAACATTATGAAAATGAAAATCGTGGCATATCCTAAAGGACATAGCCATCAACCACGGTAAAAGAGTCGTTGATTTTCTAGGCACCACTTATACGTTCAGTAGTTCGCCATTGATTTCTGAACGGTGAGGTCTATTTTTATCTTTTGTATAAATCCCACGGAAACGAATTTGCTTCCAAACTTGCCCACCGTGGGGTTTGAACCAGGTACGCTTGGGTTCGTGATCAAACTCACTTCTGCTTGAGCTACAGACGCTCACAAGCAGTAATACATTAATACAAATAAATAGAAACCAAAGTATGTTGTCCGTCTTCTTGCTTAGACCTAGAATTATAACTTAATTACTGGTAAAAATCATTTCTAACCACCATTAAACAACCAAACAAACAAAAACTGCTGTTACTGTCTGTAATACAGCTTTCTTCGCGGTGTAGAACAGGAGGAACATGGGCCTGTTAGATTTAATGGTCGCATTGTTAGTGCAGTCTCTACGAAACTGTTCATGTTATGATGTTTTACTTATACTCTCCACAGATAAATACTCATTGATCTTACCGTGGTTTGAACTCAGGTCTCCTGCATGGGAGCTGCATACTAACTCATTCAACTTGATTTTTCCACTCTGTTAATCGCAACACAAAATGAACCATCTATAGAAATTACAAAATACTCACAAAATAGATGAAACTGCAGTCAAACTATTTGATTGGCAAAACACGTAATCACAAAATATATGAAACTGCAGTCAAACTATTTGATTGGCAAACACGTAATCACAAAGTACTGTAGTTTTACAAATTATAAAAACAATGACAAAATACAGCAACGTTTCGACCAACAAGGCCTTTATCAAGCACACGAACAACAGGAGTGACAAATTTTAAAAAACAAATGGACGACCAAAAACAAACGTTTCTAATGAAAATCTGGAAATAAAAACGAAAAGCTGGGAATAAAAACGAATAACGAAATAAATGTAACACAAAAAACAAACATAAAAACTAAAAATAGAAAAGAAGAGAAACAATGAAAATCAAGTAAATATATAACTTGAATACATGCAACATATACCCATATAGATTACAAAGCATGGGAAGAGAAAGTACTAAGAAACATAGGAATGTAATACGTTGAGCCCACGGGGTCGCAAGGTACCATATAAAGAAATCAACCGATTCTCCAGAGCAAATCGACTGCGATCATCCGAGGAACACGATCGGATGGCTGTGACCTGGACATCGTGAGCTCCTAAATGGCCAGTATCATTGAAATGGGTGGCTACAGGGGTCACAGGGCATTGGCGTATGACGCGCAAGTGTTGGGCTAATCGGTCACTGAGTACATTTCAACAGATTGCATACAAAATAATTTTTTTTAATAAACCATTTTAACGGTTACAAGTTAATAATAAACAATTTATTTACATTTTTATGTTCCTTACAAATTTTTTAAAATAGTTTGTTTTTAAATATATTTTTCAATTTCTATTCTCTAAATTCCGCAAATCTCAACTAATGCAGTGACTAAAAATAGAAACTTGTGTGTACTTAAAAACAACTTATTGTCTTTCTCCGGGTGGATGACGAAATTTATTTGTACACTCTTATCATTAAGCGTAGGGGTGGGACCTTGAATTTGCCTTCCTGGCCCAAATGACTTTCCCTTGTTGTCTAATATTTAAAATTGTAATATCCGTGTTTATTTAGTGTGGTCTTGATGTTGTTTATCCATCTGTTTCTTTATCTTCACTTGGCTCTATTACCTGCTCCCTTTTTATTGAATGCTATTATTGGTGGTTGGTTGTATTCCATTCTCATTAAATGTCCAAACCACTGGATGTGTTGTTTTTCAATGTATTCAGTGCATGAAGGTATGGCCTACTCTGTTTCTGATGTCATCGTTTCGTAGTCTAACTCTAAAAAATTATTATTCCACATTAAACATTTTTTTCCAGCATACATTTAAAAAAACATTTTTAAAATATTGCTGAAGATATTTAAAATAAAGAAACTGCTCATTATTTCTATATATGCTTCAAGTTTACGGATCAATTATTTATTTATCAATACATATATGTTTTCTTTTTATTGTAAGATTCTAATTACTTGGTGGTTTTTTTTTCAAAAGATGGCCACAATTGTCATGACAACCATGTTATGTGTTTTGTCGTCATCCGTGTTGGCTTGGTCAACAGTCGTCCCCGAAGTGACCTCTTCGTGACGCATGCCTGGTAATTTGTAGGTTGTAGATGAGCTACCCAAGCGTCAACTACCCTCTCTCGACTTCGCTTGAATCCAGAGGAGTGCAAGCACGGTGTCTAGTATCAATTTATTTTTGATAGGTATGATCTGACCGAATGGACTAGACACGGCTACCATGCTGGAGACCCGGTTTTAATCCAAGGTAAGGCCAAGGATGTTTTTTTGTCGTGGGCATAAATGAAAAATCATAATCTGAACAGCTTCGCGACGACTGCACTATCCATGCGGCCATTACATTCCTCCGGCTCACGTCCAACCTGTCCTACACTGCCCTAAAATGTGGTACTACAGACAGCAGTAATAACACTGTTTTTTAATGAAGTATATCTACATGCATAGTTTAACATGACCAGTATCAAATAATTTGTCTAACTTACTTAATTTATTAATAGTGGGAGATGGGTGGGGTGGTAGAGCAGTACCGTTAAACACCAAAGTCCAGTCCTGATGTTCATACCAATAGTGAGAGATGGGTGGGGTGGTAGAGCACGTACCCCGTGAAACACCAAAGTTCAGTCCTGATGTTCATATCAATAAATCAATCAAATAAATCAATCAATTATTCAATAACCTAAGCTTTTTTGGAATCTAAAAACTTTTGTTTTCCCTTTCTCAGTTGTAGTTTTATTGTCTGTGTTCATTTTCTTTCATCTGATTGAGAATCATGTCAATAATACATACTGTATCATTTTGTGTATTCGTAACAAACATGAGAATAATGAACATTTCCCGTAATTCATCGTCTGCCAAACCGTCTGCCGTTATGTCTGTTTCAAAGTCTGTCATTCTCAAAGTTCGGGTCTGAACGTTATGCTGTAAATTATTTCAAATGATGTCGTGCGGGCAGTTCTCTCCAGCTTGAAATTACTAGTGTCAGAAAATGGTCCCACATTTCAAAAATGTACGTTTGAAATGAGATCTGTCTGGCCGATTCTAAATTTCCAAGAACTCTCCGTAGTAAATTAATAATATTTTAATATAAAATAAAACTAATGAGTACACACATAAGAACAAAGACGATCGATGACTATTCAGATGGGACAGTTTACCAATGTTCTACAGAGAAATAGATGGATTATGTAGATAGTAATAGTTTGTGAGAGAATGTATAGATTATGCGATCAATTATTTGAAGAGCATACAGTTTGAAGTATGGATGAAAGTGTGTACGTATTACAATTTTGAAGAAATGTTTTAAAGTTTATAAACATCTCAGAATAAAATAGTTAAAGAAGTATTGAATGAAATAAGAAATCAATTAGATGAATAATTGAAATAGTGTGTCAAGCAGTTATCTAGTATTCCAATATCACGGCAACGGATTGCGCATAATTGCTCCGTTCCTGTGTCAACAAACATGCTCAAACACGTAATCACAAAATACTGAGTTTTACAAATTACAAAAACAATGACAATATACAGCAACGTTTCGACCAACAAGGCCTTTATCAAGCAAACGAACAATAGAAGTGACGAATTTAAAAAAAAAAATTACATATGGACGACTAGATACGGAGACATTCAAACATTTCTAATGAAAATCTGGGAATAAAAACGAATAACGAAATAAATGTAACACAAAACACACACATAAAAACTAGAAATAAAAAAGAAGAGAAACAATAAAACATCAAGTAAATATATAGCTTGAATACATTCAAGATTCCCAGATTTTCATTAGAAACGTTTGAATATCTCCGTATCTAATCGTCCATATGTAATTGTTTTTTTTAAATTCGTCGCTACTGTTGTTTGTTTGCTTGATAAAGGCCTTGTTGTAAAACGTTGCTGTGTATTGTCATTGTTTTTGTAATTTGTAAATCTCAGTACTTTGTGATTATGTGTTTCTCCAATCTAATAATTTTACTGCAGTCTCATATATACGAGTATATAAACATGCTCATCATTGTCTCGTGTAAACCAGTGAAGAAAATAGGACTATCGAAACAAACCAGCAGCTTCCATATGAATTAAAAGCATATGGAAGCCGCCAGTGTGAGAACAGCACTGTTTGCTATCTGAATTTATAATTCACGAAGAAGGAAACAGCCTCCACAACAAAACACAGCAGTCTGCACAGGAATTAATGCATGAATCATGCGTCAGATAGCCGGCGACTAGCTTTCCACTATTTTCTGAAATTGCATCTCACAACACAACCACCGTAGGAACAAACAAAACACAGTCAGAATAAATGTACAGCTCACAGTGTCTTTCCAAGCACGAAACTCGGAAGCTCGAGAGCGAACTAATTCGTTAATTTCTCTCTTTCTCTCTCTCTCTCTCTCTCACTCTCATCTTAGACTGATGTACCAGATTTCCACATGAATTCTGCTGTTGTTATTAGCGACTCCGTTTCATTTAGTTCGATATTTTCCAGCCAGGTTTCTTTGTTAATTTATATCTCTTATTATCATAATCACATATCTTTTCCTGAGCCTATCTTTGCCACCATAACAGTCTGTCCGAATTTCTCTCTCATAGGAAAGATGCCCAATATCTTCAACCATTATGCTCAAATCATCCTTTACATCCTGAATCCATTTTATGTTTAGTTATATTCTTCTCCTCATTGTCATGATGTCTCCTTCAAAGTTATATTCTTCTCCTCATTGTCATGATGTCTCCTTCAATATTGTTTTTCTTTAATTCTTCGTATCTTTTGAAATACCAAAACTACGTTTATTTTTCTCTTCTTATTTGTAACCCTGTCAGTTTTCTTTAATGTTGAGTGCTTTCTTGATATATCTATTTGCTTTCTTCTCTGTAGATGTTATATGGAGAACTCTTCTGTAACATATATAGTCAGAAGGACTTATATGCTTTTCCACTTGCTTATTAAATGTCCATGTTTCACAACCATATGTTGATACTGATAATGTGCATGTTTCTCTGTATTGTGTGCTTTGTTTTCCCATAAGTAGCAGTCCATCTACCTGTGAATATTTTTATTTTTAGTCATCAAAAATAAACACACCAACAGAAGAACGAGTGAAAGTGAGTGAAGGATAAGTCTGTGAGTGAACCAACTATACTTAGTAAAAGTTCAGCCATGTCTCTATTTGCATTTTATTTTTTACAGTATGACATTTACGTTTGTGGTTAAGTGCATTATATTTTAAGAAAGTGGACTAGGCCTGGAATGTTAAGAAAAATCTCTAAGCCGAATGATATTTGCTCGTATTAGCTCTCGCATTTCGCTAAATTCTGCTGACATTTATCAAGCAGTCAAATAAACAATGTATCCGTCCACATACCAGGGAAGACTGTGATATCTCCGTCTACATACCAGGCAAGACTGTGATATCTCAATCAAGAAACATGCATGGAAAGGGCCCAGTGTCATTGGCTAAATCCTACTCCACATCACGCATAATCCTATTTTCGGTATGACGTCATCAATATTTGTAGTTCTCAGCACCATCTCATCAACCTGGACAAATATAACACTTCAAATAAATATCATTCATATTAACCAATGATACAATATTGATTTTATTCTATACGTTTCTACTTGTACTCTATACTGTTTCTTTCTTTTTTTTTCTTATTTTATCCTCATCGTCTTTTCTCTTGTGCTATACATAGTTGATTTTATGTTTGATAGATTGATTAATTGATAGGAGCAATATCACTGCACGTCGGTGAATAGCCATGTGTGCTTCAACCTCTTTCTTACACAAGATCTCAAATGATATGCACAAACTAAGCACACTGTAATTTTAAAGTTGTAGTAATAATGTAGGAATATTTTTATTTTAATCAATTAGTTATTGTTACTCTGGTAGTGGTCTTGATAAACCTACTTTTGCTAGATTTTTAACTAAAAATGATTCTTTAAAGTTTTCAACTTTAATACTATGACATCTGAGTTTGTTATTCTTTAAAATTTTCAACTTAATACTATGACATCTGAGTTTGTTCATTCTTTAAAATTTTCAACTTCAATACTATGACATCTGAGTTTATTTATTCGTTTTATAAACTACAACTTCAATCTATACATCTGAGTTTGAATCTTGAAATTAACTCAAACTCTACATCGGAATGAATAAGTTTCACTTTACTAGAATGGAGTTGTGTCTTAACTTCTCACTTCAAACAGACACAAGTTGCTCTTCTTCCTTCAAAACTTGACATCTGGAGTTTATTATCTTTTGATGACTATTCTGTCACTACATTGAATCATGAATCTTATTTGAAACCCTCTCTGCAGAATGAAAGTCGGAGTCATACTTTTTGTTTGCAGCTCCTCTTCTGTCGATACTGTAAAGCGGAGTATACTTATTTTGATGCCCTCTTCTGTCATACTGTAAAGCGGAGTATACTTATTTTGATGCCCTCTTCTGTGATATAAAGCGGAGTATACTTATTTTGATGCCCTCTTCTGTCATACTGTAAAGCGGAGTATACTTATTTTGATGCCCTCTTCTGTCATACTGTAAAGCGGAGTATACTTATTTTGATGCCCTCTTCTGTCATACTGTAAAGCGGAGTATACTTATTTTGATGCCTCTTCTGTCGATACTGTAAAGCGGAGTATACTTATTTTGATGCCCTCTTCTGTCATACTGTAAAGCGGAGTATACTTATTTTGAAACTTACCAACAGTACATCTGTACAATATTGTCTTACTCGACAATAGTCATACAACTAAAGTGATTGGGAGAAAAGCTATAAGGATATTGTCTAGACCAGTGAATATGAAACCAATATCTACAGCTTTCTGACAACTGACATCCATTGTACGGGTTCAGTTACTCTTCTTCTTCTTGCGCTTCATATCAGCTACTTGTTAAACCACTGTTTGTGACTTGAATGTGATCTGAAGCTAAGAGCGGTAGTAGATTATGCCAGTTATACGAAACCACTCTTTGTGACTTGAATGTGATCTGAAGCTAAGAGCGGTAGTAGATTGTGCCAGTTATACGAAACCACTCTTTGTGACTTGAATGTGATCTGAAGCTTAGAGCGGTAGTAGATTGTGCCAGTTATACGCCTGACAAGCTAGGACTCAGCCATACGATTTTAGGCGACGTTTTATTTACTAGGTTAGCTTCCCTAGACCCCAACCTCAGTGGCCTCTTATGACAAGCCTTGTAAGTCGCAGTGGTAATATTCTTTTCTCCCCTTGCGAGCACCAGTAATATACAGGCGGTTAGGTAACTCAGGAAGCGATGATCCACATGCATTAACTTTTGGACAAAAGTAAAGAGTATTTTGAAACGGCTCATGTCCAGTACGCAACCTGATGACTGGGAACTAGCGCAATCAACTCTAACATAACTTATATACCTGTAAGCAACATGAAAAATCGTATCTTTCTCTGGTCTTAGTGCAGCCAAATTCTGACTTCTGTCTAGGGTCGATACATATTCCAGAAACTCCATAGTTCTTTATAGCTAGTGCCACTGTAGATCAGTAGAATCTGATCGAATGACAAGAGCCAATCTTCTACTGTATGATTGACGGTTAGAATCTGATCGAATGATAAGAGCCAATCTTCACTAATGTATGATTGACGAGATTTAGAATTGATCGAAGATGGGCAAGAGCCAATCTTCACTGTGATTGAGTTGATCAGAACGGCCACTCTGAGATCTGAAAGAACAAGAGCCTATCTTCCACTGTATGATTGACGAGGAAATTTAATCTAGCACGAAAAGTGTTAAATTCTCAATACTTCTAAATAACACAACGAATTGATAGACGAGTTTTTGTTTTAATGAGATCGTTATTGTAATCATGAGCGCTGAATTCGAATACTATTACCAGAACTGCTGTTAGATGTTGATGATCTTGTAAGGAATATATTAGTACAGGAAACGAGCGATGTACACGTCGAGATTAGAAAGTTCTCAGCGAGAACGAAATCTAGTGGTGTGCCTCTAAGCTTGATCATCTTTAACTAAGTGTTGATATGGTAGAGTCATTTTCTGCTAACCATTTCATATTGCATGATAATTAAGATGGTATCAAAGTTTTAAGGAAATGTAACTAGACCTTCCTGCACGTTCACCTTCACAGCTGATGGATACAACTGATAAATACAGTAGAGAAATAAGATGGGTTGATTTTTAATAAATTTATTTTAAAATCTATAGTGAGTAAGGTAGTATTCGATCAAGTGACTGAGACAAATATACTTCATTTCACTGTGTTCTGTAAGTATGAAGACAAATATACTTCATTTCCTGTGTCTGTAAGTGACTGAAGACAAATTATACTCATTTCTGTGTTCTGTAAGTGACTGAAGGCAAATATATACTTCATTGCACTGAGTTCTGTATGTGACTGAAGGCAAATATATACTTCATTTCACTGTGTTCTGTATGTGACTGAAGACAAATATATACTTCATTGCACTGAGTTCTGTATGTGACTGAAGACAAATATATACTTCATTGCACTGAGTTCTGTATGTGACTCCGTCCCAGTCGACAGAAATGGCACGTCATCTGCTGAGAGCGTTGCACAAAACACAAACTCCGTAGTTCTAGCAAGAATCATAGGAATTTTATGAAAAAAAGTTGTACATTTGAGTCGTTACGGATTCAAACACACCATCTTCATAACCACAGGCAAACATTGTTAACCACTTTGACACAGAGACCTCATGTTATAAACGATGACATAGAAAAGAGGTAACGAAAAGGGACAATCTTGACGACAAAAAGTGTCTACGTTGTCCGTACTTTCATAATATACTGTTGATGTATGACGAAAGAAAATTGAGATATCATGTGCCAGACGTGACATGAGACGAGAGGATATGTGTGTTAAAACTCACTAATGATAAAGAAAGATACAGGAATAGCGATGATAATCTACTCTTAAAAATAGGAATTAACAAAGGATGTAAAGATAAATATAGAGATAGAAGGAGCGGCGGTGTAAGGGAGATGATTGCTGTAGCGGTTGTCGGTCTGATTAAAACACGCAAGAGAAAATCCCAATGATTATTAACAAGGGAGATTATCGAATCGATCGATGAGCTTGGGCTATGATCGTCAATACAGGTCAGTTTGTTGTGCTCATTAAGTTTAAGACATGCTAGCTATCATTGCGTACTCTTCCTCCTACTGTCAGTTTTCAGGGATGAAGTTTCATCCCTGACCTCAACTCTCTGCTTGTCTGAACTAACATGCGAGACGTGGTGTCATTAAGCTATACAAAGAAGCATCAAAGATTAAAGAGGCTTAGATTAGGTCTGGCTAAACAATGGAAGAATAACAGGGACGCGAATCAGTAATTAATGACAACTAAGGAACATAATCCATCGGTGTGTTACTGGCTCGCAAGGGGAGCAAATGATAGTAACGCTATGAACTACAATGCATGTCGTAAGAGGCGACTAGGTAGAGGCCTAGGTAAGCTGTCCTAGTAAATAAAAAGCGTCGCATAAATTGATTGTGCTTACTTTCTTGTTAGCGCATAACTTTCGCAACGTACAATCGCTTTTTGACTCAAATCACATACAGATCACAAAGAGTGGTTTAACAAGTGTTCGATCTAGATCGATCAAAGAAGAAGAACAGTAATCATCAATTGAATTCTAGAACTAAATAACACTAGAGCAAAAACATAGACACAGTTGTGCTTAGAAACTATTTAATAATACGCGACTACACACTTTTGCTTATATACTTGCTGCATCATCATTGGAAATAAATTGCTAGAGAAACCACTTCAGCAACAACAAGAAAAAACTCGACAATTTTTGCACATGCTTGCTAAATCCGCATCTCATAATCTTCTAAAATAATGAAATCTATAATAAAAATAGAAATAATATTTCAAATATATTTTTTTTGACAATTATTACCAAGATATTGAGCAGGCAGATGATGGCGTGGTGAAAGAATATGATTGAAGGTCCGAGTAGATATCGAATCTCAATGAACTGTCCGTTGAGAAACCGTGAGAAATAAGAATGAAATGAAAGAAGGAAAGTACATCTGTTTACAAGAAAATGTTTCATAAACTCACAAAATGAGACGAGATGAAGAACACAACAATCCCCTTTTCTGAAATATGAAGAAACCTGTAAATAGCCTTTAAAATTTGGGGGCGTCGGAAATGTCAGGGGGAAAAAAAACCATACCGGCAAGTTTCCAATGATGGATCAGATAAAAAATATGCAATATTTTTCTTTCTAACAAAAATAGAAAGAAAACAGGATACACTCATGACATGCTTAGTTTAAAGAGTAAAATGATATGAAAGAAAAAATAACAATCAATAGAAAAAATAAACTGTGAAGAAAAGGTATCAAGAATAATGTAAGCAAAGAATGTCAGGTTTATCATTTAGAAACATTATAGAAGGATTACAATTTTACCAAACAGTGGTCATACCATGGGCGTTCACATACATTTTTCCAGAGACGGGGAATGGGGAGGGGTGGCATAATGAGTTTAAAAATTTAGTTGCTATTTTAGTAAGCGGAAATAGAGAAAGCAGATTCGTATAAAACTTAGATTAAAAATATATTTTTCAGGAGGGCAGTTTCCCCTCCCTACTTGATTTAACGTGAGGACGCCCATGGGTTATACTTATACAAAATAAGATAAATAATAATCATAAAGTGCAAATCACAATCTAATCTGGGGGATCCAGATGGTACCTATTTTGTTTATTTCTTCACAATATGGTCTTTGTTGACTGATGCCATTTATACATCTCTTTTCCTGTACCTGTTATGTCTTAGCTTTCTCTCTGTTAAGTTATGTACTGTGTAGTCTACAGGCAAGTTTTCTCTCTGTTAAGTTATGTACTGTGTAGTCTACAGGCAAGTTTTCTCTCTGTTAAGTTATGTACTGTGTAGTCTACAGGAACAGTTTTCTCTCTGTTAAGTTATGTACTGTGTAGTCTACAGGAACAGTTTTCTCTCTGTTAAGTTATGTACTGTGTAGTCTACAGGAACAGTTTTCTCTCTGTTAAGTTATGTACTGTGTAGTCTACAGGAACAGTTTTCTCTCTGTTAAGTTATGTACTGTGTAGTCTACAGGAACAGTTTTCTCTCTGTTAAGTTATGTACTGTGTAGTCTACAGGAACAGTTTTCTCTCTGTTAAGTTATGTACTGTGTAGTCTGGCATTTCTCTGTTAGTTATGTACTGTGTAGTCTACAGAAAGTTTCTCTCTGTTAAGTTATGTACTGTGTAGTCTACAGGAACAGTTTTCTCTCTGTTAAGTTATGTACTGTGTAGTCTACATGAACAGTTTTCTCTCTGTTAAGTTATGTACTGTGTAGTCTACATGAACAGTTTTCTCTCTGTTAAGTTATGTACTGTGTAGTCTACATGCAAGTTTTCTCTCTGTTAAGTTATGTACTGCGTAGTCTACATGCAATAAGAGAGATATCATTAGTGCAATATCTAGGAGGGAAAATATGAAATGTTGCAAACACAGATCTGTGAATGAGAACAGGACATAAACACAAGATGACCCAGAACAGGATGAGAGAATGGTGATGGGTAGGGCATAACCTGCGGCAGACACAGTCGAGTGTCACTAAACAAGCTATTGTCTATCCTCATGGGGAAGATGGAATCGGTTGTCTACTCTTGCGGTTAAGCGTTGGGGTGGGAGCTTTAATTTGCGTTCTAGGGCCAGATGAGTCGCCCTTGTTGTGTTATAACCGTTTTCATAACGGTTATAACGGTTATATTGTTGTCTTGATATTGTCTCTCCATCTTTTTCTTGGTCTTCCCTTCTAGCTAGTACCTGATTGTTGTATGCTGTTATTGGTGTTTGATTGTATTTCATTCTCATTAAATATCCAAAACCACTGCATTTGTTGTCTTTGGATGTATTCGGTTCATGAAGTTATGCCAACTCTGCTTCTGATGTCCTCATTTCGTAGTCTGTCTTTCTTGGTGACACCCACTGCCTTCCTCAAGCATTTCATTTCTCACATGGTGAGCTTTCTGTGATGTGTTGCTGTAAGAGACCAAGTTTGACACTGGCAACAAAGTTTTGGTAGAAAAATACTTTTTAGCATCTGTATTTTTACATCCATCTTTATCTTTTGGTGTTGCAGTAATGGTGCCAGCTGGTAGGTCACTGCATTTGGTTTCTTTGACATCTTGTTTCTATTTCTCTATCGAGTTTTCCATCATCTGTGAACATGAAACCTAAATATTTGAATTCAGAAACTTGTTTCACTCTGGTGTTGTCTATTTTTATGTTTGCTTAGCTTGGTGTTCTGCTGATTTTCATGGCCTCGGTCTTTTGTGTGTACATTAAACAAGCACTTGAGTGCAAACCGCTAGAGAAACGACGTCCTAAATATACGTTTAGAGGCATATTCTTTGAGCAACTGAAGGATGCTGTTATCTAGAAGCTTTAAAGAAATAGTCAGAGACTCGATCAGGACAATATGTTTGAGAACTATTCACTAAGTAGCAAGTGTAGATTTTGAAAATTATTATCATGAGTTACTGATGTAGATTTTGAAAGAATTACAATAAGCAAGTAGATGTTTGAAAATAGGTTTTTATACATGGAAATATTTGAAATAAACTAGGATATAAAAGATGTTTACAATTATTTCTTACAAACATGTTTAAGCTGTTTTTATTTTTCTATTTAGCACTAGAAGCTATTCTAAGGACATGCATATTTTGTAACAATTGTATTGTAGCTTTAAAGTTGAAATGATTACAGTACTTTGAAAAGGTTTTTATCAGAAATAAACAGATACATAAGAAAGATTATTTAATGATACTATACTATGGACATATAATATGTTTGTAGGGATAATAACCATAGGACATGTCTCTTATGTTTTTGTGATTTATGCATCACTATGTGATATACTTTTAAGTTTTTTGTATATGCAGAACTTGTTATAGATTTCTTGTCCGTTTGATGTGATATGCATACACTATAGAATTACTTCCTTATGTTTGTATGTGATTTCATATGGATTTATTTCCTCTTATGTTTTTCTATAGATCATTTGTATAGATAGGATATTTCACCATCAATGTGCCCCCGACATGGGATGACAAGTGATTTCTTAGATTTATTTCCCTAGACGGTCTGGATCTGTTTAAAGATATTTATGCCCTAGCACTTAGAGCTGTTCTTTATACTTTCGAACGTTGAGGCTGTTACTAAAGATTCCTAGTCTATGTAGCATGTGTAGATGTTTGAAACTAATTATTTTCTATGTAGCATGTGTAGATGTTTGAAACGAATTATTTTCTATGTAGCACTAGAAGCCGTTTCTATGGACATGTGTTCATAGTTTGTAGTTTTACAATTCTTGTCGTAATGTGCTTGTAAGTTGTAAATGTTTCTACTCAGATGTTGAATATACGTGTCTTTCTGAGAATAAACAGCTCCATACATTATGGGACTTATAGATCTCTTATGTTTGTATGTGATATGCATACACTATGGGACATATACCTCTCTTATGTTTGTATGTGATATGCATACACTATGGGACATATCCATCTCTTATGTTTGTATGTGATATGCATAACTATGGACATATCCATCTCTTATGTTTGTATGTGATATGCATACACTATGGGACATATACCTCTCTTATGTTTGTATGTGATATGCATACACTATGGACATATACTCTCTTATGTTTGTATGTGATATGCATACACTATGGGACATATACCTCTCTTATGTTTGTATGTGATATGCATACACTATGGGACATATACCTCTCTTATGTTTGTATGCAATATGGAAGCATGTTGATAGATAGGTAATTATCACCATCAGCATGTGCCACCACGACATGGAAAGATGACAAGTAGATTTCCCGTTAATTATAATTTTACCCTAGACGGTGTGGTTCCTGTGGGTAGAAGCAGGGAAATACCAAGACGACGGTGGCAGCAGGACATTAAAAAACGTCGAACACGACGTTGGAGGAGGCTGGAGAAATTTCTAGAGCCAACGTTTTATTTTCAGGCAGGATGTTAAAAAATCGACGTTATGCAAAGAAACTGCTACTTAATGATAACTATGAATATATTCGTTGACGTTATGCTTGTTGTCATTATTCATTTCCATGTTTTCCATCTCAATTTTATATATTGCTTTATCTTGCTATTCTACCCTCAAATGTACTCTTTAATATCTCCTTCATCAAATGTGCCCTTTAATTTTCTCCTCCTTTCATCAATGTCTGATTTCACAGTGACTAAGACAGTTCTCCGATGGAAAGCGGGGAAAAAGAACTCATGAGTGTATATATGAAACATGCAAAAGAAACATGGAAAGAAAGTTGATCATTGGAAATTGATTTTGTTTTTCATTTGTTTATTCATCAACCACGTTTCACCACATACA
Source organism: Arion vulgaris (assembly GCA_020796225.1). Lineage (NCBI taxonomy): Eukaryota > Metazoa > Mollusca > Gastropoda > Stylommatophora > Arionidae > Arion > Arion vulgaris. The sequence continues at coordinate 109,226,902 of CM036753.1, read as the reverse complement.
ACATTATTGAGTTTATGTAGCAGTTTATACTTCTCATTTTCTGTTCACATACAACATTGTTGAGTTTATTTAGCAGTTTATACTTCTCATTTTCTATTCACATACAACATTGTTGAGTTTATTTAGCAGTTTATACTTCTCATTTTCTATTCACATACAACATTGTTGAGTTTATTTAGCAGTTTATACTTCTCATTTTCTGTTCACATACAACATTATTGAGTTTATGTAGCAGTTTATACTTCTCATTTTCTGTTCACATACAACATTGTTGAGTTTATGTAGCAGTTTATACTTCTCATTTCTGTTCAATACAACATTGTTGAGTTTATTTAGCAGTTTATACTTCTCATTTTCTGTTCACATACAGCATTGTTGAGTTTATTTAGCAGTTTATACTTCTCATTTTCTATTCACATACAACATTATTGAGTTTATGTAGCAGTTCATACTTCTCATTTTCTGTTCACATACAACATTGTTGAGTTTATGTAGCAGTTTATACTTCTCATTTTCTGTTCACATACAACATTATTGAGTTTATGTAGCAGTTTATACTTCTCATTTTCTATTCACATACAACATTATTGAGTTTATGTAGCAGTTTATACTTCTCATTTTCTGTTCACATACAACATTTTTGAGTTTATGTAGAAGTTTATACTTCTCATTTTCTGTTCACATACAACATTGTTGAGTTTATGTAGCAGTTTATACTTCTCATTTTCTGTTCACATACAACATTGTTGAGTTTATGTAGCAGTTTATACTTCTCATTTTCTGTTCACATACAACATTATTGAGTTTATGTAGTAGTTTATACTTCTCATTTTCTGTTCACATACAACATTATTGAGTTTATGTAGCAGTTTATACTTCTCATTTTCTGCTCACATACAACATTATTGAGTTTATGTAGCAGTTTATACTTCTCATTTTCTGTTCACATACAACATTATTGAGTTTATGTAGCAGTTTATACTTCTCATTTTCTGTTCACATACAACATTGTTGAGTTTATGTAGCAGTTTATACTTCTCATTTTCTGTTCACATACAACATTGTTGAGTTTATGTAGCAGTTTATACTTCTCATTTTCTGTTCACATACAACATTATTGAGTTTATGTAGTAATTTATACTTCTCATTTTCTGTTCACATACAACATTATTGAGTTTATGTAGCAGTTTATACTTCTCATTTTCTGTTCACATACAACATTATTGAGTTTATGTAGCAGTTTATACTTCTCATTTTCTGTTCACATACAACATTATTGAGTTTATGTAGCAGTTTATACTTCTCATTTTCTGTTCACATACAGCATTGTTGAGTTTATGTAGCAGTTTATACTTCTCATTTTCTGTTCACATACAACATTATTGAGTTTATGTAGCAGTTTATACTTCTCATTTTCTGTTCACATACAACATTGTTGAGTTTATGTAGCAGTTTATAATTCTCATTTTCTGTTCACATACAACATTATTGAGTTTATGTCGCAGTTTATACTTCTCATTTTCTGTTCACATACAACATTGTTGAGTTTATGTAGAAGTTTATAATTCTCATTTTCTGTTCACATACAACATTATTGAGTTTATGTAGCAGTTTATACTTCTCATTTTCTGTTCACATACAACATTATTTAGTTTATGTAGTAGTTTATACTTCTCATTTTCTGTTCCATTTTTATATTTTTTTAATGTTAATTTATTTTAGTTGCTGTTACATATATTTGGTTTATGTCATTTCTATTAGCTAGACAAACAAAAACAGAAAAACCACGACACTGGACAACAACACGGTAGCAATGTGACGGCAAAAGAAGACGAAGAAGACAAAGAAATATACAAAAAAAGATGAAATTCTCAAACTATATCATATGTCCGATCAGTTAATCAACCCAGCAAATATTCAACGAAGCAATCAAACAGTTAATCAATCAATCAATCAATCAATCAATGAAGCAAACTAACAATCAGATTAGTGAACGTTGTCCAGAACACAGAAGACATGAAGATAATGGATAAAGTTGATGTTGATGATGACAGTAATGATGATTGTGGTGATGATAATAGTGTTAATGATGATGGTAAAGGTGATGATGATAATGGTGATGACGATAGCAATGATGATGTTGATGATAATAATGATGATGATGCTATAGACAATGATGATTATAGTGACTATCATGATGATGATGCTATAGACAATGATGGTAATGATGATGGGGGTGTTATGGTGATGATAGTGAAGGCGATGATAAAGATGGGGATAACATGATGATGGTAATGATGCTGATGGTATGCCGATGACGGTGTTGATAAAGATGGTGATGCTGATATGATATTGATAGTAATAATGATAATGGTGATGATACTGATGATGATGAAGATGCTGATAATAATGATTAATCTAATTTTGCCACGTTCCCAGAAAAGGACCAATTCCTTAGCTAACACCCACAAACGAAATTGGACTAGGAAGAGTATACGCCTCAATCGATTCCGTCTCGTTTTAAAAGCATTTTCGTGTAAGACGCCCTTTTACCGGTATCGGATATTTTTATCTCACGATTATTTTAACACTTGATACTCAAAGAAAATACGAACAGATAATACCAGTTTAGTTTGACTATAATCGATTTGATCTTATCTTTCCATACTTCATGAATTTGTTTTGATATCCATACATCATGAATTTGTTTTGATGTCCATACATCATGAATTTGTTTTGATGTCCATACTTCATGAATTTGTTTTGATGTCCATACTTCATGAATTTGTTTTGATGTCCATACTTCATGAATTTGTTTTGATGTCCATACATCATGAATTTGTTTTGATAAGAACCAGTAGAAGTTAGGGCTAATGCTGTCCATACTTAATGAATTTGTTTTGATAAGAACCAGCAAAAGTTAGGGCTAATGATGTTCATACTTCATGAATTTGTTTTGATAAGAACCAGTAGAAGTTAGGGCTAATGATGTTCATACTTCATGAATTTGTTTTGATAAGAACCAGTAGAAGTTAGGGCTAATGCTGTCCATACTTAATGAACTTGTTTTGATAAGAACCAGCAAAAGTTAGGGCTAATGATGTTCATACTTCATGAATTTGTTTTGATAAGAGCCAGTAGAAGTTAGGGCTAATGATGTTCATACTTCATGAATTTGTTTTGATAAGAACCAGTAGAAGTTAGGGCTAATGCTGTCCATACTTAATGAACTTTGTTTTGATAAGAACCAGCAAAAGTTAGGGCTAATGATGTTCATACTTCATGAATTTGTTTTGATAAGAACCAGTAGAAGTTAGGGCTAATGAGTTCGAAAGTATTGATTATTCGGTGTACTAAGTAAACTAATAGTACTGACCACTGTCTGTAATAACTAAACAAAACATACTGACCACTCTCAATCAATTAATCAAGTACCATGCCTGCCGGCGTAGACGATTATGTCTCTCCACCTCTCTTTGCTTGGTGCACGTAATCAGTTCTGACGTCGATCTTTTGTAGAACCATGATGTCGAAACATCTTCTCCCTGTCTTCCACGATCTCTCCTTCCTGAATTTTACCTGTAGTCACCAAATGTTCTAAACCTTCTCTTCGCATTATATGTCCGAAGAACCTTGATTGTCTGATTATTATTCTTTTGATAAGGTTTCTTTGAGTGCATGCCTGATTTAAAAACTCTACATTTGTTTTCTTCGCTGTCCATGGAATTTTCAGCATTCTTCTGTACAACCACATCTCTGTGGCTTAGAACGATCTCATTGATTGTTTGTTCATTATCCATGATTCTCTGTCATACATAAGTATTGGTTCAATATAGCAATGACCACTCTGAATACTAAGTGTAATAAAAGTGCTGACCGATTTGTGTACTAAGTAAACTAAGAGTACTGACCACTGCTAAACTAAAACTACGGGAATTTACCACTCTGTGTACTAAGTACTAAAGTATTGACCACTCTGTGTACTAAGTACTAAAGTATTGACCATTCTGTGTCCTAAGTACTAAAGTATTGACCACTCTGTGTACTAAGTACTAAAGTATTGACCACTCTGTGTACTAAGTACTAAAGTATTGACCACTCTGTGTACTAAGTACTAAAGTATTGACCACTCTGTGTACTAAGTACTAAAGTATTGACCACTCTGTGTACTAAGTACTAAAGTATTGACCACTCTGTGTACTAAGTACTAAAGTATTGACCACTCTGTGTACTAAGTACTAAAGTATTTACTACTCTTGGCACAAAGTACTAAAGTACTGAACGCTCTGTGTACTAAGTATACTAAAAGTACTAGGGGAAGACTGCAGTAAAACTTGGTAAATAGTGAAACACGTACAAACAAAGTACTATAGTTTTACAAAATACATAAACAGTGACGATAAACAGCAACGTTTCGACCAACAAGGCCTTTATCAAGCAAACGAACAAACAGGAGTGACAAATTAAAATGAAACACAAATGGACGACCAAATACCAACGTATCTAAGGAAAATCTGGAATAAAAACGAATAACGAAATAAATGTAACACAAAAACACACATAAAACTAGAAATAGAAAAGAAACAATGAAACATCTAGTAAATATATAACTTGAATACATGCAACATATACCCATATAGATTATAAAGCATGGGAAGAGAAGTACTAAGAAGCATAAGAATGTAATACATGCAACATATACCCATAGAGATTACAAAGCATGGGAAGAGAAAGTACTAAGAGCATAAGAATGTAATACGTTGAGCCGCGTGGTCGCAAGGTACCATACAAAGAAATCAACCGATTCTCCAGAGCAAATCGACTACGATCATCAGAGGAACATGATCGGATGGCTGTGACCTGGACATCGCAAGCTCCTGAATGGCCAGTATCATTGAAATGGGTAGCTACAGGGTCACAGAGCATTGGCGTATAATGCGCAAGTGTTGGGCGAATCGGTCACTGAGTCTCCTGCCGGTTTCCCAATATAGGCCTTGTTGCACCGCTTGCAGATAATGGCATAGATAATATTACAGGACTCGCACGTGAAACTGTCTTCAACAACGAACGTGGCTTTTGGAAAAGACACCGTGCGGGTCTGTATTACATAAGCACAAGTGTTGCAGAGTCATTTTGGCACCATCCAGTGTGGCCGTCGGCGCTGCAACACTTGTGCTATGAATCAGACCCGCACGGTGTCTTTCCAAAGCCGTTCGTGTTGAGACAGTTTACGTGCGATCCCAATATTATCTATGCCATTATCTGCAAGCGGTGCAACAAGCTATATTGAGAACGGCGGAGACTCAGTGACGTTCGCCCAACACTGCGCGATATACGCAATGCTCTGTGACCCTGTAGCACCCATTCAATGATACTGGCCATTCAGAGCTGCGATGTCCAGTCAGCCATCGATCATGTTCCTCTGATGATCGTAGTCGATTTGCTCTGGAAATCGGTTGTTTCTTGTATGTCTTGCGACACGCGCTCAACATTACATTCTTATGCTTCTAGTACTTTCTTCCCATGCTTTAATCTCTATGGTATATGTTGCATGTATTCATTAGCTTTATACTTTTCTGCTATCTATATATGTTATGTATTCAGTTATTTACTGATTTCTTTTCTTTCTATTTCTGTTTATGTGTGTTTTTGTGTTACATTTATTTCGTTATTCGTTTTATTCAGATTTTCCTTACTACGTTGTATTTGTCGTCCATTTGTGTTTCATTTTAATTTGTCACTCCTGTTTGTTCGTTTGCTGATAAAGGCCTTGTTGGTCGAAACGTTGCTGTTTATCGTCACTGTTTATGTATTTTGTAAAACTATAGTACTTTGTTTGTACGTGTTTCACTAAAAGTACTAAACACTCTGTGTACTAATTATTAAAGTACTAAACACTCTGTGTACTAACTATACTAAATGTACTGAATGCTCGGTGTACCATAGTTTAGGTTAGGTCACGTTCCTAGTACATTTGAAAACGTGCGATAAAACGTTGGTCTCGCGTTCAAGTTGATCAGATAAAATAACATGTTGGTCCCAGGTTCAAGCTGATCAGATAAAATAACATGTTGGTCCCAGGTTCAAGTTGATCAGATAAAATAATATGTTGGTCCCAGGTTCAAGTTGATCAGATAAAATAATATGTTGGTCCCAGGTTCAAGATGATCAGATAAAATAACATGTTGGTCCCGGGTTCAAGATGATCAGATAAAATAACATGTTGGTCCCAGGTTCAAGTTGATCAGATAAAATAATATGTTGGTCCCAGGTTCAAGATGATCAGATAAAATAACATGTTGGTCCCGGTTCAAGATGATCAGATAAAATAACATGTTGGTCCCAGGTTCAAGATGATCAGATAAAATAACATGTTGGTCCCGGGTTCAAGATGATCAGATAAAATAACATGTTGGTCCCGGGTTCAAGATGATCAGATAAAATAACATGTTGGTCCCAGGTTCAAGTTGATCAGATAAAATAACATGTTGGTCCCAGGTTCAAGTTGATCAGATAAAATAACATGTTGGTCCCAGGTTCAAGTTGATCAGATAAAATAATATGTTGGTCCCAGGTTCAAGTTGATCAGATAAAATAACATGTTGGTCCCAGGTTCAAGTTGATCAGATAAAATAATATGTTGGTCCCAGGTTCAAGATGATCAGATAAAATAACATGTTGGTCCCAGGTTCAAGTTGATCAGATAAAATAATATGTTGGTCCCAGGTTCAAGTTGATCAGATAAAATAATATGTTGGTCCCAGGTTCAAGTTGATCAGATAAAATAATATGTTGGTCCCAGGTTCAAGTTGATCAGATAAAATAACATGTTGGTCCCAGGTTCAAGTTGATCAGATAAAATAACATGTTGGTCCCAGGTTCAAGTTGATCAGATAAAATAATATGTTGGTCCCAGGTTCAAGTTGATCAGATAAAATAACATGTTGGTCCCAGGTTCAAGTTGATCAGATAAAATAATATGGTGGTCCCAGGTTCAAGATGATCAGATAAAATAACATGTTGGTCCCAGGTTCAAGTTGATCAGATAAAATAACATGTTGGTCCCAGGTTCAAGTTGATCAGATAAAATAATATGGTGGTCCCAGGTTCAAGTTGATCAGATAAAATAATATGTTGGTCTCGCGTTCAAGTTGATCAGATAAAATAACATGTTGGTCCCAGGTTCAAGTTGATCAGATAAAATAACATGTTGGTCCCAGGTTCAAGATGATCAGATAAAATAACATGTTGGTCCCAGGTTCAAGTTGATCAGATAAAATAACATGTTGGTCCCAGGTTCAAGTTGATCAGATAAAATAATATGTTGGTCCCAGGTTCAAGTTGATCAGATAAAATAATATGTTGGTCCCAGGTTCAAGTTGATCAGATAAAATAATATGTTGGTCCCAGGTTCAAGTTGATCAGATAAAATAACATGTTGGTCCCGGGTTCAAGATGATCAGATAAAATAACATGTTGGTCCCAGGTTCAAGTTGATCAGATAAAATAATATGTTTCAGGTTCATTGATCAGATAAAATAATATTGTAGTTCAAGTTGATCAGATAAAATAATATGTTGGTCCCAGGTTCAAGATGATCAGATAAAATAACATGTTGGTCCCAGGTTCAAATGATCAGATAAAATAACATGTTGGTCCCAGGTTCAATTTGATCAGATAAAATAATATGTTGGTCCCAGGTTCAAGTTGATCAGATAAAATAATATGTTGGTCCCAGGTTCAATGATCAGATAAAATAACATGGTCCGGTTCAAGATGATCAGATAATAACATGTTGTCCCAGGTTCAAGTTGATCAGATAAAATAATATGTTGGTCCCAGGTTCAAGATGATCAGATAAAATAACATGTTGGTCCCAGGTTCAAGTTGATCAGATAAAATAACATGTTGGTCCCAGGTTCAAGTTGATCAGATAAAATAACATGTTGGTCCCAGGTTCAAGTTGATCAGATAAAATAATATGTTGGTCCCAGGTTCAAGTTGATCAGATAAAATAACATGTTGGTCCCAGGTTCAAGTTGATCAGATAAAATAACATGTTGGTCTCGGTTCAAGTTGATCAGATAAAATAACATGTTGGTCCCAGGTTCAAGTTGATCAGATAAAATAATATGTTGGTCCCAGGTTCAAGTTGATCAGATAAAATAACATGTTGGTCCCAGGTTCAAGATGATCAGATAAAATAATATGTTGGTCCCAGGTTCAAGTTGATCAGATAAAATAACATGTTGGTCCCAGGTTCAAGTTGATCAGATAAAATAACATGTTGGTCCCGGGTTCAAGATGATCAGATAAAATAATATGTTGGTCCCAGGTTCAAGTTGATCAGATAAAATAATATGTTGGTCCCAGGTTCAAGTTGATCAGATAAAATAACATGTTGGTCCCAGGTTCAAGTTGATCAGATAAAATAACATGTTGGTCCCAGGTTCAAGTTGATCAGATAAAATAACATGTTGGTCCCAGGTTCAAGTTGATCAGATAAAATAACATGTTGGTCCCAGGTTCAAGTTGATCAGATAAAATAACATGTTGGTCTCGCGTTCAAGTTGATCAGATAAAATAACATGTTGGTCCCAGGTTCAAGTTGATCAGATAAAATAATATGTTGGTCCCAGGTTCAAGTTGATCAGATAAAATAACATGTTGGTCCCAGGTTCAAGATGATCAGATAAAATAATATGTTGGTCCCAGGTTCAAGTTGATCAGATAAAATAACATGTTGGTCCCAGGTTCAAGTTGATCAGATAAAATAACATGTTGGTCCCTGGTTCAAGATGATCAGATAAAATAATATGTTGGTCCCAGGTTCAAGTTGATCAGATAAAATAATATGTTGGTCCCAGGTTCAAGTTGATCAGATAAAATAACATGTTGGTCCCAGGTTCAAGTTGATCAGATAAAATAACATGTTGGTCCCAGGTTCAAGTTGATCAGATAAAATAACATGTTGGTCCCAGGTTCAAGTTGATCAGATAAAATAATATGTTGGTCCCAGGTTCAAGTTGATCAGATAAAATAACATGTTGGTCCCGGGTTCAAGTTGATCAGATAAAATAATATGTTCGTCCCAGGTTCAAGCTGATCAGATAAAATAACATGTCTGTCCCAGGTTCAAGTTGATCAGATAAAATAACATGTTGGTCCCAGGTTCAAGTTGATCAGATAAAATAACATGTGGCAGGTGGAAATCGATAGAAGTCGACTGTAAAACCGCTGATGGGCAAAATACATTTTCACAAAATTCCAAATATAATTCTGTCAAAACCTTTCACCATTTTATATATTACATCATGATCCACTGAAGCTATGCAGCTGGTGCACTGCTTCATAACCCTTGTTGTATAAGATAGAAATCGAAGCACACATGGTAATTCATCAAAGTGGAATGTTGATGATTGTTCTATCAATCCTTCAAAAAATCAATCAGTATCTGTCTGACTTATTTTTTTCTAATAAATTGTTCATTAGACTGCTTATTTGTTTATCTCTCTACTGTAATCTTCACCTGATTAACTTCTACGTTAAGTTTTACTGTCTCATATTACTACTTTCTCTTCTGTTGTAACATCCTACTGCTACCACTACTAGCACAACAAATATTCATATAATAAGTTTGAATTTATGAAACAGCCTGAAAATGGAATCATCAAGAGGAAATGACAGACCAAGAAAAAGAGGGATAGAGTTGATAGAGTTACAGACATTTTAAAACTCCACAATATCACATCATATTGAGTCACCGAGCATACACTATCTCAGAAACCAAACACCCGTTAAACATGCTGCGGCTAAAAATCAGCGGCAAAAAGCATAGAAGAACAAAAGAATAGAAAGAAAAGACTGTGAAATGAATCCAACCACGATTTAAGCTTATTAATACACTAACTATTAAAATCTAGAACTATAGTGTCTTTCAAAACTCATGCCCATGTTTGAAATTCTGTAAGTCCGAAACCCTTTAACGTAAAAAGGTGATATTTTGCATGTGCTCTATTAATTGTCATGACATTGCAAGGAAATAATTGCAATGAAAACAAACATCTGGTTTTCACTTTAGTTTATATGCGGTATATAAAAACATCAAACATGAACTAGACATACATTTGAAACGCTTACAGTAGATTTATTGTTGTTATTGGTGTGCAATTTTAAAAACTTCGATATCCACGTGTTTTTAGTGTTTGCCCGTTATTTACCGGAAGACCAAAAGTGTTTACAATTGAACGGACAAGTTACGTTTAGTTTTCCGAAGGTCATTTCAATAGCCTCATTTCTTTCAGAGGCGTGCACATTGTAGGTTCTTTACAATGAGTATAAGAGTAAATTTTGTGACACTGCAAAGCATCACAATGCAGATGTATAAATATTTTTGTAGAGAAGCTAAGGGTGGGAGCATTTCTATCCCTGAGTGGAGGGCAATGTGCTTTTTGGGAGTAAATCGACGTACATTCAATCGCTGGATCCAAGACTTTTCAAGTACATGTACTATGCAACCAAGAACGCAAGATAGAAAAAAAGTTGTTGATAGTTTTGATAGAGAGCTTATTCGAAGAGAATTGTGTCGAATGTTTGAGTTGAAAGAAACATGTCGAATGTTTGAGTTGAAAGAAACATGTCGAATGTTTGAGTTGAAAGAAACATGTCGAATGTTTGAGTTGAAAGAAACAGTGACATTAAGGAAATTAAAGATGGGGATTAGAAAGAGCAACGACATCGTTGTGTCAAAATCTACATTATAGAGAGCTGGGCGAGAGCGGGGAAGGGGAGGGTGGACAGGCTTCAAATTTAAAAAATAAGCCATTGGAAGAAACATTATCTGTGACCAACCGCATTTAGTTGTGATGAGAAGTAAATATTTGCGTGAAGTTCGAAAAATTCGTGGACAAAGCTATGACATTGTGTATTTAGACGAAACATGGATTAATGCTCACCACACCAATGAAAAAAAATGGCAGTCATCAGATGGAACAACTAAGAAATTAGTAGGCCTACCAAGTGGTAAATGGCAGCGTTTTATAATTACACATGCAGGCAGTTGACAAAATGGGCTGTTGAAGAATGCTCAACTCTTATTTGTTTCGAAATCGTCCGATAATCGAGACTGCCACACAGAAAAGAACTGTCATATATTTAGAGAGTGGATTGAGAAAACTATACTTCCGACATTAGATAGTCCCTCTTGTCTGATAATGGACAATGCATCATACCATAATGTAGTGGCACAAGAAGACAAAGTCCGACGTCATCTAGTAAAAAGAATATGCAATACAGATATTTGCATGAGATGGTCATCAATGTACACATCTGGTCCTATTCAAGACCACCACAATCATCCTGACCTCTTAACATGACAACTCTATCGAAATGAAGATACAATTTGAAGTAAAGCCATTTCTATTTGTATGATTTCCACTCACGGGAAAAATGTGGATACACCTATGACTTATCAAAAGTGTTAAATTTGTTATATTGCTGTAAATTCTATTTTGTGCTACTAAAATAATTATTAGGTAGTCAAAGATCAAAGAAAATCGCCGCTTCAGTAAAACGGCTATCAATCAATCAAGTGCCGTGCCTGCCGGCGTAGGCGATCATGTCTCTCCACAACTCTCTTTGCTTGGTGCATGTAATCAGTTCTGACGTCGATATTTTGTCGAACCATGATGTCAGGCCATCCAACATCTTCTCCCTCTGTCTTCCACGATCTCTCCTTCCCTGAATTTTACCTGTAGTCACCAAATGTTCTAAACCTTCTCTTCGCATTATATGCCCGAAGAACCTTGATTGTCGGATTCTTATTCTTTTGATAAGGTTTCTTTGTGTGCAGACCTCCACGTTTGTTTTCTTTGCTGTCCATGGAATTCTCAACATTCTTCTGTAAAACCACATCTCTGTGGCTTCCAATGATCGTATTGATTGTTTGTTCAGTGTCCATGATTCGCTGCCATACATAAGAATTGGTTCAATATAGCATTGGAGTACTCGTTTTCGCAGTGTCATTGGTAGTGAGTTCACGCATAGTGTGTTCTTCAAAAACGGCTATACCTACATAAATTTAAATTATATATTCATAATGTCATTGGAAATCGAACACCACATTCGAAATTACGTTGTATTTCATGCAAGGGTTATTGAGATATTAGAAGAAGTTTGAAACGCACTATAGCATTAGTTATACAGAGTGTTTACAATAAAAGTAGCCTCTGAAGGAAACCAAAATGACATATATTTATGAAAATGAGAAGGTTCAATTATGTATGACGTAGTATATGTCAAGTACGCGAAGGAAGGGACGATACAAAAAATGTGACGTAGGACGAGCTAATCAGAACTGGTTTAAATAGTAAATAGACAAAACGCAATGCGTAACTGTTCACAAAATAGATGAGACTGCAGTAAAACTATTTGATTGGCAAAACACGTAATCACAAAGTACTGTACGTACTGTCAGTACTTTGTGATTACGTGTTTTGCCAATGCGTAACTGGCATCTTTTGATTTGTCAATCAGACTACTTTTATCTTGAACACCCTGTATTTACGACAACCTCTTAAAAGCGATCGTAGTCTGTATTCTACAACATCTAGCCCTCTTAAGTCTCGATGGCGAAGTTGTTAAGACGTTTGCCTGTCGTTCTGAAATGTTGTAGTTTCAATCCGGACCTAGTCACGTGCATTTTTTTATGAGATCACTAGGATTCTTGTCGGAGCTACAGAATTCGTGCTTTGTACAACACTCTCGGCGGTTGGCGTGCCATTTCTGCTGACAGGAACGGAGCATACGGAAAAACCCGATGCAATGAATTCAATAATTTTGCTTTTAACCTGTTAGACCATTTTAAGTCACATATAACAGCAAACACAAAAGGTGTTATGAACATCATTAATAAAAGTCAACGATAATCAAGAGTGACCTGTCGAGGACATTACAGCAGAAACAACGATAACTTAAGTGAGACCATATGTAGTTATAACTAAAGAAGAAGAATGACCAGCGACTGAAGAAAAAAATGTTCAACTATCAAAATATCATCCTGACATTTGACAGGTCGTACACAGAGAATGGTATAATATGAACGTGTTTCTGTATTGCTAGTATCTATAACAGCTGTGTGCTGTCAACTTTGCTGTACGGATCGGAATGCTGGAGAATGACAGAACAGGATATGTCCAGACTCTCCGCCTTTCATACAACTTGTCTGCGAAAAATCTTACGCGTGTACTGGCCGACTACTATCTCGAATCAAGAATTGCTTGCACGATGCCAACAAGAGAATATGGGCACTATCATCCGAAGACGACGCTGGAGATGGATTGGACATGTGATGCGCATGGAGACTGGCTCCGACACGAAAACTGCACTGAGATGGACTCCAGAGGGTAGGCGAAAGCGTGGAAGACCCAAGACAACCTGGAGGAGAACGATAGAGCAAGAGCTGAAGGAAATGAATCATAGCTGGAACACAATACAGAGGAAGGCCATGAACAGGGAAGAATGGTGTACGTTTGTTGCTGCCCTAAACGCCAGGGGCGTAACAGGCTAAAGAGAGAGAGAGAGAGTTTATGTATTGAATCAACTATTTGTTGCTGCCACCAATAATATCGATTGCTCTGTTCATTCAATAACAAATTAGCTGCATTTAGTCATCCTCTCTCTCCTCTCTTCTCTCTCTCTTTCTCTGTCTTGTGACTAATTAAGCCGCGATTATGACACAGTCAAGGAACCAACTCATACCAAGTCTTCCAATTTTTAGCTTTCCCTTGATTCTCTTTCTTTCTCTTCTATATATCGTTAATCTTTTCCTCCAAATCTCATTTCCATGTATTGCTAAGCGTTCTTCTTATTTGCTTTCCCTGTGTGATCCAGGAAAGAACCCTTCTTGCTTTATTCCTTACGTGTTACCTCAAGAAGTGTCCTATCCAGCACCAGCGCCATTGCTTCAGCTGTAGGTTACCAGGGATATATCTCACTCTCTCCATAAGTTTCTCATTAGTGACCCTGTCATAGCTTCTCAGTCTCTTATTCTACCAGTTGCTGAACATTTACAATTTATTCGTTATTGTTTTAGTCGTTCTCCTTGTTTCTGTCATATACAGTAGAACTTCTATAACACTGGAGTTTAATATTCTATTTTTAGTTCTAGATTTGATTTCTCTAGACATCCATAAATGTTCTAGTGCGATGAAATCGAGTCAGTCTATTGGTGCGTAAATGGCTGATGAGTTCGATGAGGGATTGACCGACTCTTAGACAGTGTATACACAGGGAATGTTGGACATTTTCAAATTATGTATTTTTTCTGACGTGTCTTCTCTATTCTGCTGATGAAGTTCTGAATGTCTCACCAACTATTACACTTTGGACGAAGCAATGCGCGCCAAATCGTTCAGTTGTGTGCAGTACACTTTGGACGAAGCAATGCGCACCAAATCGTTCAGTTGTGTGCAGTACACTTTGGACGAAGCAATGCGCACCAAATCGTTCAGTTGTGTGCAGTACACTTTGGACGAAGCAATGCGCACCAAATCGTTCAGTTATGTGCAGTAGCTCTCATATGTATTCATTGTTTTAACAATGCATTGCAAAATTTAAGTTTTAAAGCGTTTTGGTCAACGTTTAGCGTTCTGTTCTTCTTCTTCTTCTTTTACCGCCACTTTGTTACATAGTTGTTGCCCACTGTTGTAGTTATCCGTTTTTTGTCTTACGCTGCTATAGTGGCTTAGGTGATAGTTACTTTTGCTTCAGACAAAATCCTGCTATGCCATCTATCCATTTTCTGATCTTCCTCTCGCCTTCTTTCCTGATATTCTGTTGTAGACAAATATTCCAAACTTTATTCTTTTGTTTCTCAATGTAATTCAAGCAGGATAATGTGCTAACTTTATTTCTTATGCTGATGTTGGTGACTCTGCCTTTTATGGTATTGTTGGTAACTTTTTGCAGTCATCGCATTTCACGCGCAAAAAAATGAGTCGACAGGGAAGTTGATAATATTAGATATATAATTTTGATTCTTTGCAGACACATTTATAATGTTGATTTTATTACAAGTATAATGTTGACTTAGTCACAAATATAATGTTGATGCAATCACATAATGTTGATCATAATTATGTATCACATTTTTGCAAAAACTTCATTCTCATCAAATCTCCACGAAATTCTCGGTCTCTAACAAGTGCCCTATCCTCCTCCAAATTCCCGCTCTGAAAACATGAATATTCTATCTCTCCCATCCTCCATTGGCTAAAGCTGTATATTTCTTAGTTTCTATCGAGTGTTTACTTTTCCAAAGTTTGAATTTGCTTCTGTTGTCAAATGTGAAATGATATCTTCAAGTATGCAGTCTCATTCTTCTAGTCTATCACTTCTTTAATACTTGTCTGCTCAAGAATAAGTGCTGGATAATGTTTCTTTAATTGTTTGTCTATGCCTTGCTCCCATTGTGCTGCTCTCTGCAATTGTCTTTCCTGTCAAATGACGATCAATGGTAACGTCTAGATATCCATGGGTATCATTCAACTGTATACTTTTTATATTTAGATCTTATTTGCTTTGAACTCTGTGTGTGTATTTATTTTAAGCTGAGGACACGTTGTTTTCGATGTGTTTATCTATGTACGTCGTTTCATTAGATTCAAATTTCAATGTATTGATAGAAGCTGTCGATGAATTCTCATTTGTTTGTTTGTTTGTTGTTTTCTATGTGTTTATCTATGTACGTCGTTTCATTAGATTCAAACTTCAATGTATTGGTAGAAGCTGTCGATGAATTCTCATTTGTTTGTTTGTTTGTTGTTTGTTTGTTTGTTAGGAGATTGATTAAGTCTCTATATGGCTGAGTCACGCAACTTTCAACTTAACACGTGTGTCTTTTTTCGCAGTTATATCAGAACGTTGGTTCCTTTTCTTCCTTGTGTGTCCCTGTGGCCTAATAATAGTCCTATTTAGGAATGTTTGTTGAATATTATGTTCTGGTATTTGTGTGTAGCCATGAGAAGGACTTTTGTATTGATCTGGGTGTAGCCATGAGAAGAACGTTGTGTTGATCTGTATGTAGCCATGAGAAGAACGTTGTGTTGATCTGTATGTAGCCATGAGAAGGACTTTTGTATTGATCTGGGTGTAGCCATGAGAAGAACGTTGTGTTGATCTGTATGTAGCCATGAGAAGAACGTTGTGTTGATCTGTATGTGCCATGAGAAGGACTTTGTATTGATCTGGTGAGCCATGAGAAGAACGTTGTGTTGATCTGTATGTAGCCATGAGAAGAACGTTGTGTTGATCTGTATGTAGCCATGAGAAGGACTTTTGTATTGATCTGGGTGTAGCCATGAGAAGAACGTTGTGTTGATCTGTATGTAGCCATGAGAAGAACGTTGTGTTGATCTGTATGTAGCCATGAGAAGGACTTTTGTATTGATCTGGGTGTAGCCATGAGAAGAACGTTGTGTTGATCTGTATGTAGCCATGAGAAGGACTTTTGTATTGATCTGGGTGTAGCCATGAGAAGAACGTTGTGTTGATCTGTATGTAGCCATGAGAAGGACTTTTGTATTGATCTGGGTGTAGCCATGAGAAGAACGTTGTGTTGATCTGTATGTAGCCATGAGAAGGACTTTTGTATTGATCTGGGTGTAGCCATGAGAAGGCCTTTTGTTAATCTGGGTGTAGCCCTGAGAAGTACTTTTGTTAATCTGTATGTAACCCTAAGAAAGACTTTTGTTGATCTGTATGTAACCCTGAGAAGTACTTTTGTTGATCTGGGTATAGTTCTGCGAAAGAATTGTGTGCTGAACTGTGTGTAGCCCTGTGAAAGAATTGTGTGCTGAACTGTGTGTGGCCCTGTGAAAGAATTGTGTGCTGAACTGTGTGTAGCCCTGTGAAAGAATTGTGTGCTGAACTGTGTGTGGCCCTGTGAAAGAATTGTGTGCTGAACTGTGTGTGGCCCTGGGAAAGAATTGTGTGCTGTACTCTGTTTGCTTTTGTTTTAAATATATATATCTCGGATGTTCCTAGACCTACATCGTTGACTAAGAATGTGCAAACACGTAATCACAAAGTACTGTAGTTTTACAAATTACAAAAACAATGACAAAATAAAGCAACGTTTCGACCAACAAGGCCTTTATCAATCAAACGATAAACAATATCGTTTGCTTGATAAAGGCCTTGTTGGTCGAAACGTTGCTGTATTTTGTCATTGTTTTTGTAATTTGTAAAACTACAGTATTTTGTGATTACGTATTTTGCCAATCAAATAGTTTTACTAAGAATGTGATAATTCTTTTTTCTGAACACTTTCTTCGAGAGAAAATATGATAGCAGTGATGATGGTTCAATCATTAAGTCGATCATTCAATCAATTATTCAGTCTATCATTCAATCAATCATTAATTCGATCATTCAATCAATCATTCATTGATTCGATCATTCAATCAATCCTTCAGTCGATCATTCAATCAATCAGTCAGTCGATCATTCAATCAATCAGTCAGTCGATCATTCAATCAATCATTTATTCGACCATTCAATCAATTATTCAATCAATTTTTCAGTCGATAAATCAACCAATTATTCAGTCGATCATTCAACCTATCATTCATTCAATCAATCAATCAATCGAACATTCAATCAAGCGTTCAATCAATCATTCAATCAACCATTCAATCAATCATTTAATCAAGCATTCAATCAATCCTTTAAGTCGACCATTTCTTCAATCATTCAATCAATCATTCAATCATTCAATTAATCATTCAATAAATTATTCAATCAATCATTCAATCCATCAGTCAGTCGATCATTCAATCAATCAGTCAGTCGATCATTCAATCAATAATTTATTCGACCATTCAATCACTTATTCAAACAATTATTCAGTCGATCATTCAACCAATAATTCATTCAATCATTCATTCAATCGAACATTCAATCAAGCATTCAATCAATCATTCAATAAATCATTCAATCAATCATTTAATCAAGCAATCAATCAAGCATTCAATCGAACATTCAATCATTCAATCGAACATTCAATCAAGCATTCAATCAATCATTCAATAAATCATTCAATCAATCATTTAATCAAGCAACCAATCAAGCCTTTAAGTCGATCATTCCTTCAATCATTCAATCAATCATTCAATTATTCATTCAATAAATTATTCAATCAATCATTCAATCAGTCATTCAATTAATCATTCAATAAATTATTCAATCAATCATTCAATCAATTACTCAATCAATTATTCAGTCGATTATTCAATCAATTATTCATCCAATCAAACAATGAGAGTATACATTCAACTGTTCTGACCTTGACCCAGTTTCCATGACCTACTGAAATGAAGACATGATGTAGATTGTTAGTTAAGGCTAAATACAATATCACGATTGCCATGGTAACTAAAGATGGAGAGTGTCTACTGGAATGTAAACAGGAACTGACACGCTTCAATTGTGAGATATTTGTCTTGACCCAGAACGAGATAATGGGAGGTGTCCTTTGTAGTAGTTTTCTACAGAAGACATGATAATGAATGGCCGGAGAAGAATTGAACCAAAATAAGTAGGTCAGGTGGTTTAGTCAGAGATTTGTGAATAAGCAGAACATTGGCTTTGACAAAGAGTCTATTGACGCTAGGTGTATAGGAGATGTGTACGAAGGGGATCCCCTAAGTAGAAGAAGTATCCTTTGACAAATATCTTAGAAATATCTCACGTTCTCTCGATTTGTCTGACTTGGCAATTATTGTTACTATAATTAATTAAATAAGAATATACCATTGTTATTTTTTCTTCTTCAGTGTCACTCAGAAAAACGAAGTGTTAGCTGTTGTGGGTAGGATTACTGCCCCCGTACTCATGTCTTCTTTTGTGCCAAATAATTTCAGTTCAGTTTTCCGAGTACCTTCCGAGTTTCAGTATCGTTCGAGAAAAATTAGGCCAACTTGTAAATCGAATTAGACAGGATGCACAGAAAATCCATACACATCCTACTTTCCACCTCCTTACACAAACAAAAACATCTCTTAGGTACTATGTAAAAAACGAAGGCGAATTTAAATTATGTTCGGCTTACTCTGTCTAAAGCAGAGCTGTTCAACACTGTCCTTGTGGGAGCCCTAGCGGCCTGTGTCATGGTTTAGTTATCATTTATATGAGGACTATCATCATAACACACCGGACACGCCCATAGTGGCCCCAATCTCCGCCTCAACAGATTCAGCAGCGTTCAGCGGTGTCCAGTGGCCCAGCACGCCAGTTCGATGTTGATTAATCTCTTTGCATATTTAGTATTTCGTTCTTTTCGGGCTGCGCAAATATCGACACCCATCTCTCTCAATCTGGTCAGTGAGTTGGACTCACAATCCTGAAACTCCTCCGTTCGGAAAGACTCTCTTTAAGAATGTCATTTCGGTCCATGGCAGCTCCCTCTGATATTGTAGCCATGCCAGCAAATCTATCAGCTTATTCATTACCCCTAACATAATTCATGGTACCTTATTTCCCTCTGTCAGCATTAACATTTATGGGATTTCTATAAAACAAACAATTTTTCTGTTTTTAGCATCCCTCTCACGAACACCATCAACCCTCTTTTGCGTGGATGGCCTTTTGTGTTGTATTTACTGTGTCGGAGTAAAATCTTCTCGTTGAGGAGAGATGTCGACTGGTAATCTGATTATGTTGCCGAACCATTTAATTTGTTGTTTCTTGAGGAAGTTCAGTACTGATGTTATACCCACTTTTTTCCTGATAAGAAATACTACTTCGAAAGTTGCAAGAGACAGGAGAGCATGAAACTGAAGCATAATGTACTACCAGTCATGAAGAGAATAAGCAAGTAAATGAGGAAGTAATACAGGGCTTAGTATAGAATACGCTTAGCAATTAGTAGACCTTATAGCTAAGCATGTTTCACCTATTTTCCTTTTCGATAATGATAGCTCTAATAGACAAGTATAGCCTCATCAGCCAAGTCTAACTCGAATGCTCATGTCTACTTCTAATTATCAAACCTACATCTAATAGTCAGATCTACATCTAATTATCAAGCCTATATCTAATAGTCAAATCTACGTCTAATTATCAAGCCTACATCCAATAGTCAGATCTACATCTAATTATCAAGCCTACATCTAATAGATCTACATCTAATTATCAAACCTACATCCAATAGTCAAATCTACATCTAATTATCAAGCCTACATCCAATAATAAGAATGCGAACAGACCAAACTGTCTATGAAGTTTTACACAACAGATTATCAGAAAGGAAGGCGAGAGGAAGACCGAGGAAAGGTGGATAGATAACGTAGTTGAATTCTGCCAAGGAACTAAGAAAACCATCACACAAGTCACCAGAGAAGCGCAAGACAAATACATAAAACCACGACACTGGGTTAGCAATCCGGTAACAGTGTGCTGACAAAAGAAGAAGAAGAAGATCCAATAGTCAAATCTACATCTAATAACGAATTGTAACTGATTGATTGATTGATTGATTGATTGATTGACAGGACTATCAGCATTGCATTTCAGTGAGTAACCATGTGTGATCCGATCTCTTTCGTCACTCCAGCGTCAGTTGTCTAGAATACGTTGTATGAAACACAAGCAATCACTACATCACATACATACTCTAAATGGTATTAGGTTAAAATATAAGAACACACGCACAGCTGGATCGCCTAGAAGAAGAAGATTGATTGAGTGATTGATTGATTGATATTACCATCATCATTGCACTTTGGTGAGTAACCATGTGTCGCCCGATCTCCTTCGTACACAGTAAAATCTCAGCTGCAGTGCACAAACGTAGCACCGGCGAGGGTACCCGATATGGTAGAGCCATTTTGTTGTAGGAATTTTATTTTTTATCCTTTTTCTAATGAATTTTGCCTGACAGCAGCCTTCCTTCCAGCCTGGTCTTCTCGATTTCGAACTGCCAAGGGTTCTTTTATGCGCTTAAATTTAACACTGGACCTACGTCGTTTCAACGTCCGTCTCCGATACGACTAGGAACTCGATCTAACCTACACTGAGATTATGCATCTCTGGAAAAAATATCCAGATGGCTCCACGAGAGAGCGAACCTGGTACCTTTGGCACGAGAGACGAGCACCTAGCCTCTACGCCACAGAGGACGAGCACCTAGCCTCTACGCCACGAGAGACGAGCACCTAACTTTGCATCTATATCTAATGTGCAACATTATGTCTTATATCTAATGTGCACACATTATGTCCTTATATTGAATGTGCACACAATATGTCTTTATATTTAATGTCTACACAATATGTCTTTATATATAATGGGCACACCTTATGTCTCTATGTAAATATTTTATACACATTGCCTCTATATGTGAAGTTCATAATATGTCCTTATATGTGATATGCCCACACTATGTCTATATATGTAATGTGCATACTATGTCATTGATACCAAATGTATCCAGGGAAGGAATGCTGACAAATGTACTATTTCACTAGAAGAAAACATTTCTTATAGTTGACATTTTGTCTGATCAAATTATCTAGTAGTATATTTGAAGAGCTGCTTGCTCGATACAGACAAGACTAGGTTCACGAGATGAGCTAGTAGAATTGCATTCTTTGTTATACTATTTGAGGACACGAGCAGCGAACGAGGTATTTACTAATCTGAGAGAGATGTTTGCCAACCATGTGATTGTTATTTTGTTCTAGGATTTGAACAGAAGTTGAGAGACAATCAAAGTATCTTCGTCGTTGTTCTTATCGTAGCCACCAGATCACGGCAGCAGTTTCGTGGAACCTTTAAGTCTTTAGAGACGAGAGAGCGGTTAAAGTGAATCGCTCTACAGCACACTAACAGGATAAATGTATAGAGAACTTGTGTCGCACATACTATCCTTCACTTGGTTTCTATTATTGTTTTCAAGGAAGAGAGAGAATACAACAACATTCGAAACATACAATCTGAAGCAGCTACGAAATCAGCCCAACAGTACTCTCTCTCTCTCTCTCTCTCTCTCTCTCTCTGACCGTCTACCACAGCTTACATACTATATCAACAGAATATTAAGCTAGTTTGATTGTTAGAACAAGCATTCCTATATTATCAAGTTAATAACCAAGTGAATCTGAACTTTTCACACATTCTATATTATCAAGTTAATAACCAGTGTGCTCTGAACTTTCTTACAACATTCTATAGTATCAAGTTAATAACCAAGTGAACTCTGAACTTTCTTACACACATTCCTATATTATCAAGTTAATAACCAAGTGAACTCTGAACTCTTCTAGCACATTCCTATATTATCAAATTAATAACAAATGTGCTCTGAATTTTCTTACACATTCCTATATTATCAAGTTAATAACCAAGTGAACCTGAACTCTTCTTACGCACATTCCTATATTATCAATTAATAACCAAGTGTTTGAACTTTCTTACACATTCCTATATTATCAAGTTAATAACCAAGTGTGCTCTGAACTCTTTCTTACACAGAAAGTTCTCTGCGACAGTGCACAATATCCGTAACAGAATCGAATGTAATTTTGAAGATGATGAAACTTTAAATAAAATATTTTTGTTAAATATATTGGTAATGAGTATTTGCTTGAGCAACGATTTTCCTGCATATTCTTGTCAATTTTGTAAACTGTTAATTGTTCTGTTACGTTCTCATCCTCAACTAGGGATCTACGTTTTATATTACATATTTGATATGACTAGGAACACGATTTCACCTACATTGAGCTTAAGGACAAATATTTCGATCGCTGTGCCTGGTAATAAGACGAGTACTTGGAACGCCAGGCAAGAACCTTACTTTCCCGCCACCAAGACACCTAAGTGCACTGATGATGATTGTCCTAAAAATCAATAAATCAATCAATAATTAGTCAATGATACTCTCAAAGTATGCTACAAGGGAAGAAAATGGAAGTTTGCCTAATCATTACAGAAGTCACTCACGTTCATTGATCACGAGCAGAGTGAACAGACGATAGTCAAGTAAACACAGAGAACAGGCAAGAACTGAACAAAGACATGAGATAATGAAACAATTTAGTCAAATTTATACACCTGGTCAATCAGTATTCTACCCTCTTCGCAACAACCAACCTTAACTAAGTAACTTGACATAAGAAAAACAATCTCGCCTATATTTGCTCTTCAGGAAAAAGGTAATACCCTTCGCATTTCTGTGTAACCTGCTAATCCCATTCATTCCTACATGCTTCTCTAAAGGGCGGACTGTTGGCGAGTATACGAGGAAGTGATCTTGGAGTTTACAAATTAGTAGCTTCAACTAGTGCAAACTCAATTTTACTGTAGCAATCTCATTTTTCAAGTAGATTGATTAAATAAAATAGTTAGCTTGTTTGTGTCCCACTCGTGCCATGTTCGTGCGTGGTCGAATATAGAAAGTGCTACTGCAAACACTAGACACGGTAATATTGTTTTATTGTGTGTGCTCACGTTTGACTGGAAGTTCACTGCTCAGTCTGACGATATTGTTCACTGCTCACTCACACGTTCATGTTCACTGTTCAGTCACACGTTCATGTTCACTGCTTAGTCCAACGATCATGTTCACTGCTCAGTCAGACACTCTTGATCACTGTTTAGTCAGACGATCATGTTCACTGCTCAGTCAGACGATCAAGCTCAATGTTCAGTCAGACGATCATGTTCACTGCTCAGTCAGACGATCAAGCACAATGTTCAGTCAGACGATCATGCTCGATGCTCAGTCAGACAATCATGTTCACTGCTCAGTCAGACGATCATGTTCACTGCCCAGTCAGACGATCATGTTCACTGCCCAGTCAGGCACTCATGTTCACTGCTCAGTCAGACACCCATGTTCACTGCTGAGTTATACACTCATTATTGGCGCAGACAAGAAGTGAAATAGATTTCTTCATTGAGTTGAAACAGGTGATTGATAAATAGTGATTTATATTTATATATATATATATATATATATATATATATATATATATATATATATAACTATCAGGAAAGTGGATGATTGTTATGGATTGGAAGTTAGTAGATGAAAACATAAGTTGATCAAAGATGTGGGTGTATATACATAGAATGAGGGTGTGATTTTAAATAGAAATTGTGAGAGATCGCGTAAACTGTAAAATAAGTATATAGATTTCGGAGTGAGTCCACCTGTGGGGTGCCGGGGTCCGTTAAGGAAACAAAGAATATCACCATCGCGACCAACACGGCGTAGGAGGGAACTGATATAGGATCCAGGGAAGCTACCATAGTAAATAAAAATCAATGCAGAAATCGGATGTGCTGGTCTACGTGCAGACGCATAACTGGCACAACGTACAATCGCTCTTAGAATCAGATCACATACAAATCCCACAGTTTAACAAGTGGTCGATATGGAGCTTTCGAAGAACAAGAAGGAGTGAGTCTATTGTCTGTAGAGTAAGTTTATAGTCTGGTGAGTTAGTATATTGTCTGTAGAGTACGTTTATAGTCTGGTGAGTTAGTATATTGTCTGTAGAGTAAGTTTATAGTCTGGTGAGTTAGTATATTGTCTGTAGAGTACGTTTATAGTCTGGTGAGTTAGTATATTGTCTGTAGAGTAAGTTTATAGTCTGGTGAGTTAGTATATTATCTGTAGAGTAAGTTTATTGTCTGGTGAGTTAGTATATTGTCTGTAGAGTACGTTTATAGTCTGGTGAGTTAGTATATTGTCTGTAGAGTAAGTTTACAGTCTGGTGAGTTAGTATATTGTCTGTAGAGTAAGTTTATAGTCTGGTGAGTTAGTATATTATCTGTAGAGTAAGTTTATTGTCTGGTGAGTTAGTATATTGTCTGTAGAGTACGTTTATAGTCTGGTGAGTTAGTATATTGTCTGTAGAGTACGTTTATAGTCTGGTGAGTTAGTATATTGTCTGTAGAGTAAGTTTATAGTCTGGTGAGTTAGTATATTGTCTGTAGAGTACGTTTATAGTCTGGTGAGTTAGTATATTGTCTGTAGAGTAAGTTTATAGTCTGGTGAGTTAGTATATTGTCTGTAGAGTAAGTTTATAGTCTGGTGAATTAGTATATTGTCTGTAGAGTAAGTTTATAGTCTGGTGAGTTAGTATATTGTCTGTAGAGTAAGTTTGTAGTCTGGTGAGTTAGTATATTGTCTATGTAATGCACATGTAATAAAAACAGCTTCAGCGGCGACTGCACTAGCCATGCAGCCATTACGTTTCTGAGGCTCACGTCCAAGATGTCCTACACTGCCCTAAAATGCGGTACTGTGGGCAGTAACGATAGCTTTTTTTTTTTTTTTAACTTTCTGTAGTCTCGCTTTTTGGACGGTGTAGAATAGGAGGGGCATGGACCTTGAGAATTGAATGGTCGCATGGCTAGTGCAGTCGCCGCATGGCTAATGCAGTCACCGCATGGCTAGTGCAGTCGCTGCATGGCTAATGCAGTCACCACATGGCTAGTGCAGTCGACGCATGGCTAGTCCAGTCACCGCATGGCTAGTGCAGTCGCCGCATGGCTAGTGAAGTCACCACATGGTTAGTGCAGTCGCCGCATGGCTAGTGCAGTCGCCACATGGTTAGTGCAGTCGCCGCATGGCTAGTGCAGTGACTGCACAACTGTTCAGGTTCGGATGTTGTCTTTATACTCATGAATCATCATCATCATCTAGTAACTTATTCTGAGCAGAATTTTGCCATCTTAACAGTCATTTGGAATATCTCTACTTCTTCTTCTTCTTCTTCTTCTTTGCGTTCGTTCTTTACGACCAATTTTAATCACTCTTTGTGATATGTTTGATCTTTGCCAAGAACGTGCATACGTTGCTTTCTCTACTCTATCTCTCGTAATCCAGTTGTTCCGTCTCTGCAGCCCTCATGCTCAAACCATCAGTTAAATCTTGAATCCATCTTCTTCGTGGTCTTCCTCTTCTCCTCTTTGCCGAGATACCTCCTTCCATGATGGTCTTCTCCAACCCTTCGTGTCTCTTTATATGTTCAAAATAGTTACATTTTCTCATTCTTATTTGTAACATCAGCAAATTTTCTTGGATCATGAATATTAATCAATTGTCAATTTCAGTGTTTGAGATCAATTTGTGTTCCTTGGAAGCCGACTATACTTGTGCAGCATTAAGTTAGATTATGTTACTACTTATCGTTATGCTTGCTGGATACAGCACGTTCCCCCTAAGTTCAAAGAGCATAGTAACTTATTTAACATTAGTAAATTCAATAGCCGTCTACATCAATAAATGTCTACATCAACAATGTTGAATAAATAAATACATTAAAATTGTGACTTGTAAGATATGACATGTATTATATGATCTACTAGATGGACTATATATGACATATCTAGGAATTGTTATTCACGTTTAACTCAAAAACTACAATCTGTAGTAATCTATGTTTGTTTGATGGTTCGATTCGGTCATGTGCCACAGACTATTCCATAATTTGTTTCATAGTAAAGTCTACGTAAAACTAATCTTACCGTATTTTTGACAGTTATGGTTCTTAATATATTCTTTTGTATTCTGTTAGCTTTTGGTAACTTTTATCAAAGTAAGTGCATGTCGTTAAATTTCTTTAAGAAATAAAATACAATTACATCTTACATTTATCAAATACTTGTCAAACGAAAATAAAAGTTGAAAAAAAATGTATTCAGCAGCAGCGTGTTTTTCCAATGCAGTATTCAATGTGTTATGTGTTATGTTACATGTAACATTGCTGTTATGATATAGATATTTTATAGTATAATGCTTCAGCTCAAACTGATGATGCAAGCAAT
Organism: Arion vulgaris; assembly: GCA_020796225.1. Taxonomy (NCBI): domain Eukaryota; kingdom Metazoa; phylum Mollusca; class Gastropoda; order Stylommatophora; family Arionidae; genus Arion; species Arion vulgaris. The sequence goes on along the minus strand of CM036753.1, from coordinate 109,200,064 downwards.
GACTATTATTTAAACATGGTATGCAGGTATTATCAGTCGAATCTGGTACATTTTGTCAACATTCATACATATTACACAACGTTAGCTAAATATTATAGTAGCTGCTGACACGTTGCAGGTACATTTTGTCAACATTCATCCTTTACCATACATATTACACAACGTTAGCTAAATATTATAGTAGCTGCTGACACGTTGCAGGAGCGTAGACAGTCAGCTCATTAATAGTGACGAAAGTTATAATGAAATTATAGATATCATGCTGGAGATGTGTAAACGACTAACACATTAAATGAATATTCTGCAAACAACAGCAGAAAATTATCTACAAGGGTAGCATTAGATCTCCATTTTTATCCTGAGAAAAAAATACAAATGACTGATCTCGGCAATAAAAATGCAACAAAGACTTCATAATGTTTGTTTCTGTTCTCTTGTGTAATAGTCACTACAGGGTGTGGACAGAAACATTCACTACAGGGTGTGGACAGAAACATTCACTACAGGGTTTGGACAGAAACAGTCACTACAGGGTGTGGACAGAAACAGTATTTTGAATAACAATTTTCTAGCTGTTACTATAACTTATTTAGTGTGACTTAATTCTCTGTTTTCATCTTCCCCCCAGCTGTGCCATTTACAACTTGTAGATAGATAACATACCTTCTTCAAACAGAAACGTTATCACCAAAGTTAACATGGTTAGGGCAGTTTTACTAATTCAGTATTCACAGCAGTTGTCTGAAACTAATTACCATCAATAATTGAACGTTCACGTCTACGGTTAGTCTATTGAATTCCATTCTATTTTTTTTTTTTTTGTGTGATCCTTTTAGCAACAAGATAGACATCTATGGAGTCTCGCGAGATCATATGTTGCATTTTAAATTTTGTTATATATTTAACAGCTACAAACTTTCTTGCAGAACAATACACCCTTCTGGCATGGTTTAACAGACTACGTCACAGAATACAATACACCGTTCTTGTCGTGTTTACTAACAGTCTACATCACAGAATACAATACACCGTTCTTATCATGGTTACTACCAGTCTACGTCACAGAATACAATACACCGTTCTTGTCATGGTTACTACCAGTCTACGTCACATAATACAATACATCGTTCTTGTCATGGTTACTACCAGACTACGTCACATAATACAATACACCGTTCTTGTCATGGTTACTTCCAGACTACGTCACATAATACAATACACCGTTCTTGTCATGATTACTTCCAGACTACGTCACAGAATACAATACACCGTTCTTGTCATGGTTACTACCAGACTACGTCACAGAATACAATACACTGTTCTTGTCATGGTTACTTCCAGACTACGTCACAGAATACAATACACTGTTCTTGTCGTGGTTACTACCAGTCTACGTCACAGAATACAATACACCGTTCTTGAAGTGGTTATTATTAGACTATCTAACAGAATACAAGAATTATACCTGAGTATAATGCAGTACTATATAAACACATTAATTTAGGGCTAATCTTAGACTTAATAATCACATAAGAAGTAAAGATCGTTGTATCAAAAGCTTGAAAACGCTTGCTTCAGAGTGGCTTACGCCCCCACTTAACGCACGAAAAAGCTGTGTATTTTTAATAAACCGTTTTCAGAAAATTATATGCAGCGTAACATGACTGCTGACAAGATAAACATTGTGATATTCATTTGATATTCGGATCACATATTCAGTTCAATTATCAATGCAAATTAAGAAAACGATTGGTATTGTGCACCACTATTGTCATTGTTAAATCATTCATTTCATGACAGATAAACTGTGTGTATACATGCAAAATGTATGAATATAACCGATTGAAAACTATTAAGTAACGATCAGTGATTAGTAACCTTCAGTGCAAAGGGAAGCGTGTAGAAAAGGCAGTGATGACAACAGGCTTAGACTATGTTGCTGCAACTCCCTGGTGTGCGTAGAGGGGACGGTAGAGTCAAATCCTGAGCACAATCCCCTACCGCAGGTGAAGTAAATATGATCAAGGGTCTTGTATATTTTGTCTTTTGAAGCGACTCGTTTTCTCTGCGCATCAACAGTACGAAGATTCTCAGCTGTGCAAGTAGGTTGTGTGTTGTTACAGCGCCACATTTTGTGATCGTGTGAATAGGATTTCCAACTCGAGGTATCTATATCAAAGCATTATAAAGATAGTTTAAAAGTGTCATTAAAGCTTTCTTTCTGTCTATTTACCGATCATCAGTTCTATCAAGTTTACTCTTCACTTTCTATCTACTGTAGCCATCATCAGTTCTATCAAGTTTACTCTTCACTTTCTATCTACTGTAGCCATCATCAGTTCTATCAAGTTTACCCTACATTATATAGTTGATGTCAAATGTGCACATTATATAGTTGATGTCAAATGTGTACATTATATAGTTGATGTCAAATGTGCACATTATATAGTTGATGTCAAATGTGCACATTATATAGTTGATGTCAAATGTGCACATTATATAGTTGATGTCAAATGTGCACATTATATAGTTGATGTCAAATGTGCACATTATATAGTTGATGTCAAATGTGCACATTATATAGTTGATGTCAAATGTGCACATTATATAGTTGATGTCAAATGTGTACATTATATAGTTGATGTCAAATGTGCACATTATATAGTTGATGTCAAATGTGCACATTATATAGTTGATGTCAAATGTGCACATTATATAGTTGATGTCAAATGTGCACATTATATAGTTGATGTCAAATGTGCACATTATATAGTTGATGTCAAATGTGCACATTATATAGTTGATGTCAAATGTGTACATTATATAGTTGATGTCAAATGTGCACATTATATAGTTGATGTCAAATGCGTACATTATATAGTTGATTTACAAATATAATAGGAATTACAAAATGTACGTCTTGCAAAGTGGGCGGTGGCCTGAAAAAGTTTGGGAACCTATGGTTTAGAGTGGTTTAGAACTATGTTGAAACATAGATCGGCAGGATGTTACGTCTAAATGGCTGCTTATAATGGCTGTTCAAGTGGGTGACTAGATGATTCATGTTAATAAGATTCTCAATTAACCTGTTGTAACAATGAATCTGTTGTAACGCTTGTATGTTCCAGTTGCAGTAGTCTGAATGAACTTGTACAAGTAGGTGACTAGATGATTCATATTAATAAGATTCTCAATGAACCTGTTGTAACAATTAATCTGTTGTAACGCTTGTATGTTCCAGTTGCAGTAGTCTGAATGAACTTGTACAAGTAGGTGACTAGATGATTCATATTAATAAGATTCTCAATGAATCTGTTGTAACAATGAATCTGTTGTAACGCTTGTATCTTCCAGTTGCAGTAGTCTGAATGAACTTGTACAAGTAGGTGACTAGATGATTCATATTAATAAGATTCTCAATGAACTTGTGTAACATGAACTTGTTTAACAATGAACTTGTTGTAACAATGAACTTGTTGTAACAATGAACCTGTTGTAACAATGAACCTGTTGTAACAATGAACCTGTTGTAACAATGAACCTGTTGTAACAATGAACTTGTTGTAACAATGAACCTGTTGTAACAATGAACCTGTTGTAACAATGAACCTGTTGTAACAATGAACTTGTTGTAACAATGAACCTGTTGTAACAATGAACCTGTTGTAACAATGAACTTGTTGTAACAATGAACTTGTTGTAACAATGAACCTGTTGTAACAATGAACCTGTTGTAACAATGAACCTGTTGTAACAATGAACCTGTTGTAACAATGAACTTGTTGTAACAATGAACCTGTTGTAACAATGAACCTGTTGTAACAATGAACTTGTTGTAACAATGAACTTGTTGTAACAATGAACCTGTTGTAACAATGAACCTGTTGTAACAATGAACCTGTTGTAACAATGAACTTGTTGTAACAATGAACTTGTTGTAACAATGAACCTGTTGTAACAATGAACCTGTTGTAACAATGAACTTGTTGTAACAATGAACCTGTTGTAACAATGAACCTGTTGATAACAATGAACTTGTTGTAACAATGAACTTATGTTGTAACAATGAATGTTGTAACAATGAACTTGTTGTAACAATGAACCTGTGTAACAATGAACTTGTTGTAACAATAACTTGTGTAAATGCTAATGAACTTGTTGTAACAATGAACCTGTTGTAACAATGAACCTGTTGTAACAATGAACCTGTTGTAACAATGAACATGTTGTAACAATGAACCTGTTGTAACAATGAACCTGTTGTAACAATGAACTTGTTGTAACAATGAACTCTGTTGTAAAATGAACTTGTTGTAACATTGAAACTTGTTGTAACAATGAACTTGTTGTAATAATGAAATGTTGTAACAATGAACCTGTTGTAACAATGAACCTGTTGTAACAATGAACTTGTTGTAACAATGAACCTGTTGTAACAATGAACCTGTTGTAACGATGAACTTGTTGTAACAATGAACTTGTTGTAGACTAGATGATCCTGTTGTAATCAATGAACCTGTTGTAACAATGAATCTGTTGTAACAATGAACCTGTTGTAACAATGAACTTGTAGTAACAATGACTAATAGTTTCAATGAACTCTGTTGTAACAATGAAACTGTTGTAACAATTGAACTTAGTTGTAACAATGAACTTGTTGTAACAATGAAACTTGTTGTAACAATGAACTTGTTGTAACAATGAACTTGTTGTAACAATGAACTTGTTGTAACAATGAACTTGTTGTAACAATGAACTTGTTGTAACAATGAACTTGTTGTAACAATGAACCTGTTGTAACAATGAACTTGTTGTAACAATGAACTTGTTGTAACAATGAAACTTGTTGTAACAATGAACTTGTTGTAACAATGAACCTGTTGTAACAATGAACTTGTTGTAACAATGAACTTGTTGTAACAATGAACCTGTTGTAACAATGAACTTGTTGTAACAATGAACTTGTTGTAACAATGAACCTGTTGTAACAATTAACTTGTTGTAACAATGAACCTGTTGTAACAATGAACCTGTTGTAACAATGAACTTGTTGTAACAATGAACTTGTTGTAACAATGAACCTGTTGTAACAATGAACCTGTTGTAACAATGAACTTGTTGTAACAATGAACCTGTTGTAACAATGAACCTGTTGTAACAATGAACCTGTTGTAACAATGAACCTGTTGTAACAATGAACTTGTTGTAACAATGAACTTGTTGTAACAATGAACCTGTTGTAACAATGAACTTGTTGTAACAATGAACTTGTTGTAACAATGAACCTGTTGTAACAATGAACTTGTTGTAACAATGAACTTGTTGTAACAATGAACCTGTTGTAACAATGAACCTGTTGTAACAATGAACTTGTTGTAACAATGAACCTGTTGTAACAATGAACCTGTTGTAACAATGAACCTGTTGTAACAATGAACTTGTTGTAACAATGAACATGTTGTAACAATGAACCTGTTGTAACAATGAACCTGTTGTAACAATGAACCTGTTGTAACAATGAACTTGTTGTAACAATGAACCTGTTGTAACAATGAACCTGTTGTAACAATGAACCTGTTGTAACAATGAACTTGTTGTAACAATGAACCTGTTGTAACAATGAACCTGTTGTAACAATGAAACCTGTTGTAAAATGAACTTGTTGTAACAATGAACTTGTTGTAACAATGAACCTGTTGTAACAATGAACCTGTTGTAACAATGAACTTGTTGTAACAATGAACCTGTTGTAACAATGAACCTGTTGTAACAATGAACTTGTTGTAACAATGAACTTGTTGTAACAATGAACCTGTTGTAACAATGAACTTGTTGTAACAATGAACCTGTTGTAACAATGAACCTGTTGTAACAATGAACTTGGTGTAACAATGAACTTGTTGTAACAATGAACCTGTTGTAACAATGAACTTGTTGTAACAATGAACTTGTTGTAACAATGAAACTTGTTGTAACAATGAACTTGTTGTAACAATGAACTTGTTGTAACAATGAACTTGTTGTAACAATGAACTTGTTGTAACAATGAACTTGTTGTAACAATGAACTTGTTGTAACAATGAACTTGTTGCAACAATGAACCTGTTGTAACAATGAACTTGTTGTAACAATGAACTTGTTGTAACAATGAAACTTGTTGTAACAATGAACTTGTTGTAACAATGAACCTGTTGTAACAATGAACTTGTTGTAACAATGAACTTGTTGTAACAATGAACCTGTTGTAACAATGAACTTGTTGTAACAATGAACTTGTTGTAACAATGAACCTGTTGTAACAATTAACTTGTTGTAACAATGAACCTGTTGTAACAATGAACCTGTTGTAACAATGAACTTGTTGTAACAATGAACTTGTTGTAACAATGAACCTGTTGTAACAATGAACCTGTTGTAACAATGAACTTGTTGTAACAATGAACCTGTTGTAACAATGAACCTGTTGTAACAATGAACCTGTTGTAACAATGAACCTGTTGTAACAATGAACTTGTTGTAACAATGAACTTGTTGTAACAATGAACCTGTTGTAACAATGAAACTTGTTGTAACAATGAACTTGTTGTAACAATGAACCTGTTGTAACAATGAACTTGTTATAACAATGAACTTGTTGTAACAATGAACCTGTTGTAACAATGAACCTGTTGTAACAATGAACTTGTTGTAACAATGATTTATGTCAATTGTCTTCTTCTTCGACGCTCCATATTGGTAAAATACTCTTTGTGATTTGTATGTGACCTGAGCCTAAGAGCGATTGTGTGTTATACCAGTTATGCGCCTACAAGTAGACCAGCACATCTGATTTCTGCAACACTTTTTTTTTACTAGGAAGTTTAGATAGAACCCCTACGTCACTCGCCTCTTTAATGGGTTTTAAAGCCGAAGGATTGACTTCATTGCACCGGGTTTTACCCATATGGCTCGGTCCTCTCCGCAGAAATGGCACGCCACCTGCCGAGAGTATTGCACAAAGCACGAACTCCGTACCTCCAGCAACAATCATAGGGGTCTCTGGAAAAACTGCACTTGTGAACAATGGCGCAGTCCGGACTCGAACCCACGACCTTCGACTCACAAGGCAAAGGGCGTAACTACTTAGCCACAGAGACCCCCGAGTCACCTCTTACCTGCCTTGTAGGTTGCAGTGTTAGTATTTGTTGCTCCCCTTGTGAGCCCTGGCAAGACAAGGGCGATGTCTGCTGTAACATCCAAGTTTCCTGTCCTCCAGGCGACAATGTGTTTGTTCCACATGTTTCAATGATTAGATAATGGATTCTTACCGTTAGGATTTCATATCTAATTGTATATATGTTCTGTCTGCAATTTAAGAAGTGAATTTATTCCCTTCTGGTGTATCCTGTTACTTGATAAAGGCATATTGGTCGAAACTGCGCTGCGATATGAATACGGTTTGTAGATTCGATTTCAGTGTGATGTAATTGTTTGTACTAGAATCCTTAAATACGTATTTACTGTCTATTTATTTATAACAAGGTGAAGACTTAACCTCTCGGCACAGACTCCCTTCTCTAACTAGCTGGGACATCCTCTAGAGCTAGCACATTGCCTATTAATTATTCTTCTGATTTACTGGCAACTAACAAATGGTAAACACACAGATGGTTGAAGAAATTACATATACACACACACAACTCACGCTCTCATGAGCACACGCATAGAATCTCACATGCAAACAAGCGCTCAGATAGGACGTTACACATGATAAACCCATACACACACACATACACACCACACACACGCATACACACTCACACAGCGCAGACACACACCCACACAACTCACGTGGTCATAAGCACAGGGATGGAGTCTCTCACACACACACAAACATGCGCTCACACATCTCACACCCAAACACACACACACTGCACACACACATTAACAGACACACACCACACACAGGCTTAAACTTGTCAAAACTTGAAACCATCCAATTCTCAAAGGTTGTCAGACCCTTTAACTCACTTTACGTCTCAAGTTAAGAGAACTTTGTACTTGCAACAAGCTAGTCCCTAATAGCTGCTGTTTCTGGGAAGAGATGGATGTCACTTAGCTTCAAAGTGACATCATTATTTTCGTCTAGACATTATATACACAACTACATGAACTGTAAGAATCCTCATAGTTATTCAGAGACCTGACAAGAAGATGACAAACAGTCAATAGCTAATTAGAGATACCTACAAAATGTAATCTAAAGTGACAGCTCTGTAGTCGCAGCGGTCAGTGATCCGTATCTTTAAGTACAAAAGGAGGTGTAGAAAAACAAAACAAACTTAAGATCCCGCTTTCATACCATGTGGTTTAATTGTTGGTAATACAGTGTGAGGCGAGAGGAGAAGAGGAAGACCACGGACAAGATGAATTCAGGATGTAACTGATGGTTTGAACATGACGGCTGCAGAGACAGGACATCTGGCCTATGAGATAGAGAAATTCCGAAGGACTGTTGGGGTGGCAAAGTTCTGCTCAGGACAAGCTATTTGATGATGATGATGTTGAATACAGTGTGACACGCATAGATTAAAGATAAAATGAACATTCTAAATAATAAGTCTCAGCAACTAAGTATGAAAATACACAGGGAAAAGACCAAGGTCATGAGAATAAATGCAATAAATGAGAACCAGATTATATTAGAGGAAACAGTCTACAGGATGTAGAATCATATACATACCTTGTTAGCCAAATAGACACAGAAGGAGGAACAAACAAAGATGTCAAGATAATAATACAAAAGCAAGGGGAACTTTATTGCATTGAGTACGATATCAAAGAAGATCAAAACAAACATAAAGCTGAGAATCTTTTAATCAAATGTGAAGTCAGTGTTGTTCTATGGCTCGGAAACATGGAAGACAACAAAAGAAACCACCAGAAAACTGCACACCTTCATAAATGGATGTTTACGTAGAATAGAGGGACTGAGATGGTATGATAAGATTACAAACGAGGAACTCAGAGAAAGAACAAAGCAGATACCAGTGGAGAAATAGCTCATGAAGAGATGCTGGCGATGGAGAGGACACACATTGAGAAGACCGGCAGGAAGAATTGCAATACAGGCACTGTTTTGGAACCAACAGGAACAGAGGAGTAGTGGAAGGCCTAGACATAGCTGGAGTACAGAGCTTGGAGACTGATATTAAAAGGATAGGTAAAACATGGAAAGAATTGAAGAGATGGCAAGAGAGAGGAAGAGCTGGAAGAAGTTTGTTGAAGAGCTGTGCTCTGTTGGGAGTTGAAAGGTGAAGTCATTCATTCATTCATTCATTCAATCGTCCATTTATCCATCCATCCATTCCTTCCTTCCTTCTTGGAAGAAGTTTGTTGAAGACATGGGCTCCGTCGAGAGTTCAAATGTGAATAAGAAGAAAAATACAGTGTGAGACTTGTACTATTCTTGAATCATAGAAACACAATTAATCATGTGGTTGAAACATCAAGTTCTTGCCTTTATTTTCAAATAACGATAAAGTAAAGAATATTAACATTTTCACTCTGTATTTATTCTAACTTTGGGCACAGTTATATTGCAATGTATATCCAAGTAACCTGTATACTGGCTTTGCATCATATCCACAAATACAATGAGCTAGTAGATCTGCTCAGAATAGTGAATGGGTTAAGAAAGGTAACAGAAGTAAAATAGACAGAATAAAGTCTTTAGTTAACAAGTTCAGTATTGGAGTTTGACTGTAAATATACGTTCACCATTAAATCACATGTTTTATATATGTTTCTCCGTAAACTGTAAATCACATGTTTTATATATATATATATGTTTCTCTGTAAACTGTAAATTTTTATTGCGTAATATGTTTGTTAATCTACACTCCTTGGTATAACTAACATAAACATTGTTCTTAGGTTGAAAGGTGCGTGCTTCAGATTAACGTGGTTATGATCCCTTACAAAATAAAGAACAAACTCAAATTGTGCAACAACTATTTCAGATCTTCTTGTTGGGTCTAAGTAGTGTCTACACAGAATGTTGGGAGTAACAAGAAGAGACAAGTTGAGAAATGAAGACATCAGGAAAAATGGTACAACATCAGTACTGAACTTCATCAAGAAACAACAAATTAAATGGTTCGTCCACATAAGCAGATTACCAACAAACAGTACGCCACAAAGAGCAATGTTACTTACATGATACAGTGGATACAGTGTATACAAACGAAAAGGCCATTCACGAAAAAGGTGGACCTCAGTTATAACAGAGGCAACGAAAGACACTGTTTATGAAGCACACACAAAATCCCTGTCTAGATATATCTTCTTATATCGTCTATGAAAGGATGTGAGTCAAAACAGGATTGAAGCAAAGGAAAAAGAAAAGATTTGTTGGTTCAGAATCTCTTAGTTGTTGTATATGCAAACAATAAGTTAACATGCATTGTTGAGTCCAAATCTCTAAAGTTGAATGTGTAAACTGTGGGTTTAAGTGTGAATGTGTGCAACGGTTTGTCTGTGTATGTATTTCATTATGTGAATATGTACGACCTTGTATAAGACAGATGGGTAACACAATTATATAAAGACTTGCAGGCGAAACTTGACAACCTTCTTGACTGTATCCATAAGCAAAGCTGAGAAGAAACAAATAATCTATATCTCAAGTAGCCTGAGTTCCATGTAACATGTCAGGAAACGAGAATCTGTTGGAACTATCCTGATAATAGACTGTCACAAATGATCAGGAACTTCCTCCTTTCAGAAGTGGCACTTGTTAGAGATTGGCGTGAAATTGATGATTAAACATTGACAAGGTTGAAGGTAATTTTGAATCGCAGAAAGCACAGGTAGAAGAGAAAGAACAAATTATAGCAGAGAGGGAGAAAGTGAGAGAGAGTGACAGTGAGAATGAGAGAGGCGAAAGAGAGAGAGAGACAAGGTGAGATAGAGAGGAAAATTGAAAGAGAGAAAATGTGAGAGCGAGAGAGGGACAGAGAGGGAGAAAAGGAGAGAGTGCGAGAGAGAGATTGGGAGAGTGAGGGAGAGAATGAGAGAGTGAGAAAGTAAGAAAGAGAGAGAGAAAGAGAGAGAGTGAGAGAATGAAAGAGTGAGTGGGAGAGCAAATTAGAAGAGATATAACATAATTCCTTCTACTCTCTCTCTCTCTCTCTATCTCTATCTCTCTCTCTATCTCTCTCTCTCTCTATCTCTCTCTATCTCTCTCTCTTCTGCTCTCTCTTCTCTCTATCTCTCTCTCTTCTCTCTCTCTTCTCTCATCTCTCTCTCTATCTCTCTCTCTCTCTGTCTCTCTCTCTCTCTGTCTCTCTATCTCTCTCTCTCTCTTCTTCTATTTTCTCTCTGTCTCTCTCTCTCTCTCTGTCTCTCTCTCTCTATCTTTCTCTCTTCTCTATCTCTCTGTGCTTTAATTTGATCTTCTTGTAATTTATTTATTATAAGAAAATCAATTTAAAGCACACACACACACACATTGAGAGAGAGAGAAAGAGTGAGAGAACAAATTATAACAGATATTATAGCTTAGAGAATATAGGATTATAACAATTTAGAACAGAGGGAAGCAGTAAATTAGAACAGACAGCGAAAGAGAGAGTGAGAGAGAGAGAGAGGAGAGAGAATAAATTATAACACATGGAAACAATAAACTAAATCATACAGATAGAACAAATTAGACCATAAAAGTAACCGAGTGGTTACCGGGCCCAAATTTGGGATGTAAAGAATAGAACCACTGTTACCTACCACGCATGTCGTAAGAGGCGACTAAGGAGGTTTGGCTGAAATCGGATGCATGTGTCCTAAACGTGTAGAAGTCTTATGCGTTTAGGAGTCTACAAACCAATGTGCAACGTATACACGTTCTTGGCAAAGATCAAACATATCACAAGAGTGATTAAAATTGGTCGTAAAGAACGAACGCAAAGAAGAAGAAGACCATAAAGAGAAACTAATTTAGATCACTGCGAAACAATAAATTAGAATTACATTGTACATCTGAAATGTTCATTTTTGGTTTCGTTGTGTGCTAAAGTCATATTTTACTAACTTATCTTTTTTTTCCCTCATTTTAATATGTCTTTTTTTTTATTAATTTGTCTTTGTTTCTCGTTGTATCCTAATGTCATCTTTTACTAACTTGTTTTTCCTCTCGTTATATTCTGTCATCTTTTACTAACTTGTGTTTGTCTCTCTTTATATTCTAATGTTATCTTTTACTAACTTGTGTTTGTCTCTCTTTATATTCTAATGTTATCTTTTACTAACTTGTGTTTGTCTCTCGTTGTATCCTAATGTTATCTTTTACTAACTTGTGTTTGTCTCTCGTTGTATCCTAATGTTATCTTTACTAACTTGTGTTTGTCTCTCGTTTATCCTAATGTTATCTTTTACTAACTTGTGTATTTAGTCTCTCTTATATTCTAATGTTATCTTTACTAAATGTTTTGTTCTCGTTGTATCTAATGTATCTTTTACTAACTTGTGTTTTCCTCATTGTATCTAATAGTTATCTTTTACTAACTTTGTTTGTCTTCTCGTTGTATCCTAATGTTATCTTTTACTAACTTGTTTTTCTCTCGTTGTATCCTAATGTCATCTTTACTAACTTGTGTTGTCTCTCTTATATCTAATGTCATCTTTTACTAACTTGTGTTTGTCTCTCTTGTATCTAATGTCATCTTTTACTAACTATTTTTGTCCTCTCGTTATATTCTAATGTTATATTTTACTAACTTTTTTTTTTCACATTTAATTATAATGTCATCTTTTATTATCTTGTCTTTGTCTCTCGTCATATTCTAATGTCATCATTTACATACTTGACATTGGTTTTGTTTGTATCATGATGTTAATTTTGTTACTTACATGACATTGTTACTTGTTGTCTTCTAATGTTCATGGTATACTTACTTGATTGTTTTTCTCTTTGTTTTCTTATTGCTCGTAATTACACTCGTTTGTTTCCCAGTGTTTTTAAATATGAAATCTCCTGTGTATTGTCGGTATGACAAGGACAAAGAAAAGTAAACAACCATCTCAAGACATGTCTAAGACTGACTGAGTAAGTGGGACTAGAAACTACCAGAAAATAAAAAGGTCCCAGAAATCAATTGCTTTCCTACTTGTAGCATTTGCCACAGTACATTTTATGCTCAGGTCACACAGATCCTAAGTACAGTGCTTATATGCTGGGTACACACATATCCTAAAGTACAGCGCTTATATGCTCAGGTCCACACAGATCCTAAGTAGTGCTATAGCTCATCACCAGATCCTAAAGTCAGTCTTATATGCTCAGGTCACACACAGATCCTAAAGTACAGTCGCTTATATGCTCAGGTCACACAGATCCTAAAGTACAGTCGCTATATGCTCAGGTCACACACAGATCCAAAGTACACGCTTATATGCTCAGGTCACACACAGTCCTAAAGTACAGTGCTTGATGCTCAGGTCACAAGATCTAAACAGCAGCTTATATGTCAGGTCACACACAGATCATAAGTACAATGCTATATGCTCAGGTCACACACAGATCCTAAAGTACAGTCGCTTATATGCTCAGGTCACACACAGATCCTAAAGCACAGTCGCTTATATGCTCAGGTCACACACAGATCCTAAAGTACAGTCGCTTATATGATCAGGTCACACACAGATCCTAAAGAACAGTCGCTTATATGCCCAGGTCACACACAGATCCTAAAGTACAGTCGCTTATATGCTCAGGTCACACACAGATCCTAAAGTACAGTCGCTTATATGCTCAGGTCACACACAGATCCTAAAGTACAGTCGCTTATATGCTCAGGTCACACACAGATCCTAAAGTACAGTCGCTTATATGCTCAGATCACACACAGATCCTAAAGTACAGTCGCTTATATGCTCAGATCACACACAGATCCTAAAGTACAGTCGCTTATATGCTCAGGTCACACACAGATCCTAAAGTACAGTCGCTTATATGCTCAGGTCACACACAGATCCTAAAGTACAGTCGCTTATATGCTCAGGTCACACACAGATCCTAAAGTACAGTCGCTTATATGCTCAGGTCACACACAGATCCTAAAGTACAGTCGCTTATATGCTCAGGTCACACACAGATCCTAAAGTACAATCGCTTATATGCTCAGGTCACACACAGATCCTAAAGTACAGTCGCTTATATGCTCAGGTCACACACAGATCCTAAAGTACAGTCGCTTATATGCTCAGGTCACACACAGATCCTAAAGTACAGTCGCTTATATGATCAGGTCACACACAGATCCTAAAGTACAGTCGCTTATATGCCCAGGTCACACACAGATCCTAAAGTACAGTCGCTTATATGCTCAGGTCACACACAGATCCTAAAGTACAATCGCTTATATGCTCAGGTCACACACAGATCCTAAAGTACAGTCGCTATATGCTCAGATCACACACAGATCTCTGCAAGTACAGTCAGCTTATATGCTCAGATCACACACAGATCTAAAGTACAGTCGTTTATATGCTCAGATCACACAGATCCTAAAGTACATGTATATGCTCAGGTCACACACAGATCCTAAAGTACAGTCGCTTATATGCTCAGGTCACACACAGATCCTAAAGTACAGTCGCTTATATGCTCAGGTCACACACAGATCCTAAAGTACAGTCGTTCATATGCTCAGATCACACACAGATCCTAAAGTACAGTCGCTTAATGCTTAGATCACACACAGATCCTAAAGTACAGTCCTTATATGCCTAGATCACACACGATCCTAAAGTACAGTCCATATGCTCAAGATCACACACAGATCCTAAAGTACAGTCGCTTATATGCTCAGTCACACCAGATCCTAAAGTACAGTCGCTATATGCTCAGGTCACACACAGATCCTAAGTACAGTCGCTATATGCTCAGGTCACGCACAGATCCTAAAGTACAATCGCTTATATGCTCAGGTCACACACAGATCCTAAAGTACAGTCGCTTATATGCTCAGGTCACACAAGATCCTAAAGTCAACGCTTATATGCTCAGGTCACACACAGATCCTAAAGTACAGTCCTATATGCTCAGGTCACACACAGATCCTAAAGATTTGTTTAACAAGTGCTCGATATGGAGCATTCGAAGAAAAAAAGAAGAAGATAAAATCAGCAAATGTATCTCTTGCAAACATAACAATATTTATCTCTTCGATAACGATAATAAATAAGAAGATAAAATCAGCAAATGTATCTCTTGCAAATATAACAATATTTATCTCTTCGATAACGATAAAAATAAGAAGATAAAATCAGAAATGTATCTCTGCAAATATAACAATATTTATCTCTTCGATAACGATAACAAATAAGAAGATAAAATCAGCAAATGTATCTCTTGCAAATATAACAATATTTATCTCTTCGATAACGATAATAAATAAGAAGATAAAATCAGCAAATGTATCTCTTGCAAATATAACAATATTTATCTCTTCGATAACGATAACAAATAAGAAGATAAAATCAACAAATATATCTCTTGCAAATATAACAATATTTATCTCTTCGATAACGATAACAAATAAAGTTGTAAAAACAAAAGCAAACAAAACAAAAATATTTTTAATCACATAAAATCAATCAGTATTTTTCAAAATAACAGAAATTGAAAAATCGAATGCATCAATTTGTCTGTGCAAACAGAAAAAAAATTTTAATACAGCATTATACAGAATTGATAATATATGATTATTGTAAGTCAAAGCTAATCAATGATGACAGGAAGATCAGTAGAGATCACTATATATATTTTTATAATCCACACAGAATGGGGAAATCTATAGAAATAAATCGATTTCTTAATTATATCAAATGAATATTGATGAAATTAAAAGGTTGAAAGTGTCTTGAAGCTAAGGATTGGTTTTATTGAACGAGCTTTCCCATGAGATTCGGCTCCTCTCTTTACAAATGGCATGCTATCTGCTGAAAGTATTTGCATATTTGCACGACATTCAGAGCGCAAGACAAACGATTTGATTACTTGATTGCAAAAACCAAACTAGAGGCTCTAATAGCACGACATTCAGAGCGAAAGACAAACGATTTGATTACTTGATTGCAAAAACCAAACTAGAGGCTCTAATAGCACGACATTCAGAGCGAAAGACAAACGATTTGATTACTTGGCTGCAAAACAAATTAGAGGCTCTAATGGCAGACATTCAGAGCAAAGACAAACGATTTGATTACTTGATTGCAAAACCAAACTAGAGGCTCTAATAGCAGACATTCAGAGCGAAAGACAAACGTTTAATTACTTGAGTTCAAAATACCAAATTAGAGGCTCTAATGGCACGAATTCAAGCGCAAGACAAACGATTTGATTATTGATTGCAAACCAAACTAGAGGCTCTAATAGCACGACATTCGAGGCAAGACAAACGATTTGATTACTTGATTGCAAAAACCAAACTAGAGGCTCTAATAGCACGACATTCAGAGCGAAAGACAAACGATTTGATTATTGGTGCAAAACATAAATTAGAGGCTATAATGGCACGACATTCAGAGCGCAAGACAAACGATTTGATTACTTGGTGCAAAACAAACTAGAGGCTCTAATGGCACGACATTCAGAGCGCAAGACAAACGATTTGATTACTTGGCTGCAAAAACCAAACTAGAGGCTCTAATAGCGAAGTGGTTAAGTAACAAACTAGGGGCTCTAATGGCGAAGTGGTTAAGTACCAAACTAGAGGCTCTAATAGGAAGTGGTTAATACCAAACTAGAGGCTCTAATAGCGAAGTGGTTAAGTAACAAACTAGAGGCTCTAATGGCGAAGTGGTTAAGTACCAAACTAGAGGCTCTAATAGCGAAGTGGTTAAGTAACAAACTAGAGGCTCTAATAGCGAAGTGGTTAAGTACCAAACTAGAGGCTCTAATGGCGAAGTGGTTAAGTAACAAACTAGAGGCTCTAATAGCGAAGTGGTTAAGTACCAAACTAGAGGCTCTAATGGCGAAGTGGTTAAGTACCAAACTAGAGGCTCTAATAGCGAAGTGGTTAAGTACCAAACTAGAGGCTCTAATGGCGAAGTGGTTAAGTACAAACTAGGGCTCTAATGCGAAGTGGTTAAGTAACAAACTAGAGGCTCTAATAGCGAAGTGGTTAAGTAACAAACTAGAGGCTCTAATAGCGAAGTGGTTAAGTACCAAACTAGAGGCTCTAATAGCGAAGTGGTTAAGTACCAAACTAGAGGCTCTAATAGCGAAGTGGTTAAGTAACAAACTAGAGGCTCTAATAGCGAAGTGGTTAAGTAACAAACTAGAGGCTCTAATGGCGAAGTGGTTAAGTACCAAACTAGAGGCTCTAATAGCGAAGTGGTTCAAACTGGTTAATGGTTAAGTGGTTAAGTGCAAGATTAGGGTTAAGGTTAGTGGCGAAGTGGTTAAGTGGCAAGTGGAAGGGTTAATGGCGAAGTGGTTCAGTGATGGTTTGCCTGTCAGTACTGAAGTTGTGGTTCGAATTCGGACCGAGACACGTGTGCCATTATTTCATGAGGTTCCTAGCATTGTTGCCGGAGCTACGGAGTTCTGCATTGTGCAATGCTTTCGACAAACAGCATGCCATCTCCGCCGACAGGGACGGAGCCATATGGAGAAGACAGGTGTAACAAAGTCAATCCTTTGCGTTTGGATTTATTTGAAGAAATTAAACTATTTAGGAAATCACTTCTTCAACATGCTGAAGTGGAGCAGCCCGTTACAAAAGTAAAATCAATCAAACCTGTCTTATTTACAAAGACAGAAACATCAAGCGATCACAATTGTGAAATATCTTGCCACAAGGAAGGCAACATTGGTATACAAATTCCAAACTGTCTTGTAGCCGTCATCGAAGAATGGAATTATTATTTAATGATTAACTACTGAATTGAAAAAACGAGTTGTGTCTGGATTCAATTTCAGTCATATTTTGCAGACGTATGTATAAAATTCAGCAGCATTTCTCTAAATGATTAACATATTTGTGTGAGTAATATAACATTTTTTAGGTAAATGAATTTTCTTTAAGATCGTTCTAAAGCAAATAAATATTGGATCTCATATCGGCTTATAGGAGCCAATCAGTCAAATTAAGAGAACACTAGCAGAAGATACAGCAATACTTGATGGAGACGGAGTGCTTACAAGCTAAGGAAATGTACAAGCTAGGAAATGTACAGCTAGAATGTACAATGCTAAGGAAATGTACAAGCTAAGGAGATGTACAAACTAAGGAAATGTACAAGCTAAGGAAATGTACAAGCTAAGGAAATGTACAAGCTAAGGAAATGTACACGCTAAGGAAATGAAATGCGAGTTATTTTGGACAAACTTTAGTTACAAGAATTTAAGACATATGGGAATCTGATAAATGATCACAAAAGTGCTCTTAAATAGAAGTGTAGTTATGTTTTTATATGGTAGTAAACTGACCTAGAAGTTGTCCTGTCAACAAGCTTGGGGGATCTAGCATGAGCAAAGAAATGATTTGTCACAACCATTGATTTAATCTGCCGTACAGTGTTGCTGTTCTACATATTCACATGTCCGACATTGTTAATATTTTGATTTGAAAGAAACAGACAAGACAGTTTCTTTTTTCGCATCATAACCAATCGGTTTTATCGGCAGGCATCGACTCTCGATCACTTCCGATCTCTACTGAAAGTACCGACAGCAGAGTCATTTTAAGTAGTCAAAATCCCTTCCTCTTTCCCCATCCTCAATGTTAAATTGTAGATACAACATTTGTATGTTAATAGGTTCAACATCTCTGCTATCAGATTCAACATTTATGCTCTCAGATTCAACATCTATGCTCTCAGATTCAACATCTATGCCCAGATTCAACATCTATGCTCTCAGATTCAACATCTATGCTCTCAGATTCAACATCTATGCTCTCAGATTCAACATCTATGCTCTCAGATTCAACATCTATGCTCTCAGATTCAACATTTATGCTCTCAGATTCAACATTTATGCTCTCAGATTCAACATTTATGCTCTCAGATTCAACATTTATGCTCTCAGATTCAAAATCTATGCTCTCAGATTCAACATCTATGCTCTCGGATTTAACATCTATGCTCTCAGATTCAACATCTATGCTCTCAGATTCAACATCTATGCTCTCAGATTCAACATCTATGCTCTCAGATTCAACATCTATGCTCTCAGATTCAACATCTATGCTCACAGATTGATCCTATGAGTGCTCAGTTCATTTACTCCGTGCCCCCCACCCCACCCCACCCCGGCAACAGAAGACCGACTATCTCAGACGGGAAATCTAAAATAAATGTTCAATGGGGGCTGGTTTTTGTTTATGTTTGATAGAACACTGTACGCTATTTTCGTAATCGTACTCAATTCTATGCGTTCATAGTTATTTATAGATGACAAATGTTAATAATTCCTGAGCTTTAACCTTAACTTGTTACATAATATAACCTTGATTTAGCATGTTGTATTGTTATTAAAATGAATTTGTCTATATGCAACAATACTGGAATGCGAGATCACGTGACAATTGTGGTCTTATTCTCTAGCATTTTTACCTGAGCCCTCCTGCCGTATGTTATCGGAGGCCATGATTTATTCTAACAAAAAATACCATAGGCAGATGATATGAATAGTAGCTTGAACTACGTTTCTGTTCAAATCTTATGTACCGGAAAGGGAACAACCTTCACTGATGTGCTACTCCCACTAACTGAGCTACGCCGAAGTGTAACACAAAACGCAAAATGAGAGTTGATCAATTGATTGTAAAGGTAGCATGTTCCGGACAGGTGTTATCTGAGAGTTAGTGTTACAATCTTCAGACGCCTTATTCAGGTCAGGCACCTTGTCTCAGGTGAAAAAAGCAGGTAATCCAGGGACAGATATTTACAGTTAAGGATAACTTGGTTAAGGTCACGATTATCTGTTTATCAAATGTTGGAATGTAAAATGTTTCTATTTGTTTATAAGTTTGTGTATCTGCACTGCATGTCTCTCTATATATCATTATGTGTGTAGGTGTATGAATGTCTTTCTGAATGTCTTTCTATATCACTGTATGTGTCTCTCTCTCCCGCACAGTGTGGGTGTATGTGTGTGTGTGTGTTTCCAATGCATGTCTACCTATGTGTTCCTCTATGCATGCATATATGTGTGTGTGTGTATATATATATCTCCCTCTATACCAATATGTGTGTGTATGTGTATATATATCTCCTTCTATGCCAACATGTGTTTCTATTGGACAAGTAGATCACAAGATGAGTATTATTAGTTAGACTTGATACTCCTCCTCTTCTTCTGCTTCGAACGCTCCATATCGACCACTTGTTAACCACGCTGTGTGATTTGTATGTGATCTGGGCCTAAGCCATTGTTCGTTGCGCCAGTTATGCGCCTACAAGTAGGCCAGCACATTCGATTTTTGCGATGCTTTTTATTTACTAGGGTAGCTTCCTAGGCCCTACATCAGTCGCCTCTTATGACATGCCTTGCAGGTCGCAGTGGTACTATTCGTTGCTTCGCCTCCAGACCCCGACACCACACGGTCAAGACTTCATACAATATGCGAAATATGATCTCTGGCCGAGCTTAGTGTTGAGCTGATACTGTTGTTGCACTCACTACAAGACGCTAGAGGGTATGTGTGTCATTGAATGCTTTGTGGATCGGTGTCCGAGGTTAGACACAAATATATAAAATCTCAACAAAATATACTAAATATATCAAATATCAACAAAATATATAAAATATCAACAAAATATACCAAATATATATAAAATATCAACAAAATATACCAAATATATATAAAATATCAATGAAATGTTACATACACTTATCTTCCATTCAATACATTTGTCTAGTAGTCTCTATGACGTACAGCTTAGGTGCTCGTCCCTCGTGGAGCCATCTAGATATTTTTCCAGAGATCCCTGATCTCAGTGTAGGTGAGATCGAGTTCCTAGACATATCGGGTACAGGCGATAAAACTTAGGTACCGTGTTCAATTTGAGCAAGGAAAAGAACTGTCGGCATTTCAAAATCGAGAATAACAGGCTGGAAAGCCGCTGTCCGGGAAAATATTATTCGAAAAGATTAAAAATAAAATTCCTACAAAATATCTTCACCATCCTCAAAATTACATCGGTGGCCTTCGCCGGTGCTATGGAGTTCGTGCACTGTAGTTGAGATCTGAATGTGTAAGAAAGAAACCGAAGCACACATGGTTACTCACCGAAGTGCAATGAGGATGGTCCTATCAATCAATCAATCAATCAATCAATCAATAAACTTGTCACTTGTCTCCATTCCAACATGTCTCCATTATATTATTGATTCACTTGTCTTATTTCAATAAATTATCAAATACTTGTTCACATGTCTTAATCAAGTACTCATGTCTGCTCATCAGTCAATACTGCCCGTTTGATTATCTCATTCCTTCCGTGTCTTGAAGACAGTCTTATCTGTCTCGTAACCTTAGTTACTGACCTTAAAATTCATGATAAAAGTTGGTTCATCAGTCTAGGTCAAGATCGCGAGAGAGAGTTACTGGCAGTGAAAAAAGCCAGAGTAAATGAACATCGTAAGATGAGTTGTGAAGTTAACCAGCCAGGTCTTGTCCGGTTATAATAATTATGTTGTTAAATGTGTCTTTGGTGGAACCTTCTTAAGTAAAGGAGACACGTATCAGGGCTACTATAACCAGGAAATAGGATTGTTACGTTTGTGTTAGAAATGTTACTAAAATATGAAAATTTCAGATGAAGGCAGTAAAAAAAGTTTTACTCTTTCTTTCACCTTTTCTCTAATCATATATTGCCTTATATCGTCAGGATAAGAAGAGATTTCTAGAACGGACTTTTGTGTTTGCTTCATAAGTAGAGTTTTTCAGCGTCTGTTATTTCTGAGATCTACATTTTTCTTGGACGAGCTTTTGAATTATATCTCTTGTAACGGGGTAGCATTGTTCTTCGATGTGCATTCTCTGCTTACGTGGCCGAACTATTTTATTTGTTGTTTCTTGATGAAGTTCAGTACTAATTTTGTATGTATTTATTTTACTGTCTTTATTTCTAAACCTGTCTCTTCTTGATACTACCAATAATCTAAGTAGACACTTTGTCTATCGTGACTAATTTTTCCTATCGTTTTGTGTCAGCTTCCACGTTTGTCACTGATGGCATAAGTTCGCTAGAAAGAATACTTTAACGGGACAAAAATGGGTGGGACGGTTTGAGATAGGTGAAAGAATAATATAATAGGAGAGAGCTATATTTTAGCTGTGGGAAAATAGGAAGAAAAGAAGGAGAGCAGAATGAGGAGCGATGAGAGATGAATATAACGGTGAGATGAGATTGAAGAATGGAGGTGAAAGAATGTTGGAGACAGTGGGAAAGATTAGGGTGATTAGTGACAAGACAGAGTCAAGCTAGAGCGGAGAAATATACTAAATAGGGTTGAAATCGAGTGAGAGAAAAGGGGGACGAATTGGTAATGTGTGGGACAGAAGAGAGAGGTTAATTGTGGAGATAATTATAGAAGGGAGAAAACGGGGAGATGTTAGAAATGGGAGTCTCTGGAAGATAAGATAGAGACAAAATGATGAGACAGAACGGACAGAAAGGAGATACAGAGAGAGTAGAAAAGAAACTAAAAACAGAGTGATAAGATTTGGAAAATAAAGTGTAGAAAGAGATAGAGAGGAGAGAGAGAGAGAGAGATAAAGAGGAGAGATTGAGAGAGGATAGAGCGAGAGAGAGATAAGAGGAGAGAGAGAGAGTGAGAGAGAAATAAAGAGCGAGAGAGAGAGTAAAAGAGAGAGAGTGAGAGAGAAATAAGACGGAGAGAGAGAAAGTGACAGGGCAAAGATAGTAAGATATATTCAATACACTCTTTATTATATTTTATATGCTTGAATCTCTCACCTTTTTTCTCTCCCACGTTATGTCTCCTACACATATATACATACATATGAATGGATACACATATATACACATACTTTTGAGGAAATGGTGTCCACGATTAACGCAAATGCAACAACGCTGTATATTTATTTGTAACATAAATTTCTGAACAGACTTAATGGATGTAAAAATAGATTAGTTTTGTGGTTGTCAATGAGATGTGTTTGATTGATTGATAGGAACGTATTACTGTATTTCTGTGAACAATCCAGTTGTGTTCCGATCTCTGTCTCCTACACAGAAATAGCTCATCTAATGTGCACATGTCATGTATATCATATATAAACTAACTAGAAGTTCAGTTTACCATATCTTCTATCATGTTAATAATTCATAACGAAATAAAGGTAAGAAATGTTAGTGTCAAGTCATATTCTAAGGATAATAAGGTTTGATGGCCCTGACTTGTAGATTATGTGATTAGTGCTCGCAACATGCAAATGACCGTCTGATTGTAAGTGGCAACTGATCTGCAGTCCAGAGAAGATATACAGACCTTGAGTCTAGCTGTTAGCGTGATAAATTATACATAGCAAGCTCATGTGTAACATCTGGGCATGCGGGTGTTTGTGGCAATAAGAGAGTGGACAGGCTTGCATCAAAAGCATAGATTGTTGGGGAGTTTAAGATGGATAATAGGGATGGTCTTCGGTCTCTTCACGACTTTCTGTTGGATGAAGACACTAAAATAGAATTTGAATCGATCTGACGGGCAGCTTGGAGTTACCCGTTGTACAAGTAGAACTGGATACCTGAGGGGCAGAGTGCAGAGTGTGTTTAATCAACGAGCCACATGAACCATTAGTATGCATCCTCTTCTATATCTGTTTGGGGAGACTTGAGTACATATTGGTCTACCCGGTGTGCAATGAGGTCAGTTTAATAACCAATACACTATCTATACAAAAGAGCTCATATATTTCTATGCCATATGTATAGTATTTCTTAAAGAAAATCAAACATAGACAAACACATTCTAGACTGGAACCAGATTGAGAAAACATTGAGAATGTGATTGACAGATAATATTGTACAAATCTTGGCAGAACTCATGAAGAGAATCCATAATAGAAATCTTATTAATTTAACATTTGTCAAACTTGATACACAGAGAAAGAAAATCAACAACTCTGAAGACGTGAAATAATATGTAAATACGTGTCGGTCATGGAAGACATCATTAGAATTAAACAAAATCACAGACATAACAAGTTGGTCGTAGAAGACATCATCAGAATTAAACAAATCCAGACAATAAAACAAGAAATACAAATTATATAATTGATAAATCAGCATTCGCTGACAGACACAAAGATGCAAATATTTATGTTACTTAGTCTGTCGGTTTTTTGCAGACGTTTGTCAAAATTATATTTTGTCATTTTCTCTAGGTACGTTCTCAATGGCAGGATTTTTGGCATGAAATTAACAATTCAATAATAGTTTTGCATGGCGAAGTAGTTAACGTGTGACTCTTATTCTGAATAACGTGGTTTCGTACCGTGCTGCGTCACTGGTTCATAAAAGTATTATCTTCTTTGATGAGTACGGAACGGATAGCTGCTGAAGGTACTTAGTTCATACTTTGGGCAATACCCCTTGCAGATGGCAGAGTGCCAAGAGGGATAGAACCATATAGTTAAACGGGTACTAAAGAGGGTGAAGTCAATGATAAAGTAACTCACCAGTAGATACTCCAGTACATATGTCTGCGTTTGCTAGGTAGATCTTGCTAGGTAAAGCTTGCTAGATAGAGCTTGCTAGGTAGAGCTTGCTAGGTAGAGCTTGCTATGTAGAGCTTGCTATGTAGAGCTTGCTAGATAGAGTTTGTTAGGTAGAGTTAGCTAGATACAGCTTGCTAGAAAGAGCTTGCTAGATAGAGCTTGCTAGATAGAGCTTGCTAGATAGAACGTGCTAGATAGAGCTTGCTAGATAGAACGTGTTAGAGCTTAGATAGAGCTTGCATGCAGATCTTGCTGTAGGGATGCTAGATAGGTTGCTAGATAGAACATGCTAGATAGATCTTGCTATGCAGATCATGCTATGTAGGAATTCTAGATAGAGCTTACTAGATAGAGCTTACTAGATAGAACGTGCTAGATAGATCTTGCTAGATAGAACGTGCTAGATAGATCTTGCTAGATAGAACGTGCTAGATAGAACGTCTAGATAGATCTTGCTAGATAGAGAAAAAATGAGTGAGACTCTTCTTCTTCGAACACTCCATATCGACAACTTGTTAAATCACTCTTTGGGATTTGTATATGATCTGAGCCTAAGAGTGACTGTACGTTATGTCAGTTATGCACATACAAGTAGGTCAGTACATACGGTTTCTGCGATGCTTTTCATTTACTAGACCCCTACCTCAGTCGCATCTTACGAAAGTCATTGTTGGTCACAGTGGTACTATTCTTTGCTCCACTTGCAAGTCCCGGCATCACACAGGTGACTGAGCGTACAAAATGTAAGTCTTTATTGCTTGCTTTGTGAGCATACTACTTTACGGCTTTTAATACTAGTCTCTTTACAGAAAAGATACCAACGCTTTTTAAATGAGAGGATTTCGATTTATTTTTGGAATATCATGCTCTGACCATGTAACAACCACACACGTTCCTTGTCAACATATCATGATATGACCATGTAACAGCCACACACGTTCCTTGTCAACATATCATACTATGACCATGTAACAGCCACACACGTTCCTTGTCAATATATCTTATACCATGTAAATACCAACGTTTTGTCAACATATCATATATGACCATGTAACAAACACACACGTTCCTTGTCAACATATCATACTATGACCATGTAACAACCACACACGTTTCTTGTCAACATATCATGCTCTGACCATGTAACAAACACAAACGTTCCTTGTCAACGCAACTTTCTCCCTTTATACCAATTTTCCAGTCAATATTTGTTTTGCTTTGTATCTGCTTGGTGCTCTACTCTCATAAAAGTGTTGTGATGTAACGACGAGTGTCCATGAAACTTTAGTTGGAAACTATATGGGCACAGCATAGATGACGCTTTCATGACCAAATAAAACTAACATATAAGCCATAGCTTCTTGTGGGAGAACCTATTTTAAATGTCTGTCGGTACAACATAAAGATTCGAGATTCGCATAGACTTAAGATAGTTTCCAATGTAACAGTGTGGCATGGCAGAGTTATAGAGGCTGTTAAATAGTTTTCACGGTTAAGTTGTTGCTAGTAAGATTATGTGTGGTCTGGAAGATAGTGCCCCAGTCCCTCGTTAAGATAACATACATTTTGTTTTCTACATCGGTCTGTCAATTATGTTGTAAAACTGTAGTTTCTATTGCTGAGAGTATCTAGGCATTTGAAAACTTCACCCACTAGTTCTTCATTTGAACACTTGACCCACTAATTCTTCATTTGAAAACTTCACCCACTAATTCTTCATTTGAACACTGCACCCACTAATTCTTCATTTGAAAACTTCACACACTAATTCTTCATTTGAACACTTCACCCACTAATTCTTCATTTGAACACTTCACCCACTAATTCTTCATTTGAACACTTCCCCTACTAATTCTTCATTTGAACACTTCACCTACTAATTCTTCATTTGATTGTTTATTCTATTCGCATTTCACTAGAAAAAAACAACTTTTAAAATATTAAATGAACAAACTACTATTGAGAACTTGCCCCTCAGTCGAAATATGGACTTGATTCAATCAACAATACACCATGTCAGCCGTCGCTGGCGATCATTTATCTCCACTCTCCCCAGCCACCGCCTTTATTAGTTCATTTTATCAGTTCTGACACCGATTTCTTGTTGAATCACTATTCCAGACCATCTAACATTTTCTCCCTCTATCTGCCTATATATTAATCTTGTTTCTAATGTTGTATAGTTATGATTCCCAGATAATCTGAGGAGCCATGAATGCACTTCGTGCCTAACTCAGTCTACCTTTAATGTCACAACTAGCTTTTCCTTTGTGACTAATAAGACTTCTAAAATACGTGAAAGCGGTTGTATTTGGAAGAATTGTATATTCTAGTTTGACTGGTGGTGGCATTGTCATATTCACAGTCATTATTTTTGTTTTATTCTTATTAATGTTCAGCTCAATAATCACACTTTTAAAAAAGCATAGGTAGCATATATTTTTTCCTTGATATCTTTATTTTTTTGAGATACCATCAGCTACATTCAGGGCTTCCAGTCAACGTATCGTGAGTACCAGTAATGTGTGTAATACTCACTCACTGAATAAGGAAACTGAACAGCTATTGGCACGGTCTTTAATATTATTCCATCTTATTTATAAAAGAAAAACAATTTTCTTTTGTTGTCTATTGAAACGAGAAGAGCTTCACCCCAAGGCAGGTATGGCTTTCAAATCTGGTACCCAGACGTCAACATTTGTTGTGAATGAAGTTTTCAAGATTTCAAATAAATACAAGGACCTTTCATTCTCATGGACATTGTGAGAGCTCTATTATCGATTAGAGTTCATATGTCGACTTTCAGACCCTCAGTTTTCATTTCCCAGCTGTCTGTCAAATAGCTTTTTATCACCCCAGAGCGTGCCCTAGGCGGATTCATCGATTGGTTTGTCGTTTATATGTTTATCTTCGACATTGGAGAACTTGGCAGAGAAACAATCATAAATTTATTCAATTAAGATAATCTACAATGTTAATATGTATGTGTGCTATATATTTGTAAAGTGTATGATTTTCGGGAATACAGACAGGAAAGATTATACAGTAAACGATTACCATTGATTGTTGAATATAAAAATCGTGGCATATCCTTTACAAAACTTTATCATCAACGAGACGACAATTTTCAGCACCACTGATACCTTCAGTAGTTTGCACGAACAACGAGGTCTATTTTTATCGTTCTAAAATCCACAAAGAAAGAAATTTGCTTCCAAATGCCCTCGAGATGTTTGAACCAGGTACTCTTGGGTTGTGATCGAGCTCACTGCCGCTTAAGCTACAGACGCCCACAGTGATAACCAGGACATTAAAATGTATTAAACGCTCTGAAGATTATGTTATTCTAGTGAACAGGAATGAGAGCCGCTGTAGCGTAGTTGTTAGTGAACTCGCTTCGCAAGGCTGGTGGTCTGGGTTCAGCTCCCGCAATGCGCGTGGAATTTTTCCCGACCACGAGGCTCTCAGAGTCGACCCAGCCTCAACTGGGTACCAGACATGCTCTGGGAAGTAAAGGCGGCTGGCGTGATGCTGACCACATCACCCATTGTGTGCCGACGGTCAATGAAAATACAGGCCTAACACTGTATTGACCTATATACCACGAGGTATGAAAGGGTTCCTTTACTTACTTTACTAGTGAACAGGAATGTAGAATACTCCCACAAAAGAAGAAAAAAAGACTATCCGTGGCAATTCATAAGTTTTATGTTTGAAGAGTCTATACAACAAACACAGACAAGATAACAAAAGCAAAACTTTTGAGGACATGCATTTTTTATGTGACAACATATGCATGTGAATCATTGCTTACTCAAGCAATCAAGTGCCATGCCAGAGAACATAGGCGATCTTGTATCTCCACCACTCTCTCTCTCTATTTCACTCTCTCTCTCTCTGGCGCAGTACATAAGTTATGAAGTTAATCTCTAGTAGAACAAGGATGTCAGACCATCCAAGATCTTGTCTCTCTTGTCAGACATCAAGATTTTCTCCTCTTGTAAGACATCCAAGATCTTCTCCCTCTTGTCAGATCATCCAAGATCTTCTCCCTCTTGTCAGACATCCAAGATCTTCTCCCTCTTGTCAGATCATCCAAGATCTTCTCCCTCTTGTTAGACATCCAAGATCTTCTCCCTCTTGTCAGACATCCAAGATCTTCTCCCTCTTGTCAGATCATCCAAGATCTTCTCCCTCTTGTCAGACATCCAAGATCTTCTCCCTCTTGTCAGACATCCAAGATCTTCTCCTCTTGTCAGACATCCAAGATCTTCTCCTCTTGTCAGATCATCCAAGATCTTCTCCTCTTGCAGACATCCAAGATCTTCTCCCTCTTGTCAGACATCCAAGATCTTCTCCCTCTTGTCAGATCATCCAAGATCTTCTCCCTCTTGTCAGACCATCCAAGATCTTCTCCCTCTTGTCAGACATCCAAGATCTTCTCCCTCTTGTCAGACATCCAAGATCTTCTCCCTCTTGTCAGACCATCCAAGATCTTGTCTCTCTTGTCAGACATCCAAGATCTCTCCTCTTGTCAGATCATCCAAGATCCTCTCCCTCTTGTCAGACATCCACGATCTTCTCCTCTTGTCAGACATCCACGATCTTCTCCTCTTGTCACATCATCCAAGATCTTCTCCCTCTTGTCAGACCATCCAAGATCTTCTCCCTCTTGTCAGATCATCCAAGATCTTCTCCCTCTTGTCAGACCATCCAGATCTTCTCCTCTTGTCAGACATCCAAGATCTTCTCCCTCTTGTCAGACATCCAAGATCTTCTCCCTCTTGTCAGACCATCCAAGATCTTGTCTCTCTTGTCAGACATCCAAGATCTTCTCCCTCTTGTCAGATCATCCAAGATCCTCTCCCTCTTGTCAGACATCCACGATCTTCTCCCTCTTGTTAGACATCCAAGATCTTCTCCCTCTTGTCAGATCATCCAAGATCTTCTCCCTCTTGTCAGACCATCCAAGATCTTCTCCCTCTTGTCAGATCATCCAAGATCTTCCCCCTCTTGTCAGACCATCCAAGATCTTCTCCCTCTTGTCAGACCATCCAAGATATTCTCCCTCTTGTCAGATCATCCAAGATCTTCTCCCTCTTGTCAGACCATCCAAAATCTTCTCCCTCTTGTCAGATCATACAAGATCTTCTCCCTCTTGTCAGACCATCCAAGATCTTCTCCCTCTTGTCAGATCATCCAAGATCTTCTCCCTCTTGTCAGATCATCCAAGATCTTCTCCCTCTTGTCAGACATCCAAGATCTTCTCCCTCTTGTCTTTCGCCATATTTCCACGACTGTTTATTAAAACCTGTAACACACATCCTTTATTCGCGTGCCTTGCAATCAGTGACATATTTCGCAAGTACGTACACACCTACACAGAAGTTGGGAATACCCTCTACTCAAGCACACTACAACACAGACAGACGTGTACATTCGTTGTCATGGCCTCAAGTCGAAGGGATCTATGTGGCGTAGAGGCTAGGTACTCGTCTCTTGTGCCAAAGGTGCCAAATTCGCTCCCTCGTGGAGATATCTGGATGTTTGTCCAGAGGTCCCTGATCTCAGTGTAGGTGAGATCGAGTCCCAAGACCTATCGGAGACGGACGATAAAACATAGATTCCGTGTTCGATTTGAGCACGCAAAAGAACCCTTGGCAGCTAAAAACCGATAAGAACAGGCTGGAAAGCCACTGCCCGGGCAAACTTTATTAGAAAAGATTAAAAATAAAATTCCTACAAAAATATCTTTACTTTCTTCAAAATTACATCGGGGACCCTCGCCAGTGCTACGGAGTTAGTACACTGCAGCTGAGATATTCCTGTGTAAGAAAGAGATCGGAGCACACATGGTTACTCACCGAAGTGCAATGATGATGGTCCTATCAATCACTCAATCAAGTCGAAGTGCAAACGCTCAAATGACTGCTGGATCTGAAAATTAAAGCTAAGATTAGAAGATATGAAGATAATGAAATGTGAGATGTGTAAGTGTAAGTGTAGGCGGTGCTAGTAGGTAAGTTGATGTATTAAGGTGGTACTAGTAGGTAAGTTGTATGTATGAAGGCGGTGCTAGTAGATAAGTTGTATGTATGAAGGCGGTGCTAGTAGGTAAGTTGTATGTAAGGCGTGCTAGTAGATAAGTTGTATGTATGAAGGCGGTGCTAGTAGGTAAGTTGTATGTATGAAGGCGGTGCTAGTAGGTAAGTTGTATGTATGAAGGTGGTGCTAGTAGGTAAGTTGTATGTATGAAGGCGGTGCTAGTAGATAAGTTGTATGTATGAAGGTGGTGCTAGTAGGTAAGTTGTATGTATGAAGGCGGTGGCACCATGTTTAGTCAAGATAAATAAGATGATTATAGCATGACATCTGGATAAAATATGATTTCAATATGGGAGAAAACGAATAAGAAAAACATAAGAAACGGATAAGTCAACGGATAAGGAAACAGCTAAGTAAACAAATAAGAAAATATATAAGTAAACATAAACAAACAGATAGGTACACAAATAAAAAACAGTTAAGAAAACAGACAAGAAAATAGATTAGTAAACAGATAAGAAAATATATTTTTAAAACACATAAATAAACATATAAGCAAACATATAAAACAGAAGGTCTTATCTGGTGCCGGCAAGATGGCGGTAAAATTTCGCACCGTTACAATAATAATGTACTACGCTACATAAATATATGACTAAATCCAAGCTTAAAGTTTTTCAAGTGCTGACAAGCTGTATGACTGAGGATAGAATCAGTCGCTAACGTGAAACGGGACTTCTGGCCTGCTACGGAGATCGTGCACTAGCGCCAGAATCAGTTATAGCAAAGACGCAGTGTTCAACGTTACCAACGGATATGGATACATCAAAAGGTATGGTCGTGTCTGTCTTAGGTCCACGTAGGAGAAGAGGGCGAAGAAAGAAAATCGAGCAGGAGCTAGAAGGCCAAGGCTCGTAACGCACTATCTGACTGAGAATCATGGCGCTGCTAACATGAGCAACGCCTTCTTGTGCTCTTGTACCAAGGTATTGTTCTGTCATGTATAGAATATGCATGCTCTCTAACAATTAGTCCTAGCAAACAGTAGACTGGAAAGAATTCAGAATGAGCTATGCGCATCATTCTGGGATGCCTAAGATACACCAGGAGTGTAAATGGATTCCTTCTGACCTCCCAACTATTGCTAACAGAATTGAAACTTGGAGGGTTCGATCATATCTAAGAATCAATGCAAACAAAGAACATCCTCTCCATGAAGAACTCATTAAAGAGAAAGGGTGTAGACTCAAGAGATGCAGATCATGGCTGAGTCAGGTGGAAGATACGCTTAGGAAAATATGTGATCCTTCCGGAATTGAAACAAGAGAGGAATGGATTGCTGTGCCACATCAATTTCAGACTGCTTTCACCGTTATTACATCTATTAATAAAAACTGCGAACAAAATAATCTATCACTGCTAAACGTGGAGGTAGAGGCTCTCTTGAATGACATCATCAATGATACAGATGTGGTTATTTACACCGATGTTTCAGTCATTCGCCAACAACGCTGTGCGTGGGCTTTTTCAGCACGCTCAGGAGGAAAAATAATAAGAGAGGCCAGTGGGACTACGAAGCAACCACAAGTAGCTTGATAATGGAGGTTCGGGTGGTTACGGAGGCGGTGAACTGGTTGGCATCTCACAATTACTCTCGTGTTTTCATACTCAGTGACTCCATGAGCATGATTCGTAAAGTCGAATCAGGTATGGTGAGACGCAACTGGGTGGAGGTACTGGTACAGACAATGATCAGAGAAATTACCTTTATTTTTGTTCCTGGGTACGCAGGAGTTAGGAATAATGAACGAGAAGATAGATTTGCTGGCTTGTCTACAATATCAGAGGGAGCTGCCATGGATCGAAGTAACATTCTTCACGCATTGAGAGAGTCTTTCCGAACACAGGAGTTTCAGGGCTGTAAATCCCACTCGCTGACCGATTGAAAGAGATGGGTGTCAATATTGGTGCAGCCCGAAAAGACGACATACTAAATATGCAAAGAGATTGATTAATCAACATCGAACTGGCGTGTTGGGTTGCTGGACGCTGCTGGACGCTGCTGGATTTCTGAGGCGGAGATCAGAGCACCTATGGACATGTCCGTAGTGCTATGATGATAGTCCTCATATAACTGATAACTGATAACATATAAAAACAGATAAGTAAATATATTTTTAAACAGATCAGAAAACAGATGAGTAAACAGATTTGAAATGTGATCATAAAACAGAAACGAAAACAGATAGGTAAACCTATAAGAAAACAGATAAGTAAACAGATAAAAAACAGATACGAAAAAGATAAGACATAAAGATATAAAAAACAGACAAAGACGATGTATTGGACTGGACATGTCTTTAGCAAGAGAAAAAAACGATGGAATGCAGTGGACACTGCAAGTGGACACTGCAAGAACTTATGAAGAAAGAGAGGCATAGAAGTACATAAAAAAGAACTTTTAAAGCAATGAACACAGACATGCAAACGTCTAAGTTTGATGTGGACAGAGAGGCACAAAATCAAATTGAGTGAGAATATATTGTGTCTTGCTTTATGTACTCTTGAACGCGACGAGTACTTATGATAAATTTGAAATGTTCATTCTCTCTATGAATGTTTATGTTTGAGTGTGAATGTGTATTATCTTGCATGAATGTTTATGTTTGAGTGTGAATGTGTATTATCTTGCATGAATGTTTATGTTTGAGTGTGAATGTGTATTATCTTGCATGAATGTTTATGTTTGAGTGTGAATGTGTATTATCTTGCATGAATGTTTATGTTCTTTTATGAATGCTTATGTGCTGGTGTGTTTGTTTATGTTTTTGAATGAATTGTTATGTTATTGTGTGAATTTGTTATTTCTTTGAGAATGTTAATTTTCATGAATGAATGTTTATCTTTGCAAGTAAATGTTCATGATTTGTATGAATATTTATGTGAGTTAGTGAATGTTTATGTTCTGGTGTGAATGCTTATGTTTCGTATGAATGTTTATTTTGCCGAGGGAATGATTATGCTCTTGAATGAATGTTTATTTGCAGAATGATTATGCTTGAATGAATGTTTATGTTTGTTGAATCTTATGTGTCTATGTTGAATGTTTATATTTTTGTATGAATGTTACATGTCTGTGTTGAATGTTTATGCGTACTCTATAGCATCGTCTGACTAAGAAATGAGTATCATAAACATGGACAATTTTAGAACTATGTCAGGTGATGTTGAGAAAACTTATAGAGCTGGGACCACCAATCAACCCTTTCTTTCCCTCCACCATAAAGCTCTGGCTGAAGATGATAACATGAAATAGATAAAGGAAAGATAAGTCTGGAGAGATTTGAAAGGATGGTGACTCCGAGTCAATAGGGATGAAATCAAAGTCCAAGATGTGATATACATGTAGTACTTCTTTTATTGACTGCTTGTAAATTGACCGCTTGTCACTTGTAAAACATGTGTTAAAAATATGTGTTCAGGGTTTCAACAAAAAAAGTTTGAGTTTGTGTTGTTGAATAATATTGAAATGTGTTCGTTCATCAATATTTAACAGTTGTTGATTCTGCTGCGAAATTAGCGTAGTTGTGGAGTTTAACTTTAGTGCAATAAATTGCAGTGTTTTGTTGCTGGAGTTTATGAATCTACATGTCCGCTCGTGAATATATGTAAATTATCTATTTATATATTTATTTATCTATGTGGGAATCTCTGTGGCGTAGCGGTTAGGTGCTCGCTTCCTTTTCCAAAGGTAATTAATTCGCTTCCTCGTGAAGCCATCGAGATATTTTCCAGAGATACCTGATCTCAGTGTAGGTTAGATCGAATTCCTAGTTCTATCGGAGACGTACAATAAAACGTAGATGCCGTGTTAAAATTTGGTTCAAAAGAGCCATTGGCAGATCAAAATCAATTAGAGCAGGCTGAAAAAAAGCCGCTGCCAGGCTAAATCCACTAGAAAATTAAAAAATTACAAATTCCAGTGTAAGAAAGAAATTGGAGCACGCATGGTTACTAACAGAAGTGCAATGACGATGAGTGCAATGTGTATCAATCAATCAATCAATCAATCAATCAATATATTTACAAATGTTTCCATCGACGAGGTGGCGTCTATGGCCTAGGGATAGTGACTCGGTCTGTTAACCCCGACGTTCTGAGTTCGAATACCACATTCTATGTTCCACACGTGCGGAAAGGAATTGGTATTCCTACCTAGCATACATTATGTGGTAGAAATATGAAGTGATAGGCACTTCATACACTCAGGTTTTAAAAGACTACAGGACATTGTATTATTAATATACATTATTAAAAGTTGACAATGGTGTTTCAGGCCGAATGGATTAGTGGGTTGGCTACCATGCGGAAGTCCAGGGTTCAATCCTCGGTAAGGACAAGACGTTTTTTTCTGTCGTTGCATAACGAAAAATCATAACATGAACAATTACACTAAGGAGGTCAAGGACATGTTCCCCCCTGTCCTAGAGCGCCCTTAAAGTCGTTATTACAAGCATGAACTACAGTTTTGTGTGTGTGTTTATTTCTTTCTGTATTTTTTAATTAAATGTTGTCATGACTGCATCCTAACCTATTTTGTCCAATTAGATAATTCACACGCACCTTATATGTTTGGTAAGTAGAGACAATGAGGATGTGAATCATTTTTTTAGTGCTCTCTCTCTCTCTCTCTCTCTCTCTCTCTCGCTCTCGTGATCGTTTTATGCTGCTTTTATTTTATCATTCTAATGTGATATATAAACAACCAGACATCAAGAACGGATGTACGTGCATAGCCTTCAGTACCTATTGGAGCTCAGGTGCTTATCCTTCGGTGGTGTGTTCGGTTTCAACCAGCGTTTATTTGGTTCGCTCTCGTTAGCCTTTGCTGTCCTCAATCAAACTACAAGGCAGCAGTATTTTTAGTTCTGACATCCATCGTAAATGTGCAGTGATAAAAAGAGTGATCATCCTTTGCTTGGAATATGTGGAAACACGCCTGGAACACACTAGATCTCAGCCTGTCCAGATGACGAGCAGGTGACGGAATAAGCACAATGAACCCTACATTTTCTGCTGTATTATTGCCGGACACGAGAATTATACTCGTCATCTAGTGTTAAACTAACCAAAATTCTAACCATCGAGCTACAACTTAACAACTCACAAATGGGATTCCGGACAAAACAGAAGCTGTACCGAGGCAATATTCGCCCTCAGGCAGTTAGTATGAGGATTGTAGAGTCTGACACACAGTTACACGCTTGTGGATCAGGAAAACGTCTTCGACCCCATAAAGAAGGAAAATGTTGTAGAAAATATTGTTAAATTATGGAGTCAATGACCACTTAATTAATCCATACAATAGTGTCTATATATACAGCCAATGTGCAGTTAGAACAATCACAGATCTATTACAAAAGTTACACATTGGGTCTATAGCAAGATAAGGATTCGTTCTATCAACGCTGTTGATTATCACATGTATCGCTCAAATTTGTAAAATAGCTTACATCAGTAAAGCGAACATCCTTGGGGAACTCATAAATAAATTGCTTTTTGTAAACGTTCATGCAATCATATCACCAACAGAAGAACATCTACA
The DNA here is from genome assembly GCA_020796225.1 of Arion vulgaris. Classification (NCBI taxonomy): domain Eukaryota; kingdom Metazoa; phylum Mollusca; class Gastropoda; order Stylommatophora; family Arionidae; genus Arion; species Arion vulgaris. The sequence continues at coordinate 109,163,680 of CM036753.1, read as the reverse complement.
ATAAGACATTAATAGATTTCAGTAAACATGCAATGACTAAAACATGAGAATAAACACTGACAAAACCGAAATAATGACATTCAGTAGAGAGGAAAACACTACCAATATATCCATCGACAAACATCAACTAAAGTAAGTTAAAGACTTTACATACCTAGGAAAAAATGTCTGCAAATAGTAGAATAACTAATTAAATTCAACATAAATGCAATCAAACAAATCAAATCATAGGACAAATTGTATCAATTTTGAAATGCAAACCTGTCACACTTTGAGCATACTAAATGAGCATTATTCAACACAATCTTTCTGTGAGCATTATGCTATCAGTGCCAAACGTGGACGGTGACATTAAACGATAGAAGAAAACTAGTCACAACAAAGATGAAGTTTTTTATAAGCAGAATGCCGGGAGTATCAAATAGAGACAGTTTAGGTATGAAGACATCAGAGAAAAAAAGTAGTTACAACATCAGTACCAAACTTCATCTAGAAACAACACATTAAATGATTCAGTCACATAAGCAGATTGTCAACAGAAAGTGTGTCTCCAAGAGAGAAATGTTACTCCGATATAGTAGATACAAAGCAGAAGGTTGTCCACACAAATATTAAAACAAATAAATAACAGAGACAGTGAAAAGCACTATTCATGAAGCGCACACACAAACACAGATCTCTTCATATCCTGACACTGTAAGTAAAATCAGGATTAGAGAAACGCAGAAACAAGAAGAAGAAATGAAGGACAATCACATGATAACTTCGGCCAAAATGTATGGACAGTGTCCAACAGCGCACATATAAGTACAGAAGGGTAAGATTGTAAGATTTATCATTCCTTCATCGTTCTCTGTCTCAGTAGACAATCGGTTTTTGTGTGTCCCGTAGTGTTGTCCTCTACATGGCACAAGCTTGGGAAATATTTATGGAGTAGCTTAGCTGACCAAGCGTTGACTACACCCTCTCTCGATTTCGACGATAGAGTCCAGAGAAGGGTACGCATGACATCTGGTATCAGTGTGATTGGAGGAGCTGCCTGTAGGGCATCTTAAGGTGACTACCTGGCTTTGAGCTCCACACTCTGGATTTTCTGTTTGGACTTACTCCAACAGTCTTTGTCTCTTCCGAGTCTTTCACAGAGCACTGTGGCTATTTGCCCATATCTGTGAGTATGGTTCATGGATACCAGGCTAGATCTGCTCAGCGTTTGGCTCCATATCACCTTTAACTACCTAATACTAAATTATACTGTAGCATAGCATGGAGTCAGGCGTCATTGATCATATCAACTTTAACGTACCTAATAATAAATTATACTGTAGCATAGCATGGAATGAGGCGTCTTTGATCATATCAACTTTAACGTACTTAATATTAAATTATACTGTAGCATAAAGCATGGAATGATGTGTCATTGATCATAGAAGGCGGACAGAGTAAGTCCTAGTAATAGTATTTATATTTACACATACATATCAGGACTGGAAATATCAATTTGCTAGATGAGAACAAAAACCCAAGTATGTTCCCAAAGAAATCATACAGCAAGTTCAGAACTGTATACATAGGATGTACAGTATTGCAGCTAGTGACTCGGAAAAGGTTATCATTTAAAAACCCTAGAAAGCAAGTCAAACTCCCGTCATACTAAACATTATATGGTAAACATAAGGATTAAAACTGAAAACAAAACAACTTAAAATATGTAGAAGCAGTTAACCTGGATTGTTATTATACCGTTTTTAATGCTATAACTGGACACACAGCATCATGAACAAGCATCATGAACATCATGAACAAACATCATGAACATCATGATCAAACATCATGAACAAGCATCATGAACATCATGATCAAACATCATGAACAAGCATCATGAACATCATGATCAAACATCATGAACAAGCATCCATGAACATCATGATCAAACATCATGAACAAGTATCATGAACATCATGATCAAACATCATGAACAAGCATCATGAACATCATGATCAAACATCATGAACAAGCATCCATGAACATCATGATCAAACATCATGAACATCATGATCAAACATCATTAACATCATGATCAAACATCATGAACATCATGATCAAACATCATGAACAAGCATCATGAACATCATGAACAAACATCATGAACATCATGATCAAACATCATGAACAAGCATCATGAACATCATGATCGAACATCATGAACAAACATCATGAACATCATGAACAAGCATCATGAACATCATGATCAAACATCATGAACAAGTATCATGAACATCATGATCAAACATCATGAACAAGTATCATGAACATCATGATCAAACATCATGAACAAGTATCATGATCAAACATCATGAACAAGCATCATGAACATCATGATCAAACATCATGAACAAGCATCATGAACATCATGATCAAACATCATGAACAAGCATCCATGAACATCATGATCAAACATCATGAACATCATGATCAAACATCATTAACATCATGATCAAACATCATGAACATCATGATCAAACATCATGAACAAGCATCATGAACATCATGAACAAGCATCATGAACATCATGATCAAACATCATGAACAAGCATCATGAACATCATGAACAAGCATCATGAACATCATGATCAAACATCATGAACAAGCATCGTGAACATCATGAACAAGCATCCATGAACATCATGATCAAACATCATGAACATCATGATCAAACATCATCAACATCATGATCAAACATCATGAACATCATGATCAAACATCATCAACATCATGATCAAACATCATCAACATCATGATCAAACATCATCAACATCATGATCAAACATCATGAACATCATGATCAAACATCATCAACATCATGATCAAACATCATCAACAGCCTGGAAATATTCTAAACTAAATGTTTAAGAAGAATCCTCTCATGTTCAGGCCAATTACAATAGCAATTAAAAAGATTGAATACGAACAAACTGTTTATCGTTGGAGACTATCAATAAAAGGGAAAATGGTCATGTAATTAGTATGTCAGTGTGGACGTTGTGTTGGAAAGCTCTCCGATGAACAGCGGATAGAAGATATGAAAATACGACTTAGTCAGTGACAGAAGACAGGGATAAGAACTGCAAAGAGAATCACATGAGAATCTCTTGTGAAAGCCTACCTGATCAAACAAGGACAGAAAGCGGATATAGATGGACATAAATAAAAATATTAGAATATAAGAAAACAAACTCTGTTTCAAGTTCAACATGCCAGCTTGCATTACCACCAACCATTTTATTTATATTTAACTTCGTTTAACGAAATATATGTTTGATGATTAAAGTAAAACCAACTTTATGTGTGATCAAACACCATCGTTATTTGTATACACCAACAACCAAACATCCCATCTCTCTCTAGCTATACAAACAAAATAAAGGAACCCTTTTATACCTCGAGTTCGTATCGCGTAGGACTACGGGTGACTATCCCTCTGTGTGTGCGGGTTCAATTCCGCGGGATGGCAGAAAAAGCCACAGATTCCACAGATTTACGGTGTTCGTGGCACCGAACCGAAGGGTTACAATTTCCATGGCAACGTGCCGAAGAGCTGAAAAGCTCAAGTGCTTCTGGATCGGAAAAAAAAAATACCTCGAGGCATATTGTTTAATACGGTGTTAGACCCGTATTTTTCATAGCCTGCCTGCACAAGATTGATGATGTTGTCAACATCACGCTGGCCGTCTTTACTTCCCAGTACTTTTCCTGGTACCCAATTGAGGCTGGGTCGATCTGAGAGCTGTTATGGTAGGAAACATATTCCATAACCACTGTGGAATTGAACTCAGACCGCTTTAATTGAACTCTCTAGCTATATCTACATGAAATATGTTCTAAATTGTCTAGAAAATACTTCAACATTTCAAACTTAACTTTCAGAATTTAAATATTAACATTCTATATATAAATATATACACGTGTATCCATAAAATAGAATTAATAAGCAATATATAACTTCAAGATATTCATGATACATCACAAGAAGGACAATTTCTTACAATTTATAAATAGTTTTAATACAGGTAAGCATGCATTTTAAAAAAAATATGTATTTTTACACCTGCTTACATGTTCTCTCAGAGTCATTACTTTTCAATTGCAAAATCAGAGATTAGAGAATATAAATTGAGACCTAGAAATCAGACACCTGGAAAATCCAGATTTGTTGACAAGAGAAATAAGGGTTCTTCAAAATACAGACAAATAAGACAAGTAGGTAAAGTCTTGTTCCTGTCTGTCATCGATTTCAATTTGATGAGCTCTTTAAATCTAATGTCTTTTATATCAAAAATAACACAGAGGTCTATAGGCGAAGTATTGACATCATTGTACTGGGTTTCATACAATGGATCCGTCCCTTTCCGGAGAAATGGCACGCCAGCTGCTGAGACTATTGCACATATCCAAATCACGAAGTTCATAGCTCCGGCAACAATCCTAGGGATCTCTGCAAACAGAACGGCGATAGAGAATCTTCTTCTTTTTCTTCTGCGTTCTCACTAGATTGGGATTTCGGATTCTCTAATAAAGGCAGCCGTCTGCCTCAGATTGTCAGACACGCCATACAGTTTGTCTTGGACGCTGGTGTAAGTGGGCCACCTCTTTCTTCTCAAGTCTGCATACTGGGGCAGTTCTGTAGGATATAATTCCTACGATTTCTGCATCCCCGTTTGTGCTGACCTCTTCACGCAGTAAGTTTTGACCACCCTCGTGATGGTAGGTCTGACATTCTTACTGCGTGACTAAATCTTCGAGGCAGATTGGTGACCGTAGAATCCGTTATCCCATTCCTCATTGTGGAGGGTCGTTGCACCACGTTATGCGCCTTACGGCCTGGTGCATCCGTTTTCTGCAAGCATTTGTTTGGGGTTAGCATTCCCTAGCGGACACGTGCATCCAATTTTAACCAAACCTCCTTAGTCGCCTCTTACGACATGCGAGGCAGGTAACGGTAGTTCTATTATTTACACCCCAAATTTGGGTCCCGGTAACCACCTGGGTGGAGAAAGAGTCTAAAGAAGAAGGATTGACTTCAATGCACCGGGTTTCCCAATATGGCTCTGTCCCTCTCCGCAGAAATGGCACGCCATATGTAGAGAATGATGCACAAAGCACGAGCTCCGAAGTTCCAGCAACAATCCTAGAGATCTAATGAAAAATGATTGGAGGCCTGTGATTGTTTCCAGCGCTTTGATGGGAGTAGATTTAATGGCTCTTGTGATAATGCGTGCTGCGCGGTTTTGTCTGCTGTTCATTTTGGTAAATTGCTTGTTAGATGCACTACTTCAAGCTGCAATGCCGTACTCCAGGACCGGTCGTACTCTTCCAGAGTAAAGCGTATTTAGGATTTTGCTCTCCACGTAGAACATACCAGTTTTCTCATTATATTGAGCCTCTGTCTTGCCTTTACAATAGCTTTGTCTATCTGGGGACACCATGTGAGACTTCGGTCTAATGTGATTCGCAGATACGTTGGATATTTGCTTTGAGGAAGATCTTCCTTGTTGGTTTTAAGCTTAATTTTGTGGTTCTGAATTTTTGCGAGAACACAGTATACATGGTTTTAGAAGCGTTAATGCTCATGAACCACTTTTATGTCCAGATGTCCAGTTTGGTAAACATGTTTTGCAATCGTTTTGTTGCTATGGGCATTGACTCCTCCCTCACCCAGATTGCCAGATCGTCGGTATACATGGCTGGGTGTACTCGCTTGGGTAGGCATGTAGCTATGTCGTTGACAAAGATTAGAAAGAGAGTTGGTGAGAGCACTCCTCCTTGGGAGACTCCTTGCTCTAGCGTGGACTTCATGCTTGTGTATCCCTAAACTTGAACCCTTGCTGTTCTGTTCTCTAGGTATCTGTCAAGCCAACTGTACATTCTTCGCATTATACCGAAGTGTAGGAGTTTGAGTTTTAGAACCTCTTTTCAGACTGTGTCGAACGCCTTCTCCATGTCTACCAAAACTGCCAGCGTTTACTTTTTCTATTGGAAACCATCCTCGATTTCCTGGGCGATATAGGTTACCTGATCTTCAGTAGATCGGTACTTCCTAAAACCTCCCTGTTGCCCCATGAGAAGCCCTTTGCTCTCCAAGTGCCATGATAGCCTTTTGTTCACCATTCGTTCCATGAGCTTGCCCGTGCAGCTTAGGAGGCTTATGGGTCTGTAACTCGCCAGATTGAGTTTATCTTTGCCTGGCTTTAGGATGGGTACTATGATCGCTTCTTTCCATTCCGCTGGTACTATGCCTGTCCTCCACGATATGTTTAGGTATTGCCAGTAATCTTGCCCATTTCCCTTTAAGCATCATTTGTCATCCGGCGATTTCTATGGTTATGTGCTGTTTGCGTCGAAAACGTTGATGTCAAAATATTGACGGTCAACAAGTTTGTTGCATCTAACATAAGATTGACGTTACACTAACATAAAGTCGTTATCTAAATAAGGTTGACGTTTGCATCTAACAAAGGGATTTGACGTTAGCTAACAAAAAGATTTGACGTTAGATCTAACAGGAGATTTGACGTTATTATCTAACATAAAGATTTACGTTATTGCACTACATAAGAGTTTGACGATTGCATCTAACATAAAGGAGGTTGACGTTTTGCATCTAAATAAAAGATTTGATTGCATCACAAAAAGATTTGACGATTTGCATCTAACATAAAGTTGACTTATTGCATCTAACATAAAGGAGATTTGACGTTATTGCATCTAACATAAAAGAAAATTTGACGTTATTGCATCTAACATAAAAGGAGATTTGACGTTATTGCATCTAACATAAAAGGAGATTTGACGTTATTGCATCTAACATAAAAGAAGATTTGACGTTATTGCATCTAACATAAAGAAGATTTGACGTTATTGCATCTAACATAATGAAGATTTGACGTTATTGCATCTAACATAAAAGGAGATTTGACGTAATTGCATCTAACATAAAAGGAGATTTGACGTTATTGCATCTAACATAAAAGGAGATTTGACGTTATTGCATCTAACATAAAAGGAGATTTGACGTTATTGCATCTAACATAAAAGAAGATTTGACGTTATTGCATCTAACATAAAAGAAGATTTGACGTTATTGCATCTAACATAAAAGAAGATTTGACGTTATTGCATCTAACATAAAAGAAGATTTGACGTTATTGCATCTAACATAAAAGGAGATTTGACGTTATTGCATCTAACATAAAAGGAGATTTGACGTTATTGCATCTAACATAAAAGGAGATTTGACGTTATTGCATCTAACATAAAAGAAGATTTGACGTTATTGCATCTAACATAAAAGAAGATTTGACGTTATTGCATCTAACATAAAAGGAGATTTGACGTTATTGCATCTAACATAAAAGGAGATTTGACGTTATTGCATCTAACATAAAAGGAGATTTGACGTTATTGCATCTAACATAAAAGGAGATTTGACGTTATTGCATCTAACATAAAAGAAGATTTGACGTTATTGCATGTAACATAAAAGGAGATTTGACGTTATTGCATCTAACATAAAGAAAGAGTTGACGTTATTGCATCTAACATAAAGAAGAGTTGACGTTATTGCATCTAACATAAAGGGAGATTGACGTTATTGCATCTAACATAAAAGAAGAGTTGACGTTATTTTTCTACTTCTTCAAACGCTACATATCGACCACTTGTTAAACACTCTTTGTAATGTGTATGTGATCGGAACCTAAGAGAGATTGTACGTTGTGCCAGTTATCAGCCTACAAGTAGGTTTGTACATCCGATTTCTACGATGCGTTTTATTTACTAGTGTAACTTCCCTTGGTCCTACATTAGTCGCCTCTAAAGACATTCCTTGTAGGTCGTAGTAATAATATTCATTGCTTCCCTAGCAAGCCCCAGCATAAAAACGGGCGGACGTTATTCTAATATGAGAGAATCGTTGACGTCTTTTGTAACAAAAATAACTCTCTACAGCTGATGTACCATGACGTAATTGTAGACATTAGTAGTACGTTATGTTACACGTACCGTTTAAGACACGAAAATAACACAATTATTGAAACGTTCTTTAAGAATTAAACATCTCAAAATCTCCTACAAATGAGACACAAAATGAAGACATTTTATTTCTATTTTCTTTGACTCCAATTTTTAACTAATACGTTCAAAGTGGCAACATATCTTTGCTATTAAAAACCTCTTGGCTGTCTTCAATAACGCATGTAAAACCTGGCCTTTTGCCCGGCACTAAATTACCATCTGGCCTGAGCAATTTGGTTTGCGTTTTGAAACGTTATGGCAAATCTTAAATGCAATAGCAGACTTGAGGTAAACTTGAGCGAGAGTTGAGCAATAGAAAACGTAATCAACAAACAAATTTGATTTTAAATATTAAACATATGTTCTCATAATTATAATCTTTGAGATTTGTATCAAGTGGGTACATCGTCGATACTGAACTTCATCAAGAAACAACAAATTAAATAGTTCGGTCACATAAACAGATTACCAACAAGCAGTGCGACACACAGAGCAATGCTACTCAGATAAAGTGGATAGAAAGCAAAAGGTCGGCCACGCAGAAGGTGGACTTCAGAGATAACAGAGGCGACGAAAGACACTGTTTATGAAGCACACACAAAAGTCCGTTCGAGACATCTTCTTACTGTGAGGCAAATCAGGACTGGAACAGACAAGGAAAGACAAGGCGCCTAGAGAAGCACGTTCCAGGTGTCTACTGTTTCCGACCTGAAGCTGAAAGGCAAAACAGGATTAGAGAATATATAGATAAATAGATAGACAAATAGATAGATAAATAGATCGATAAATCGATAGATTGCATGAGAAATATATCGTCCAACAGAAAGTGTAAGCTAAATTTTGTTAGAAAGAGATTATTCACAGCTTCCTGTTACCATGAAATAACATTAAGTTCTTCTTACTAAGTCTGTAGCTTAGCGATACTGAGCTCGATCACAAGCCAAGAGTACCTGGTTCAAACTCAAGGACAAAATGAAAATTGTAACATTCCAGGACGTTGCCATCACCCACAGTAAATAAGTCGTCGATTATCTAGGCACTACTTATACGTTCAGTATTTACCATTACTTTCGGAACGGTGATGTCTATTTTTACAGTTCGTAAAAATCTATGAGAACGAATTTGCTTCCAAATTTCTCGCCGTGGTGTTTGAACCAGATACACTTGGTGTGTGATCGATCTCACTACCACTTACTACAGACGCCCTCCCACATAGTTAAATAATGCAACAAATATCAAGTGAATAGAGACGATTTAAGAAAGTAGTAAAATAACAATACATCTATCCTACTTAACATCATAAACACAAGAAATTAGTTCTGGCATGATGTAGGTCGCCTTATCATCAGATGAGAACTGACTCTGTTTCAGACGTCAGATTTGGAAAAGACATCCTCAAATCGTCGGTTCAGACATATATTGCTAACATGGTTGAACGTTCTGTGTAAATAGTGCTGATAGACGTCACCATTGTGTTGTAGAAAAACTGTGAACTTTGCTATTAAAACGATGATTGATTCGATTTTGTTGTGGCCCGGCAGAACAAATAATGGCAGAAACATGCAGAACTGATGTTTTCTTAATCAAAGCTGCCAAATGGAATGTTACAAGTAGCAACTGTATGAGTCAGGGTTGAAACTTATTGCTAGGATAAGAAACTGGAGAACAGACACAGTGGTCAAGAATTAGGATAAAGCTGATAAGCATAGTACCTCTGAATCTTCATCTTCTTCTTTTGTAGTACCACTGTTGTCGGGTTGTTGCACAGTGTCATATGTTTTCTACGTTTGTCACGCGCTATTCTAGTAGCTTGGGTGATAGCTATTTTTGCTATTGGACAGGATTCTTCTATGATAACTATCTATCCATCTTTTTTGTGGTCTACCTCTCGTTTGTTTCCTGATATTATCTGGTAAAAGATGTGCTTCTGCATACTATCCTAATAGGAAAAAGCAATGGAAGTTAACTAAAGTTACTCAAAGACTGGGAGTAATAATGTGACGAAGCAATCGTCAAGGCAATTATTGTAAAGATGAGGTTAATGTGGATTATTTCGTCCATCAACGACATGAAAGAAAGGTTACTAAAGAACTTAGCGATAAGTACATTAAACTAACTATTAAATATATTATAACATTTAATAAATCAAAGGTCATGTCTTCCAGCGTTGGCGATCATGTCTCTCCACAACTCTCTCTACTTGGTGCAGTCAATAAGTTCTGACTTCATTATGTTGTCGAACCACGATGTTAGACCATATAGCATCTTCTCCCTCTGTTTTACACGTTCTCCCCTTCCCTCTATTTTACCTGTTGTAACCAAATGTTCGAACCTCATCTTCGCATTATATGCCGAACCTCATCTTCGCATTATATGCCGAACCTCATCTTCGCATTATATGCCGAACCTCATCTTCGCATTATATGTTGAACCTCATCTTCGCATTATATGCCGAACCTCATTTCGCATTATATGTGAACCTCATCTTCGCATTATATGCTGAACCTCATCTTCGCATTATATGCCTCTACTTGCAGTTATAATCTGACTTCGTTCTGTATGCGAACCTGTTTTGACATATGCGATCTTCTCTTCCATGTTACGACTCCTTCCTTATTACCTATTTGTAATCAAATGTTCGAACCTCATCTTCGCATTATATGCCGAACCTCATCTTCGCATTATATGCCGAACCTCATCTTCGCATTATATGCCGAACCTCATCTTCGCATTATATTTGAACCTCATCTTCAGCATTTATTAGCCGAACCTCATATTCGCATTATATGTCGAACCTCATCTTCGCATTATATTTGAACCTCATCTTCGCATTATATGTTGAAGAACATTGATTTCTGATCATCTTGGTTTAATGCGGTTTCTTTATGTGCAGACATGTTTTATAATGTTTCTTTATGTGCAGACATGTTTTATAATATTTCTTTATGTGCAGACATGTTTTATAATATTTCTTTTCAAATAAAATGTGCAGACATGTTTTATAATATTTCTTTATGTGCAGACATGTTTTATAATGTTTTTATGTGCAGACATGTTTTATAATATTTTTTATGTGCAGACATGTTTTATAATATTTCTTTATGTGCAGACATGTTTTATAATGGTATTTCTTTATGTGCAGACATGTTTTATAATATTTCTTTATGTGCAGACATGTTTTATAATATTTCTTTATGTGCAGACATGTTTTATAATATTTTTTATGTGCAGACATGTTTTATAATATTTCTTTATGTGCAGACATGTTTTATAATATTTCTTTATGTGCAGACATGTTTTATAATATTTTTTATGTGCAGACATGTTTTATAATATTTCTTTATGTGCAGACATGTTTTATAATATTTCTTTATGTGCAGACATGTTTTATAATGGTTTTTTTTTATGTGCAGACATGTTTTATAATATTTCTTTATTAAATGTGCAGACATGTTTTATAATGTTTTTTATGTGCAGACATGTTTTAAAATCCTCATATTTGTTTTCTTCTCTGTTCATGGACTTTACAGCATTCTTCTGTAAATCCACATCTCTGTGTTACAGCATTCTTCTGTAAATCCACATCTCTGTGGCTTCCAACGATCTTATTGATTGCATTTGTGATTGATTTGTGAGTAGATTAAACTAACCATTAAATATGTGAGAACTTAGATAGCACAAAGACTACTCTAGTTTCATCGCCAACTCGTGACTTTTGGCTAGAACTCTCCAATTGGACCGGATTTTGTTATGCTAGCAACAACTCTCTAGTGGACCTCAGTTGGGTATAGGACATACATCATCATCAGGTGCCGTCTCCACATCGAAGGTTGGCTGCAATGAATCTCCAGCATCCTCTGTCTTTCGCCTTGGTGTTGCACACTGCCAGACTGTAACCTGTCCATTTCTTAAAGTTTCCCTCCCACTTATCTCTCGGTCTTCCTCTTGCTCTTCCTCCCTCAACTTTCCCTCTAGTAAATGTTTTATCATGGTGTCATGTCTTTTATGGGCCCAAAATACTTTACTTGTCTGAATTTTATTTCTCTTAATAATTGTTTCTTCATGCCTAGTTTTCCTAAAACTTGTTTATTTGTCTGTTTTTCTGTCCATGAAACTCTGCTTATTCTTCTATATATCCACATCTCAAATGCATCAATTCTGTCTTCTAACTGCTTGTTCATTGTCCATGTTTCCGAGCCATACATTAATATAGGATATATATAGCATTTGATCATTCTAATTTTTAGCCTGTTTGTGATTTGTTTGGATGTCAGTAACTTTCTCATACTATTGAAATTATCCTTGGCCATTCCTATTCTCTTTTTAATTTCAGTTATACATCTGCCATCATCTGTTATCACCTGACCGAGATAGGAGTAGCTTTTTACTTGATGTAGTAATTCTCCATGTATTTTTATATTCATTTTAGGTTTTTCCATTTCCTTGTCGATTACCATAGTTTTTGTTTTCTGTATGTTAATGTCTAATCCATATTCCTTGCTAGTTCTGTCCAATTGGTCCACTAATTCTTGTAGATCTTGTTCATTTTCTGCTACCAATACTGTGTCATCTGCATATCTTAAGTTATTTATTATTTTTCCATTGATCTTGATTCCTGGCATTCCCTCTAGTTGTTTGAAGATTTTCTCTGTGTAGATGTTAAATAGGCTTAGGAAATAAATTCGGCAGTCGAAATGTTAACAACACTATCGAGTGCAGTCGGTCACAGAAGAACATGGGATTAACGCAGTATTTCACAATAAACCACATGAGATGTTAGTAGATTAATTACATTTACTTTTATGAAATATTTCAATTGAAAATGATTTATTTGGTTGTCCTGGGAGTAATGTAGCTAGCTATACTAATCATGTAAAGGTCGATTGTTAAGATTATCATAGTGAATTTCCTTGAAATGTATGTGACATGATATCTTTATAATGCAAGAAGGTTGGTCTCTGTGGTTATGTGGTTATGTGGTTATGTGGTTATGTGGTTATGTGGTTATGTGGTTATGTGGTTATGTGGTTATGTGGTTATGTGGTTATGACGTTCGTCTTAGGTTTCGAAGGCTGGGGTTCGAATCTCTCTCTCGCGATCACCGCCCAGACCGATGTACCAGATCTCCCATAAATTCTATTCATGTGGAAATCTGATCATGCATCCTTAGCATTGGTGTTTTTTACGTCACATCTTCAGCACCATTTGGAGCTCTGGTGCTTATCCTTCGGCGATGTTTCCGGTTTCAGCCAGCGTTTACTCGGTTCGCTCTCCGTTCTGTAGCCATCTAGTGTTTTTTACGATGTGGGGTAGCTAGCCCTACGCCCAACGTACTTAGTCGTCTCTTACGACATGCATGGCAGGTAACTATGGTTCTATTCTTTATACCCCAATTTGGGCCCCGATAACCACTCGGACGGGATCGAATCTGAACTTCTCCGTTCTGTTTACGAGTGTAGTTATTCTCAGAGGTAACTATGATTGTTGAAGGAGCTACGGAGTTCATGCGTTGTGTAGGTGGCATACTATCTCGGTGGAGAGGTACCGGGCCATATGTGAAAATTCAATGTAATTTACTGTCTTATATATTTTATTACACGACAATCTCAGCAACTATGCACGAATTCGTTAGTTTTATTACACAAGACAATCTCAGCAACAGTGCAGAAATCGTTAGTTTATTACAAGACAATCTGCAACAGTGCACGAATTCTAGTTTTATTACAAGACAATCTCAGCAACAGTGCACGAATTGTTGCACAAGCGAGGATCCCGATGAATTATATAAGATGGTAAAGTAAAGGTGTCTAGTGGGCGTCTGTAGCTTAAGCGGGAGTGAACTCGATCACAACCCAAGCGTACCTGGTTCAAACTCTGCGGCAAGCAAGTTTGGAAGCAAATTAGTTCCTTTTGATTTTTACTAACGATAAAAATAGACATCACAGTTCAGAAAGCAATGGCAAAGTACTGAACGTATACATGGTGCCTAGAAAATCCACGACTCTTTTACTGTTTTATGACTAAGTCCTGTAAAGGATATGCCACGGTTTTCAATTTTATTCAAAGGTGTCTAGGAAATTGTAACCACAGGTGTATGAGATTGTACAGACCTCACAGTATCAGGTGTTACTCTTTGCAGACCCAGTTCTTATCTTTGCTGATTTCCTTACTGTAACTATGCATGTCGGTTATATCAATTGACTTACTTCAAACAGGATACATTTCCCACCATTTTCTTCGTCGGACGCTACATATCGACCACTTGTTAACTACTTGTTAACTACTTGTTAACTACTTGTTATCTACTTGTTAACTACTTGTTAACTACTTGTTAACTACTTGTTAACTACTTGTTAACTACTTGTTAACTACTTGTTAACTACTTGTTAACTACTTGTTATCTACTTGTTAACTACTTGTTATCTACTTGTTAACTACTTGTTATCTACTTGTTAACTACTTGTTAACTACTTGTTAACTACTTGTTATCTACTTGTTAACTACTTGTTATCTACTTGTTAACCACTTGTTAACTACTTGTTAACTACTTGTTAACTACTTGTTAACTACTTGTTAACTAACTACTTGTTGTCTACTTGTTAACTACTTGTTATCTACTTGTTAACTACTTGTTAACTACTTGTTATCTACTTGTTAACTACTTGTTAACTACTTGTTAACCACTTGTTAACTACTTGTTATCTACTTGTTAACTACTTGTTATCTACTTGTTAACTACTTGTTATCTACTTGTTAACTACTTGTTATCTACTTGTTAACTACTTGTTAACTACTTGTTATCTACTTGTTAACTACTTGTTATCTACTTGTTAACTACTTGTTAACTACTTGTTATCTACTTGTTAACTACTTGTTATCTACTTGTTAACTACTTGTTAACTACTTGTTATCTACTTGTTAACTACTTGTTATCTACTTGTTAACTACTTGTTAACTACTTGTTATCTACTTGTTAACTACTTGTTATCTACTTGTTAACTACTTGTTAACTACTTGTTATCTACTTGTTATCTACTTGTTAACTACTTGTTAACTACTTGTTATCTACTTGTTATCCACTCTTTTTTGATTTGTATGTGATCTGAACTTAATAGCAATTGTATGGTGGGTCAGTTATGCACCTACACGTAGGACAGCGTATCCCATTTCTACGACGCTTTTTATTTACATGGTAGATTCTCTATGCCCCTACCTCACTCGCCTTGTACGACATGCCTTGTTGGTAGCAGTGTTACTATTCTTTGCTCCACTTTCTGGGACTGGCAACACACAGACGACCTTCCCTACCGAGTAAGGTTTGTGAGAGGCACGCCTTATCGCCATGGCATAGAAGCACCTAATGTAGGCTGAACTTGAGCATTTAATCCTGTCATGATTAATTTCTTGTTGATGTATTGCTTTAATCTTCTGTAATCTTGTTTAAATTTCACTGTCAAATCTAACATCTTCTATACAAAATATGTTCCATGTATTTCACTTCAAGAACCGACTTACACTTTAAACAGACAAGAAAATATAGTTTCTTAATAAAAGAAAGAAAATTAGACGATAATATTAATACGTTGCTCCTGTAACGCTTACTAGACTACCTGTTGATGTCTTCTTGTCTAAAAACTGCATCTGTTTCTACAATTATCTTCACATAGTTCACAGATATTATGCGTGCATCTCCAGGTCTGTGCATGGAGTTCCACAAACTAGACAATTTGCCAACAATTTCCCAGGTAACCTTTAAAAAAACTAAAAAACATGAAAACAACTAACAATTTTAATGATATGCGACATACGAAGTCATATAAAGTTTGTTGGACATAAAGTGAAATTTATGGGATACAGAAGATAAATTATTGAATGTTATAAAGTGCATTATTCTAAACAAGTATTTTGTTAAATAAACTAGAATACGTTCGTGTCTATAGGACACCATTTGTTATACATTGTATATCAAACTTTATTGTCCTTTGTAGTTGTGGGGACGCTTCATGCTCCAACGATATGGTGTGCTATGACGGTGGCAACCTATGTTCCTGGCAGAGTCACCCAGACTGGACAAGTCACTGAGGAGGGAACCAGACTAGACGTGACTTTCTAGTCCTCCATTTTGTGGGTTGGTGGCAGATATGAAAAGAGCAAACAAATAGACTATAAGAGAAGTTACATCGATCTGTTTAGTATTTCAGTTTTCCATGTCAGCTCTCAATCCAAGCTACCATGGTCGTGTTCTAGAGAAGGAAAACTGCAGCCTTCACAAAACATAAGCTGTGATTGCCTCTCATTAATGCTGCTGATAGTTCATCCATAGTGATGGTCTATTCTGTATGTACATTTAATAGAAATCACTAAACTATTCTCTACATGGGAACAACAAGAATTGATGTGTGTTATATATTTGTGAATGTTTATGCAGGAACATTTCGCTACACAAGACGGATTTATTGTAGAGAAGTTTTTAAATCGACATCAATTGTTGAAATAGTAAGTTATAGAAGGAAATATTCAGAGAAAGAGAAGATGAAATAAGGATAAGATGGTTTCAGGATGGGACTGATAGTTTGATAAAGACAGCACTAGAGTCATGAGATCTACTCTGTGAGAAAAATTAGTTTGATAAAGACAGCACTAGAGTCATGAGATCTACTCTGTGAGAGAAATTAGTTTGATAAAGACAGCACTAGAGGTATGAGATCTACTCTATGAGAGAGAGATTAGTTTGAAAAAGACAGCACTAGAGGTATGAGATCTACTCTGTGAGAGAGAGAGAGAGAGAGATTAGTTTGAAAAAGACAGCACTAGAGGTATGAGATCTACTCTGTGAGAGAGAGAGAGAGAGATTAGTTTGATAAAGACAGCACTAGAGGTATGAGATCTACTCTGTGAGAGAGAGAGAGAGAGAGTTAGTTTGAAAAGACAGCACTAGAGGTATGAGATCTACTCTGGAGAGAGAGAGAGAGAGATTAGTTTGAAGAAGCACTAGAGGTATGAGATCTACTTAGAGAGAGATTAGTTTGATAAAGACAGCACTAGAGGTATGAGATCTACTCTGTGAGAGAGAGAGAGAGAGATTAGTTTGATAAAGACAGCACTAGAGGTATGAGATCTACTCTGAAGAGAGAGAGAGAGATTAGTTTGATAAAGACAGCACTAGAGGTATGAGATCTACTCTGTGAGAGAGAGAGAGAGAGATTAGTTTGATAAAGACAGCACTAGAGGTATGAGATCTACTCTGTGAGAGAGAGAGAGAGAGAGATTAGTTTGATAAAGACAGCACTAGAGGTATGAGATCTACTCTGTGAGAGAGAGAGAGAGAGAGAGAGAGATTAGTTTGATAAAGACAGCACTAGAGGTATGAGATCTACTCTGTGAGAGAGAGAGAGAGAGAGAGAGAGATTAGTTTGATAAAGACAGCACTAGAGACATGAGATCTACTCTGAGAGAGAGAGAGAGAGAGAGAGATTAGTTTGATAAAGACAGCACTAGAGGTATGAGATCTACTCTGTGAGAGAGAGAGAGAGAGATTAGTTTGATAAAGACAGCACTAGAGACATGAGATCTACTCTGTGAGTGAGAGAGAATGTCCGTAGAAATGTTAGGTTGACAAAGTACTGCTCACGACGACAACTAATTGAATGATGTTGGAGATGATGATGATAATTATACTACCTTCTCTTTAAAATATTGTAATGACACAGTTCTTGTCTTGTCACATGATGTTGATTACGTTTGTGAGACAGACTGTTTGCAAGTGGGTAAAACTTTTCTTCTGTAAATCGTCCATGTTTCACATAGATACAACAACACTAGATGGAAATCTATGTGACTAAGTGGTTCAACCGCTGCCTAGAGTTCCGAAGATCGTGAATTCGAATCCCGACCGTTTCAGTTCTGCTCACGTGGTATTTTTCCAGAGATCTATAAGATTGTTGCCGGAGCTACGGAGTGCATGCTTTGTGCAATACCCTTGGCAAGTGACGTGTAATTTCTGTACAGAAGAACCGAGCCATATGGTGTAAATATGCAAAGCAGGAAAGTTAATCTTTCATCTTCAGACACTTTATAGTGAACACTAACGAATGAAGTAGTTTCTGGAAGTAGAGAATGACCAAGATGTCGGTGGCAACATACGATTACGGACATTCTGAACAAGACGATGGAAAAGACAAGAAAACTAGCAAGATATGAACAGTCTTTCAATTGTGATGTCTTGAGACTGATGTTCTGTACAGGATATCCTACAAGAATAGATCGTGAGTCTGATGTTCTGTACAGGATATACTACGAGAATAGATCGTGAGTCTGATGTTCTGTACAGGATATACTACGAGAATAGATCGTGAGACTGATGTTCTGTACAGGATATACTACGAGAATAGATCGTGAGACTGATGTTCTGTACAGGATATACTACGAGAATAGATCGTGAGTCTGATGTTCTGTACAGGATATACTACAAGAATAGATCGTGAGTCTGATGTTCTGTACAGGATATACTACAATAATAGATCGTGAGTCTGATGTTCTGTACAGGATATACTACAAGAATAGATCGTGAGTCTGATGTTCTGTACAGGATATCCTACAAGAATAGATCGTAGTCTGATGTTCTGTACAGGATATACTACAGAATAGATCGTAGTCTGATGTTCTGTACAGGATATACTACAAGAATAGATCGTGAGTCTGATGTTCTGTACAGATATACACAATAATAGATCGTGAGTCTGATGTTCTGTACAGGATATCCTAAAGATAGATCGTGAGTCTGATGTTCTGTACAGGATATACTTCAAGAATAGATCGTGAGTCTGATGTTCTGTACAGGATATACTACAAGAATAGATCGTGAGTCTGATGTTCTGTACAGGATATACTTCAAGAATAGATCGTGTCTTAGCCTCATATTATCATTGATTTTGTAATTCAAGTAATGAGAACAAGGAATATGTCCCTTTATGATAGACAGATACAAATAACAAAATCATCTTATTTTAGACCTAGAAGTCTGGTTATCTAAATAGTTCATTAAAAAAAACCCAAAATAAAACATAAGTAAAAGTTAGCCAGTCTGAAAGGAAGGAAATCACGAACAGCAAATGTGGACATATTCTAAAGCTGTCAAAATATCGCCATTCTTGTAAAAAAAACATGGAAGTGTATCAGTTTCCGGTTCATTATATCCGGTTTGATAGTCATATATAAACGCCCAACCAGAAACCACTACAAGATATCCCTTCTTCACTACTCATTGTTGCTACTGGCCCAAACAATTGTGGCACAGAAAGTTCCACACTTATCTGTTACTGTTTACTTGAACCTGTGAGTCGTGGTTGTCCTAGTTTACCTGACACCGGCCTGTTAACGAGCAAGACTTAACACAATCTCAACAAACCACATAGCATTACAGTGCTAGGCGTGTGAGTTACTTATGGCTGCAGTATCATAAAATACCGCTCATGCTGTGACTGTCCTAGCAGTAGACAGTGTGTAGAGTATTGGTAAACAATACTACAGATAAATCCAAAAGAAATGTGTTTTTCCAAGAAAAATAAATACGCTGTGGTGGGTAAAAATCAAGGAAAATTAAATATTTCGGACACATCATACGACACGAGTGCCTAGAGAAGATAATATTGGAGGGAATGGTGCCTGGAAGAAGAAAAGAAAGACCTAAAAGACGATGTGTGCAAGATGTTATTGACGATCTGAGAATGACTGCTGCTGACGCCGGTAAACTTGTACAGAACAGAGAGTTTTTCAGAACTGCTGTCATGGGAGCCAAGTTCAGGAAGGAACAAGCTACTTGTTGTTGATGATGGGTCTCTGTATACTCGACTATGGCTACAAGATTATTTAGTTCGTTTCTCGCATGAACAATTAGCTATTATTATCCATTGATCCCTGATCTTAACATAGATGAGATCGAGCTTCTAATCCTATCGGAGATGGACGATAAAACGTAGTTACCATGTTGAAATTGAGCAGGTAATATAACTCTTGACATTAGATAATCAGAGTAGATTAGATAGTTGGATCATGGATCACATTTATTACAAATTAAACAAATAATATTTACATCATTCTAATTTTTACTATCATCAACATTAAATTGTTGACCCTAGCCGATGGTATGGAATCTGTGTATTGCTGATGTGATCTGTTTGTGTCAAAAAAAATATTTTCCTATACTGTAGTGTTTGGTATGTTAACATTTTCCTAAAGTGTTTGGTATGTTAACATTTTCCTAAAGTGTTTGGTATGTTAACATTTTCCTAAAGTGTTCGGTATGTTAACATTTTCCTAAAGTGTTTGGTATGTTAACATTTTCCTAAAGTGTTTGGTATGATAACATTTTCCTAAAGTGTTTGGTATGTTAACATTTTCCTATAGTGTTTGGTATGTTAACATTTTCCTATAGTGTTTGGTATGTTAACGTTTCGTTATCCACTTTTTACTTTTGATATTATTTGCTATACTGGCGACTATTGTGAAAGTATATGCTATACTGTCGACTATTGTGATAGTATATGCTATACTGTCGACTATTGTGATAGTATATGCTATAATGTCGACTATTGTGATAGTATATGCTATATTGGCGACTATTGTGATGGTATATGCTATACTGTCGACTATTGTGATAGTATATGCTATACCGGCGACTATTGTGATAGTATATGCTATACCGGCGACTATTGTGATAGTATATGTTATACTGGCGACTATTGTGCTATCATATGCTATACTGGCGACTATTGTGATATTATATGCTATAATGGAAACTATTTTGATAGTATATGCTATACTGGCGACTATTATGATATGATATGCTATACTGGCGACTATTATGATATTATATGCTATAATGGCGACTATTATGATATTATATGCTATAATGGCGACTATTGTATATGCGATGTTATACTGGCGACTACTTCGATATGATATTTCATACTGGCGACTACTTCGATATGATATTTCATACTGGCGACTACTTCGATATGATATTTCATACTGGCGACTACTTCGATATGATATTTCATACTGGCGACTACTTCGATATGTTATTTCATACTGGCGACTATTGTGATATTATATGCTATACTGGCGACTATTGTATATGCGATGTTATACTGGCGACTAGTTCGATATGTTATTTCATACTGGCGACTAGTATAATATGAGATGTCATATTGATGGCTGTATGGTAGTGAGATGTAGATCACATATGTGGGACAGGAACATAGCCATAACACCGTTCACTTTCACTGTCTCAACAAGTACACAACATCGATGGTAAGACCACATCTCTAATATAGAAGCCCTAACCTTACTGTCATCCCAAGCATCTACACGTTGCTGAGCCAGCGACGTCTGAGATATCTTTGACACGTCAACCACATGAACGATGGTAGAATCCCAAAGAACATCCTACATGGTTAACTGCCAACTGGTACTAGACAACATGGGTGTCTATTACTACGCTTCATGGACACCAAGCGCAATCTAACACCATATACATATATTCCTCTTGTACCGTCAATTTGTCCATACCGCTTTGTCCTAGGCAGGTTGTTCAATCTCTTCCATGAAATTGAGCCCGATATTTCTTGCCGCTCTCAGAAAAGTTCGTTTCATGTTTTCCCTAGGGTATCCTCTCTTTCCCTTTGCTTCCAACTACAATGCCTGTTTTGCTATTCTTTGGTCATTTCATCTCAATGTATGCCCAACATCATCATCTCAATGTATGCCCAATATCATCATCTCAATGTATGCCCAACATCATGGGTCGTAAATAAAGATAACGCTGAGTAGTAAACTAGAAAATGGAAGGCATGAAATGAGGCATTGCGTAACGATTTTTAAAAAAAAAGGAAACCAGAAATGCCATGACATATCGCATTAATAGAGATATCAGAGCCAGAGAGACCATCTTCCATATCAGCTCCAGTACCTCTAACAACCGTGACAATGAGTGTCACTCCCTTACAACCACAACGAACGATGTGTTTCCGAACGTAGGAGTTTCAGGGCTGTGAATCCCCCATTCGCTGACCAGATTGAAAGAGATGGGTGTCAATATTGGGGCAGACCGTAAAGAACGAGGTACTAAATATGCAAAGAGATTGATTAATCAACATCGAACTGGCATGTTGGGCCGCTGGACGCTGCTGGATTTATTGAGGCGGAGATCGGAGCACCTATAGACTTGTCCGGAGTGCTATGATTATAGTCCTCATATAACTGATAACTGATAACAAATGACGTCACTCATAAAAAAGACGCACGTGGCGCGTAACCGATTGTTTCAAATCAGAGAAAGAGGGCGATACCTGGCATCTATCATGACAGCAGATGCTGTAATGACGACTATTAAGATATAGTATGCAATATTGGCGTCTAGAATGATACTGTATTATATACTCTCTTTTAGTATGATACTTCATGATATCATGGATGGCTTTTTTGATAATATATGCTATTCTGGCGATTATTTTGATAGTATATGATATTCTGGCGATCATTACGATATGACAAGCTATTCTGGCATCTGTTGAAGTCAAGCAGTCTGAACTGACCACTACTATATGATAACAGATTAAGTTTTCAACTGTTACGGTCACAGCCTGAACTGGCGACCGCTACGCTGCAGCAGAGTCTGCAAAGGCGACAGTTATTTCACAAAAATGTATAGCTATGTTATTTACAAGCACATACTCAACTTGTAATACATTCATCTTTATTTATGTCAATTTCTTTTATCTAAAATAATTTAATTTCTTTCTCTATCTTCATAAAAATATTTCCTTTTCCTTGAACTTTCCTTCTTTGACTGCGCACAACGTTTTGAACACTAAATGTTATATATCACAGAACGATATGGTGCCAACATCAAATGTCGGTGTTGAAAACAGTGTTGAATATTATTAATTTATTATATGATTCTAAAATATGTTTGTGTTTGCACGAGTATATGTATGTGTTTGTATGTGCCTGTCTGTGTATTTGTATGTTTGTGTATGTGTGTGTGTCTGTGAATGTATGTTTATGTATGTGTCCATTTGCGAATGTATCTGCTTATGCATTTATATGTGTCTGTATGTGTATGTTTCGCCCATGTGTTGCGGGAGCAAAGAATAGTAACACTGCGACCTACAAGGCATGCCGTTAGAGGCGACTAAGGTAGGGCCTATGAATGCTACCCTAGTAAATGAAAAGCGTCGCAGAAATCGGATATGCATTCTACTTGTAGGCGCATAACTGGTACAACATATAATCGCTATTAGGCTCAGATCACATACCAATCACAAATATTGGTTTAACAAGTGGTAGATAGGGAGCGCTCGGAGATGAAGAATGAGGTTAACAAAATATTATATTAATCCTATTTTTCTGATTGCGTTCCCATGCTATTAATTCAGACGTAATCTTCATTTGCATTGAATGGCTCTTCTGACTCATTTTTGCGTCAAGGTGTGATTTCCTTATTATTAGCTTCCCCCACTATGCCTTCTCGTCCCTTCTCTGACTTGAGAGTTAACATATTAGTCTGGACAAAAATGTGTTTATATGAAGTTTGAAAACTGATCTTCGTTATATATTTGTTTATGTTGTTGCTATGATAAACGTTTTATCGCTTGACTTTATCTGTGATGTCACGGTGTTTAGGAAGTCTGAATGTCTTCGTTTATCTTGTATCTTTACTTCTTCGTTTATCTTGTATCTTTACTTCTTCGTTTATCTTGTATCTTTGTTTCTTCGTTTATCTTGTATCTTTGTTTCTTCGTTTATCTTGTATCTTTACTTCTTTGTTTATCTTGTATCTTTACTTCTTTGTTTATCTTGTACCTTTGCTTCTTCGTTTATCTTGTACCTTTACTTCTTCGTTTATCTTGTATCTTTGTTTCTTCGTTTATCTTGTACCTTTGTTTCTTCGTTTATCTTGTACCTTTGCTTCTTCGTTTATCTTGTATCTTTACTTCTTCGTTTATCTTGTATCTTTACTTCTTCGTTTATCTTGTATCTTTACTTCTTCGTTTATCTTGTATCTTTACTTCTTCGTTTATCTTGTATCTTTGTTTCTTCGTTTATCTTGTATCTTTGTTTCTTCGTTTATCTTGTACCTTTGCTTCGTTTATCTTGTACCTTTGTTTCTTCGTTTATCTTGTACCTTTGTTTCTTCGTTTATCTTGTATCTTTGTTTCTTCGTTTATCTTGTACCTTTGCTTCGTTTATCTTGTACCTTTGCTTCGTTTATCTTGTACCTTTGTTTCTTCGTTTATCTTGTACCTTTGCTTCGTTTATCTTGTATCTTTGTTTCTTCGTTTATCTTGTACCTTTGCTTCGTTTATCTTGTACCTTTGTTTCTTCGTTTATCTTGTACCTTTGCTTCGTTTATCTTGTACCTTTGTTTCTTCGTTTATCTTGTACCTTTGTTTCTTCGTTTATCTTGTACCTTTGCTTCGTTTATCTTGTATCTTTACTTCTTCGTTTATCTTGTATCTTTACTTCTTCGTTTATCTTGTATCTTTACTTCTTTGTTTATCTTGTACCTTTGCTTCTTCGTTTATCTTGTACCTTTGCTTTATAAAACCATGGTTATCATAACATTACTGTCTTTTTTTGTGCTTGCTAATGTGTAAAACTAAATTACTTCATGTTTACGTGTTTTGCCTTTGAACAAAAAAATAAACTAGACAAATATGATAACAAATTTGATGTCAGAAAAAAATTCTGGTCAGAATTCGATAACATCCATGGTATGAGAAGAGTTAAAGACAATGATCATGTGTGTCGCATTATTACGATATTCCCAATCCTGATGTATAAGTAGAGCCGGTTGCTTGAGGGCAAAGAGACAGTGTGCTTAACATGCGAGCCACAGGAACCATCAGTATGCATACCTTACGAAATCTGTTGGAGGTGACTGAGCACATATTGGTCTGCTTGTAGTGCTGTGACGTCATCTCATTAACCAATAACCAATAATCAGGAATCCTTTAAAGAGAGAAGCGAGGTGTGGGCTCATGATTATTTTGGAATAGATTTTAAGTATCAGTCCTGTCATTCTTTTTTTCTTTGTTTCAGAAACGTTTTCCGATAACACACGCAGGTATTACTGTCACAAAGAGTTAAGATAATTTTCACCTGTGTGTTTATCTCATTCCATATCTCAGGTAACATTCTCAGATTTCAAAGACCGTTTATCATAAATTCAAAGATCAAAGGTATATCAAATAAACAAATGATTAACAACAAATTACTTTACATATATCATATCTTGTACTGAATTTTTTTTTTTTTTGCAGGTTTCAAAAACATGAATATTTTACTTCATCTTTCTGAAGTTTTGAGTTTGATTGCTGCAGATATTACCCGTCTTATCTCTGTTCTTATCCTCGTTTTCCAAGTTGTTGACATCTAGTATTTTAATGTCTGATTCAGTGTTATCTCTCCATCATTTTCCAAGTTGTTGACATCTATTATTTTAATGTCTGATTCAGTGTTATCTCTCCATCATGTTCGTGGTCTTCTGTGTGTTCTCTTCTCCTTCATGTTGTTTTGGGGTGAACAATTCCACGTGCAGAAGACGTTTATGAGCAGTCAGGGCAAGGATCGAAAGCAAGTTGAGGGGGAACTCCATTCAGGACTCGATTAAATAAGTATTTGGGGCATATAAACAACGGTGAACTCGACAAAGACAGCTTTGAGATAATGATAGTTTTATAGTTATGTGTGGGATCCCTACTCTCTTTGTATCCTGACAACTAATAGTGTTAGACCCTGTCCCCGCCACTGTCAAAACTTCACACATCTTACAATATGGTGTGCCAATAATGTCAAATCTGGACTTAAATCAGAGAAAATGAAATAGAAAAAAAAGAAATGTGAAAGCATAAAGAAGGATATAACCTACAAGAAAACTCAACAAGAAACATATACATCAAACAGTATAAGGATAAAACTGGAGAGAAAAGAAAACTCAACAAGAAACATATACATCAAACAGTATAAGAATGAAACTGGAGAGAAAAGAAAACTCAACAAGAAACATATACATCAAACAGTATAAGAATGAAACTGGAGAGAAAAGAAAACTCAACAAGAAACATATACATCAAACAGTATAAGAATGAAACTGGAGAGAAAAGAAAACTCAACAAGAAACATATACATCAAACAGTATAAGGATAAAACTGGAGAGAAAAGAAAACTCAACAAGAAACATATACATCAAACAGTATAAGGATAAAACTGGAGAGAAAAGAAAACTCAACAAGAAACATATACATCAAACAGTATAAGGATAAAACTGGAGAGAAAAGAAAACTCAACAAGAAACATATACATCAAACAGTATAAGGATAAAACTGGAGAGAAAAGACAACTGGAAATTAAGATAAAGATGAAAGACTTAAACTTGAGAAAATATTCATGCATTAAATAACATAAACTTCTGTTTTAAAACTAGACAAGGAGTCAAAATAGATAAACAATGATCACAATAGTAGGCGTAAGCATATTCCCAGTGTCAAAGTATGGGTGTGAAACATGGACAGTTACAAAACCGATGAGTAGACGGCAAAGCTGCTGCCTGGTTAAAAATTCATTTGAAAAGAAAAAGAAAGATTAAAATAAAAAACCTGCAACAAAATGTTGCAATAATCAAAATTACATTATGAAATTTTTGCCGGTACTACGGAGTTCGTGCTTTGCCATTGAAATCTTCCTGTGTAAGAAACAGATCGAAGTACACATGTTTCTTCAGACAAGTGCAATGATGATGGTCCTATAATATAATCAACCAGTCTTAATGGATGTCCAGCCTACTTTTTCTTCACTGTTCAACTCCCAGCGAAGCACCTATCTATGTTCAACCTTCTTCATCTTCACCGTTCAACTCCCAGCGGAGCACCTACCTATGTTCAACCTTCTTCTTCTTCACCGTTCAACTCCCAGCGGAGCACCTACCTATGTTCAGCCGCCTTCATCTTCACCGTTCAACTCCCAGCGGAGCACCTACCTATGTTCAGCCTACTTCTTTTTATTTTCTTATGTATTCCAGAACAAGATAGCCCATGCTATACTATTTGCTAGACTACTTAATATATGTTATATAATAATAATTCCTCTCGTACCGCTATACGTTACATAGACCTGCAAGCAATTTCTCTATACCGCTATATCCTGGACAACTCGCTCAATCTCCTCCATGAAACTGAGACCGATATTTCTTGCTTTTCTCAGCAAAGTTGTATATGTTATATTCAACATCTATATTAGGATATTATTACATTATTATTGTTTACTTGGTTCCTATCTTGAGTTTCTTGTCTTGTTATATCATATCAATTTGGTATTCTACATAAGCTCACATTTTGGAAAGTCTGGTATTATATTTATTGCTGTTGTTATTGTTCGTCTCCATGAGATCCGAACCGTACAAAAGTACTGACTTAACGATTGACATAAATATACTTAGTTTAGTATTTAGAGGAAGACAAAGGAGAAGATGGATTCAGCATTATATGATGGTTTGAATATGACAGCTGCAGAGGCGGGACATCTGGCCTATGAGAGAGATATATTCCGAAGGACTGTTGGGGTGGCAAAGGTCTGTTCAGGACAAGCTATTGTATGATGATGATGATGAGTTTATTATTGTACTTGATTTCTTTTGATTTTCATCTAATTACTAGCGTACTATGACATCAATGAAGTTTCTACGCAGAACGTTATGAGTATCACGAAGAGATTGGTTTATGAATGAACACACCAGGAAAAAAGTAGGTACAACATCACTACTTAACTTTAACAAGAAACAACGAATTAAATGTTTCGAACACATGAATAAACAGTTGTACAAAGAGCAATGCTACTCCCACAAAGAGTATACAAATCAAAAGACCATCAAAGCAAAAGATAGACCTTAGAAATAACGATAGCAGTGATAAACACTATTTATGAGCCCGTTCTAGAAATCTCTCTTTAACACTGTGAGATAAAACATGATTAGAGAAAAAAAGAAACAGAATAACTATCTCACTTAAAACTCTTCTTGTCTATTTGAATTCCTATGTATATATCTTTAGCTGATTTCTTATCTATTTTTCTGCAAAGATAGAAAAATATGAATCCACTATAGTAGAATTTTTCCTCCAGAGTAATTTGGTAACATTTTGTTGCATTTATTCTCATAATCTGTATCTTTTTTTTGAAAATGTTCAAATCAATTCTCTCTGACCTTTCTCTAACACCTTAGCCATACCAGAAATAAATTCATAATGGCTGTTCATACCTGGAAACGGAACAGGTCTATAGTTGTTACTGTGTTTCACCTTCCGTGTAAACGTTCGCAAGATGTGTACAAACAGCCAGCTAATTTTAGAAATGTAGTTCTATATGTTTCTAATCGTGATCTAACCATATTGTTCCGCGTATGTTATTCGGTTAATTATAAACTTGTTTTCCTCAGTTTCTCTGTACAAATCGTATAAACATTCAGTTTCTCTGTACAAATCGTATAAACATTCAGTTTCTCTGTACAAATCGTATAAACATTCAGTTTCTTTGTACAAATCGTATAAACATTTATGTAACAGTTGACAACGAACATTGCAAAGTTGATCTAGTACAAGAAATAGAACTATAAATTTTGCATTGAAAAAAAGGAGGGTAGAACCCAGATATTTTTCTAATGACTATTCACTGAAAGATTATATAATAATAATTCCTCTCGTACCGTTATACGTTACACAGGGCCTGCAAGTAATTTCTCCATACCTCTCTATCCTGGGCAACTTGCTCAATCTCCTCCATGGAACTGAGAATAATATTTCCTGCCTCTCTCAGCAAAGTTCGTTTCAGGGTCTCTTTAGGTCGACCTCTCTTCCTTGAACCCTTTGCATCCCACTTCAATGCCTGCTTTGATATTCGTTGATCATTTCTCCTCAAGGTGTGCCCAACATATCTCCATCTTCTCTTTCTTGTAACAGTTGTCACTAGTGGTTGACCAAACATGTCTCTGATTTCATCACTGGATTTGCTCATCTGATTTCCAGCAAGATTATATATGTATTCAGAAAGCTTGTATTTTCAGGTTCTTGAAACATAATGTCATCAGTGTAGGTACACATTGAGAGATATGATAGCGTATTGCACCACTCACTTCTTAACCGAGCGATGCGGGTTCAATTCCATGGTAAGCGAGCCATGTTTTTCTAACGGCAACATCTCACAGGTTGAACCAACTTTAGGGGTCTCTGTCGCTAAGTGGTTTAGCTTTAGGGGTCCCTGTCGCTAAGTGGTTTAGCTTTAGAGGATCTCTGTCGCTAAGTGGTTTAGCTTTAGGGGGTCCCTGTCGCTAAGTGGTTTAGCTTTAGGGGGTCTCTGTCGCTAAGTGGTTTAACTTTAGAGGGTCTCTGTCGCTAAGTGGTTTAACTTTAGGGGGTCCCTGTCGCTAAGTGGTTTAACTTTAGAGGGTCTCTGTCGCTAAGTGGTTTAGCTTTAGAGGGTCTCTGTCGCTAAGTGGTTTAACTTTAGAGGGTCTCTGTCGCTAAGTGGTTTAACTTTAGAGGGTCTCTGTCGCTAAGTGGTTTAACTTTAGAGGGTCTCTGTCGCTAAGTGGTTTAACTTTAGAGGGTCTCTGTCGCTAAGTGGTTTAACTTTAGAGGGTCTCTGTCGCTAAGTGGTTTAACTTTAGAGGGTCTCTGTCGCTAAGTGGTTTAGCTTTAGAGGGTCTCTGTCGCTAAGTGGTTTAACTTTAGAGGGTCTCTGTCGCTAAGTGGTTTAACTTTAGAGGGTCTCTGTCGCTAAGTGGTTTAGCTTTAGAGGGTCTCTGTCGCTAAGTGGTTTAACTTTAGAGGGTCTCTGTCGCTAAGTGGTTTAACTTTAGAGGGTCTCTGTCGCTAAGTGGTTTAACTTTAGAGGGTCTCTGTCGCTAAGTGGTTTAGCTTTAGAGGGTCTCTGTCGCTAAGTGGTTTAACTTTAGAGGGTCTCTGTCGCTAAGTGGTTTAACTTTAGAGGGTCTCTGTCGCTAAGTGGTTTAACTTTAGAGGGTCTCTGTCGCTAAGTGGTTTAACTTTAGGGGGTCTCTGTCGCTAAGTGGTTTAGCTTTAGAGGGTCTCTGTCGCTAAGTGGTTTAGCTTTAGAGGGTCTCTGTCGCTAAGTGGTTTAACTTTAGAGGGTCTCTGTCGCTAAGTGGTTTAGCTTTAGAGGGTCTCTGTCGCTAAGTGGTTTAGCTTTGGAGGGTCTCTGTCGCTAAGTGGTTTAACTTTAGAGGGTCTCTGTCGCTAAGTGGTTTAACTTTAGAGGGTCTCTGTCGCTAAGTGGTTTAACTTTAGAGGGTCTCTGTCGCTAAGTGGTTTAACTTTAGAGGGTCTCTGTCGCTAAGTGGTTTAGCTTTAGGGGGTCTCTGTCGCTAAGTGGTTTAGCTTTAGAGGATCTCTGTCGCTAAGTGGTTTAGCTTTAGGGGTCCCTGTCGCTAAGTGGTTTAGCTTTAGGGGTCCTGTCGCTAAGTGGTTTAGCTTTAGAGGGTCTCTGTCGCTAAGTGGTTTAGCTTTAGAGGGTCTCTGTCGCTAAGTGGATTAGCTTTAGGGGGTCCCTGTCGCTAAGTGGTTTAGCTTTAGGGGGTCTCTGTCGCTAAGTGGTTTAGCTTTAGAGGGTCTCTGTCGCTAAGTGGTTTAGCTTTATGGGGTCCCTGTCGCTAAGTGGTTTAGCTTTAGGGGGTCCCTGTCGCTAAGTGGTTTATCTTTAGAGGGTCTCTGTCGCTAAGTGGTTTAGCTTTAGAGGGTCTCTGTCGCTAAGTGGTTTAGCTTTAGAGGGTCTCTGTCGCTAAGTGGTTTAACTTTAGAGGGTCTCTGTCGCTAAGTGGTTTAACTTTAGAGGGTCTCTGTCGCTAAGTGGTTTAACTTCAGAGGGTCTCTGTCGCTAAGTGGTTTAACTTTAGAGGGTCTCTGTCGCTAAGTGGTTTAACTTTAGAGGGTCTCTGTCGCTAAGTGGTTTAACTTTAGAGGGTCTCTGTCGCTAAGTGGTTTAACTTTAGAGGGTCTCTGTCGCTAAGTGGTTTAACTTTAGAGGGTCTCTGTCGCTAAGTGGTTTAGCTTTAGAGGGTCTCTGTCGCTAAGTGGTTTAACTTTAGAGGGTCTCTGTCGCTAAGTGGTTTAACTTCAGAGGGTCTCTGTCGCTAAGTGGTTTAACTTTAGAGGGTCTCTGTCGCTAAGTGGTTTAGCTTTAGAGGGTCTCTGTCGCTAAGTGGTTTAACTTTAGAGGGTCTCTGTCGCTAAGTGGTTTAACTTTAGAGGGTCTCTGTCGCTAAGTGGTTTAGCTTTAGAGGGTCTCTGTCGCTAAGTGGTTTAACTTTAGAGGGTCTCTGTCGCTAAGTGGTTTAACTTTAGAGGGTCTCTGTCGCTAAGTGGTTTAACTTTAGAGGGTCTCTGTCGCTAAGTGGTTTAGCTTTAGAGGGTCTCTGTCGCTAAGTGGTTTAACTTTAGAGGGTCTCTGTCGCTAAGTGGTTTAACTTTAGAGGGTCTCTGTCGCTAAGTGGTTTAACTTAAGAGGGTCTCTGTCGCTAAGTGGTTTAACTTTAGGGGGTCTCTGTCGCTAAGTGGTTTAGCTTTAGAGGGTCTCTGTCGCTAAGTGGTTTAGCTTTAGAGGGTCTCTGTCGCTAAGTGGTTTAACTTTAGAGGGTCTCTGTCGCTAAGTGGTTTAGCTTTAGAGGGTCTCTGTCGCTAAGTGGTTTAGCTTTGGAGGGTCTCTGTCGCTAAGTGGTTTAACTTTAGAGGGTCTCTGTCGCTAAGTGGTTTAACTTTAGAGGGTCTCTGTCGCTAAGTGGTTTAACTTTAGAGGGTCTCTGTCGCTAAGTGGTTTAACTTTAGAGGGTCTCTGTCGCTAAGTGGTTTAGCTTTAGGGGGTCTCTGTCGCTAAGTGGTTTAGCTTTAGAGGATCTCTGTCGCTAAGTGGTTTAGCTTTAGGGGGTCCCTGTCGCTAAGTGGTTTAGCTTTAGGGGGTCCCTGTCGCTAAGTGGTTTAGCTTTAGAGGGTCTCTGTCGCTAAGTGGTTTAGCTTTAGAGGGTCTCTGTCGCTAAGTGGATTAGCTTTAGGGGGTCCCTGTCGCTAAGTGGTTTAGCTTTAGGGGGTCTCTGTCGCTAAGTGGTTTAGCTTTAGAGGGTCTCTGTCGCTAAGTGGTTTAGCTTTATGGGGTCCCTGTCGCTAAGTGGTTTAGCTTTAGGGGGTCCCTGTCGCTAAGTGGTTTATCTTTAGAGGGTCTCTGTCGCTAAGTGGTTTAGCTTTAGAGGGTCTCTGTCGCTAAGTGGTTTAGCTTTAGAGGGTCTCTGTCGCTAAGTGGTTTAACTTTAGAGGGTCTCTGTCGCTAAGTGGTTTAACTTTAGAGGGTCTCTGTCGCTAAGTGGTTTAACTTCAGAGGGTCTCTGTCGCTAAGTGGTTTAACTTTAGAGGGTCTCTGTCGCTAAGTGGTTTAACTTCAGAGGGTCTCTGTCGCTAAGTGGTTTAACTTTAGAGGGTCTCTGTCGCTAAGTGGTTTAACTTTAGAGGGTCTCTGTCGCTAAGTGGTTTAACTTTAGAGGGTCTCTGTCGCTAAGTGGTTTAACTTTAGAGGGTCTCTGTCGCTAAGTGGTTTAACTTTAGAGGGTCTCTGTCGCTAAGTGGTTTAACTTTAGAGGGTCTCTGTCGCTAAGTGGTTTAACTTTAGAGGGTCTCTGTCGCTAAGTGGTTTAACCTTAGGGGGTCTCTGTCGCTAAGTGGTTTAACTTTAGAGGGTCTCTGTCGCTAAGTGGTTTAACTTTAGGGGGTCTCTGTCGCTAAGTGGTTTAACTTTAGAGGGTCTCTGTCGCTAAGTGGTTTAACTTTAGAGGGTCTCTGTCGCTTAGTGGTTTAACTTTAGGGGGTCTCTGTCGATAACTGGTTTAACTTTAGAGGGTCTCTGTCGCTAAGTGGTTTAACTTTAGGGGGTCTCTGTCGCTAAGTGGTTTAACTTTAGAGGGTCTCTGTCGCTAAGTGGTTTAACTTTAGAGGGTCTCTGTCGCTAAGTGGTTTAACTTTAGGGGGTCTCTGTCGCTAAGTGGTTTAACTTTAGAGGGTCTCTGTCGCTAAGTGGTTTAACTTTAGAGGGTCTCTGTCGCTAAGTGGTTTAACTTTAGAGGGTCTCTGTCGCTAAGTGGTTTAGCTTTAGAGGGTCTCTGTCGCTAAGTGGTTTAGCTTTAGAGGGTCTCTGTCGCTAAGTGGATTAGCTTTAGGGGGTCCCTGTCGCTAAGTGGTTTAGCTTTAGGGGGTCTCTGTCGCTAAGTGGTTTAGCTTTAGAGGGTCTCTGTCGCTAAGTGGTTTAGCTTTAGGGGGTCCCTGTCGCTAAGTGGTTTAGCTTTAGAGGGTCTCTGTCGCTAAGTGGTTTAGCTTTAGAGGGTCTCTGTCGCTAAGTGGTTTAACTTTAGGGGGTCTCTGTCGCTAAGTGGTTTAACTTTAGAGGGTCTCTGTCGCTAAGTGGTTTAACTTTAGGGGGTCTCTGTCGCTAAGTGGTTTAACTTTAGAGGGTCTCTGTCGCTAAGTGGTTTAACTTTAGAGGGTCTCTGTCGCTAAGTGGTTTAACTTTAGGGGGTCTCTGTCGCTAAGTGGTTTAACTTTAGAGGGTCTCTGTCGCTAAGTGGTTTAACTTTAGAGGGTCTCTGTCGCTAAGTGGTTTAACTTTAGAGGGTCTCTGTCGCTAAGTGGTTTAACTTTAGAGGGTCTCTGTCGCTAAGTGGTTTAACTTTAGAGGGTCTCTGTCGCTAAGTGGTTTAACTTCAGAGGGTCTCTGTCGCTAAGTGGTTTAACTTTAGAGGGTCTCTGTCGCTAAGTGGTTTAACTTTAGAGGGTCTCTGTCGCTAAGTGGTTTAACTTTAGAGGGTCTCTGTCGCTAAGTGGTTTAACTTTAGAGGGTCTCTGTCGCTAAGTGGTTTAACTTTAGAGGGTCTCTGTCGCTAAGTGGTTTAACTTTAGAGGGTCTCTGTCGCTAAGTGGTTTAACTTTAGAGGGTCTCTGTCGCTAAGTGGTTTAACTTTTGCCTTCCGTTCTGAAGGCCGTTAGTTCAAATTCGGACTGCGCCGCTCTTTCACTGGTGAACTTTTTCCGGAGCTAAGTTGTTCGTGCTTTGTTGAATACCCTCCGCAGATGGCGTGTATAAGATAAAACTCGGTGCCATGAAGTGAATCCTTCGTCTTTAGACCAGCTAGCTATATCTTCTTCGTTTTCAGTTCGACACAGAATGCTTTTACAAAATATTTCCATTGTTGTCGGTATGTCAACTTTCTATTCATTGTTTTCTATCTCAAGTCACAGACTTTAAAAGTCTCATTCTGCCCGCCAGCCCAGCGTGTTCGTAGTGCGTTGGACGACGTATGACAAGCTCCCTGTGAGTGCGGGTTCAATTCCGCGGACTGGCAGAAACGCCACAGATTCTCCAGATTTACGGTGTTCGTGGTACCGAACGGAAGGGTTACGATGTCCATGGCACCGAGCCGAAGAGCTGAAAGATGCTCAAGTGCTTCTGGATTAAAAAAACAAATCTCATTCCACCGTTCTGCTCCATGTTTTCTTTGGGGGCCCAGTCTTTCTTTTCCTATTCGTTGACCATCGTAGAACTGTCCTAGGCAACGCCCCTGCTGGAGTACGACATACATGTACATCCCACCTCCATCTTCCTCTTTTAGTGATGGTCTTCAATGATGCACAGTTTGTTTTAAAATCTCTTCAGCTGTTAACGCATTTCAACAGTAATTGCAGGATTCTTCATAAACATTTATCATGGAATGTAACCATCTTGTGTACGATGATGATGAAGGTCCTTTTTTCAGTATTCACTAATGTATAATCTTCTTCTTCTTTGCGTTCGTTCTTCATGACCAATATTAATCACTCTTTGTGATATGTTTGATCTTTGACAAGAACGTGTATACGTTGCACATTGGTTTGGTAGGCCCCTAAACGCATAGACTTCTACACATTTAGGACATGTGCATTCGTTTTCAACCAAACCTCCTTAGACGCCTCTTACGACATGCGTGGCAGGTAACAGTGGTTCTATTCTTTACACCCCAAATTTGGGCCCCGGTAACCACTCTGGATACTGTATAATAATAATTCTGTTATGACACTGCTTCTATATATTTTAAGTATTGTTTTCAGATTTAATTCTTTTGATTTCGACATTTTGTTGATCATTGCAATAGTTTCATTTGCTTTCTTGATTTTTCCAGTGATGTCCTTTGTTTAATCCCGATTTTGCTTCTTCTTCTTCTTCGAAAGCTCCATATCGATCACTTGTTAACTACTCTTTGTGATTTGTATGTGATCTGAACCTAAGAGAGATTGTATATTGTACTAGTTGTGCGTCTACAAGTAGGACAGCACATTAGATTCCGCGACGCTTTTTATTTACTAGGGTAGCTTCCTAGGCCCCTACCTCAGTCGCCTCTTACGACATGCCTTGTAGGTCGCAGTGTTACTATTCTTTGCTCCCCCCACCCAGCCCCATGTGCCCCGGCAACACGCGGGCGACTGATCTAGCGATACTGTCCTTCTCAGGTTTACAAAATCTTGAACCTCGTCTACGAATTCTTTTTGTAACTTAATTGAATTTTTATTTTTTGTTATTTCTCATTATTTTCGTTTTTGCAATATTAACTTTCAGTTCTTTTGTTTGTCTTGTTCTGGAAAGTGTATATATTTTCCTTTGTACATCCTCGTGCAATTTTAAGCAATTTCCCTTCCTGCGTTTTTTAATGATAATTGCAAATTCAAGATGAACGGAGAATTTCAATCGTTGGAATGAAAGTGCAAATCAGATGAAGTTAATGGACTCCTCGAATTAAAGACGTGCTTGCCTCCAAAAATGACCAGTGAAAACTTGCTTCAATGACAAAAGTATTTAACGCTTTCATCTTCAATTTTGATTCGTTACACAATATAGCTTGGTTCAAATTTCATAACAGCATAATGGGATGTGCAAGTTTCAACATTAATTTGTGCGATGAAATTCATTTTGGAGTCAAGGTAATCAAATGAAATATGTAAGATAGTTTGTCGCTTCGTTTCCATTTGAATATTTATCGATGAAGACAAATTTCAGTGAAAGGGCTTGAATTGTATCTTGAAAGCAGTGATCTACTCGTATTTCCACAACTTGGACATTTTGTGGTGTTTGAATTGTATCTTGAAAGCAGTGATCTATTTCCACAACTTGAACATTTTGTGGTGTTTGAATTGAACATAGGCAATGGGTGCTATGTTCATTGTTCATTTAAGAATCATCTTCATCTCATATCAGATATGTCCATAATTGCTCTGATCTCCCCACAAGCATGTATCTCAGTGTTTCTTAGGCTAACAACTCCCGTTCTGTGTTGATTGATGTTTCTACTACGTTTTCTCTCGTGGTTTTCCCGTCCGGCCACACCTATCGGTATGCACAACTTGCGCAACCGAGATAGAGAATACCCTTTATCTTCTTCATTGAAATCTTCAGAGAGTATGTTTTTTCTTAGAGCGTTGATGATGTCGCTTTTGTATGTGTTTTCGAATTTACAAATATCATTACAAATTTATACGACTCCTTTTATTTACTAGGGTAGCTTCCCTAGACACCTACCACAGTCGCCTCTTACAACATGCCTTGTAGGTCGCATTGTTACTATTCTTTGCTCCCCTCTTCTTCCATGGACCCCGAGAACACGTGATAATTGATAATTGCAAATTTTAGTTTCTTGGCTGCTATATTCAAACTAACAACTACGATACTGAGCACTCACAATAAAATAGTCTTGCATAGAACAGTGAATTCTATGAATGTTGTGTTTAGTGGGTTGACCAGAAAATCTTGCTATTTGCTTATGTTTAAGTAGATATGTTGACTTTTTCGATGCTAATAACAAAATGTATAACTATTGGACATATTTCTTGGACTGAAAATCTAAAAATTCACCTTCCTGTTTCATTACTGAAGATATACTTATCTGCCTGGTACTCTAAGATGTCCTCAATTTCGCCACTGTTACGTATCGTTCCATGATCGAATCCCTACCGAACATACTTAAGAATGTATACTTACATTCACTATACAGCAACACTTAACATGCTAGTAAAACATGCTGGTAAAACATGCTGGTAAAACATGCTGGTAAAACATGCTGGTAAAACATGCTGGTAAAACATGTTGGTAAAACATGCTGGTAAAACATGCTGGTAAAACATGCTGATAAAACATGCTGGTAAAACATACTGGTAAAACATGCTGGTAAAACATGCTGGTAAAACATGCTGGTAAATGTCAAACAATTTTAGAAACAAATAACTATACGGAACGATCCACTTATTATCAATGCTATCATCCACAGACTTCATTTTGATTGTTCCCGTTTGCCCACATGTCGTCATTGTCATGATGGATAGCCATCTGTTAATGCTTGTGACTCCTTAATGATTTGATGTGGAAAAATCTAGCTACACAAATCACCCTTCATGCAAGGAGACTGCCTAATCTAATCGCTGCAAGGTCCATGTTCCATGTTTTTAATAACGATGTCGTGAAGCTTCTTAATGGTGCCGGATTCGGGAATTTCAGCAGAGATGATGTAGTCGAATTGATTTGTTTTCACTCCATTGCTCTGCCAAATCAAAATGTGTGCATGGAGAAGACCTCTCTTTTGCTACTCCACGGATTCGAGCCAATATTTAACGAACCAAAAACTTCCGCTACGATGAGATCATTCAATAATTTTATGAACTTTTCCGGAAAAATGCGTGCGACCAAGTCATGTCGATCGGTTCTTGATTGGTCGTTAATCAAATCTTCGTACATCTCTTTGCCCGTTTGGATTGAACATGTATGTAACGAACAATGATGACTTATCTCTATGACAAAACGTAGATGAAGATGTCTTATGAATATTCATGCAAGTTTCGTGGCTCTCTAGTATGTACTGATGCTAGAACTTCCAAAATATCGTAATATTTTGCATTACCATTGTTAACAATCTCATCTTTCAAGTAAAGTTACTCATTAACATGAAGCTTTTTTTGGTTTAATCAGATACAAAACAGTTGTTCAGTCTTAATCTTGGCAACCGTGTCAACCAAATAGTGTTGTAGTAGCTGCTGGTAATTTACTACTGCATTGTTGTTAAACTTAACCGGAGCCGAGGAACTGAATGGTGTTGGACTATGCTAGGAAGCCATAGAAAAAACAGTCAAAGACCGGGAAAATTGGCGAACCAGTGTAGAAGCTCTATGAACCGTGAGATGTAGATATAATTAAGAAGAATATAAGACATGTAAAGTACAGTATTACATATACTCCTCTTTAGCCTGTTACGCCCTTGGCGTTTAGGGCAGCAACAAACGGACACCATTCTTCCCTGTTCATGGCCTTCCTCTGTATTGTGTTCCAGCTATGATTCATTTCCTTCAGCTCTTGCTCTATCGTTCTCCTCCAGGTCGTCTTGGGTCTTCCACGCTTTCGCCTACCCTCTGAGTCCATCTCAGTGCAGTTTTCGTGTCGGAGCCAGTCTCCATGCGCATCACATGTCCAATCCATCTCCAGCGTCGTCTTCGGATGATAGTGCCCATATTCTCTTGTTGGCATCGTGCAAGCAATTCTTGATTCGAGATAGTAGTCGGCCAGTACACGCGTAAGATTTTTCGCAGACAAGTTGTATGAAAGGCGGAGAGTCTTGACATATCCTGTTCTGTCATTCTCCAGCATTCCGATCCGTACAGCAATGTTGACAGCACAGCTGTTATAGATACTAGTCTTGGTTCTGATGCTGTATTGGGCAGATTTCCAGGCGGTCTGAAGGGTCATGAATGCACTTCGTGCCTTACTCAGTCTGTTTTTAATGTCAGATCCAGCGCCTCCTTCATTGCTAATAACACTTCCAAGGTATGTGAAAGCGGTTGTATCTCGGAGGGTTTTACCTTCTAGTTTGACTGGTGCTGGGGTTGCTATGTTCAGAGTCATTACTTCAGTTTTCTTCTGATTTATTTTCAGCCCAACCATCTCACTATATTGGTTAAGGCGGCAGGTCTTTTCCT
This sequence comes from Arion vulgaris, assembly GCA_020796225.1. Classification (NCBI taxonomy): domain Eukaryota; kingdom Metazoa; phylum Mollusca; class Gastropoda; order Stylommatophora; family Arionidae; genus Arion; species Arion vulgaris. Next base: position 109,124,519 of record CM036753.1, on the reverse strand, counting down.
GGATATCTCTAGTGTGATGAGATAGGAGTGCGATGTCATCTGCAAAATCTAGGTCTTCCAGAGTGGATGTGAGCGTCCATCTAATACCTCTTGCCTTATCTTCCGTTGTTTTACGCATCACCCAATCTATGACAGTGTTGAATAATAGGGCTGACATAACACATCCTTGTCGCACGCCTGTTTTTACTTCAAACTTTAGTTCTGAAGTTTCAACACTGCATGCAAACTTGCTGTAGCAGCTTTTTATAATATTTATAAAACACAGTGGGATTCCATACCATCTTAAGATACGCCATAGACTTTCGCGGTGTATGCTATCAAAAGCTTTTTCAAAATCTACAAAGTTGATATAGAGTTTGCTTTGCCATTCTGTGCATTGCTCTATGATATTTCTAAGAGCAAATATTTGGCCTATACAGCTCCGTCCTCTGCGAAATCCTGCTTGTTCCTTTCTTAGTTTCTTATCCACAGCATCAGTAATACGTTGTACGATGATTTTGCTTAAGATTTTACTTGGGACAGAAAGCAGTGTTATTCCACGCCAATTATTACAATCGGCAATGGAGCCCTTCTTGGGGATCTTGATGATGACTCCTCTGTTCCATGCATCAGGTATTATTTGGGTATTCCATATAGTAGTAAACAAGGGTTGCAATATATTAGCTGCAAGTTCTGGGTCTATTTTGAATAGTTCTGCGTTTAAGTTATCATTCCCTGGTGCCTTGTTATTCTTAAGAGATCTAATTGCTGTAATGATCTCATCCCGGCTGGGTGTTTCAATGCCAATTTCTAATTCCTCTGTTGGCTCTGGTATGTCTGCTACTACCGTTGGCGGTGGTCTATTTAGCAATTCTTTAAAATGCTCTGTCCATCGTATTTCTTGTTCCTTTTCCGTTGTCAATAGTATTCCATTCTTATCCTTTATGAGAGTATTTGATCTCCTGTAATGTTTCCCGCTTATTAGCTTTGTAATTTTGTACACTGTTCCCTGATCACACTTTTTGCTGCTTCTTCTGCCTGCACTGCCAGGTCTTCAACATACATTCTTTTGTCAGCTCTCACAGCCCGTTTGATTTCTTTACTTGCGCTTTTGTACTGTTCTTGGTATCTTGCTTTCAGTCTTTCGGACTTTGCTTCTAACAATTTCTTTTTAATATTCTTCGGCTGTCTATTATTTTCCATGTTGTTGGTGTTATCCATTCTTTTTTTTTCTTTGTGCGGTACCCTAGACATGTTTCACTGCTCTGGCTATATATAGATGCTATGTTGTCCCATATTCTATCTATGTTGTCAGTTTCATCCGTAGTTTCATTACTTTCTAGGGCTTGGAATCTGTTCTTTATCTGCATTATAAACTTATCCCTTACTTCCGTGTCTTTTAGTCTATCCACATCGAACCTCTTTAGGAAGTTTTTCTGTTGTCCTGTTTTCTTAGTTTAAGTTTGACATAAGCTGTGACTAGGTGGTGGTCGCTACCAACATCTGCACCTCTCTTGACTACAACATCTAGCAGCGAGCGTCTCCAGGGTCCATTGATCATTATATGGTCTATTTGGTTTTTATCTCTGCCATTAGGGAATACCATGTTAATTTGTGGATATCTAAATGTTGAAATAGGGTTCCTCCTATAACGAGATTGTTCATGCTGCAGAAGTTTACTAAACGTTCCCCATTTTCGTTCATCATACCACATCCATATTTTCCCATAGTTCTATAACTATGCGTGTTGTCTTGTCCGACCTTCGCATTTAGATCTCCCATAACAATGATAACATCATGGGATGGTGACTTGTCTAATTCTGCTTGTAGGTTTTCGTAGTAAGAGTCTTTCTTTGTATCTTCGCTATCATTAGTTGGCGCATAGCATTGTAGGATTGTGATGTTTGTATGCTTCCCCTTTAGTCTGATCTTAATCAAGCGGCTACTGATAGGTTTCCATTCTAACAGACACTTTTCCACGCCTTTTCTTAGGATTACTGATACTCCTTCATGGTGTAGGTCATCGTCTCGTCCAGAAAAAGGACTGTTTCACCTGTTGCAGTGGTACTTCTTCCATTTCCTGTCCATCTGCTCTCGCTAACCCCTAGGATATGTAGATTATATCTTCTCATTTCTGCTGTTATTTGTGACAGTTTTCCGGTTTCGTACATTGTTCTTACATTCCAGCATCCAATTCTGGTCTTGGTTTTGGCATTCAGGACTTCCGTCCTCATGAAAGTAGCTTCCTTTCGGCTTTCACCACTTCCAGTCATGTGAGTCAATGACTCTGGTAGCCCTTCATGCCTGTAGATAGGTTGTGTTTAGGTAGACTGGTAATTTACTACTGCATTGTTGTTAAACTTAACCGGAGCCGAGGAACTGAATGGTGTTGGACTATGCTAGGAAGCCATAGAAAAAACAGTCAAAGACCGGGAAAATTGGCGAACCAGTGTAGAAGCTCTATGAACCGTGAGATGTAGATATAATTAAGAAGAATATAAGACATGTAAAGTACAGTATTACATATACTAGCACAAAATAAATGATTAAATATACATTGCTCTATATTTAATATATAAATATGACAAGTAAGATCTTACTTTTCATATTTAATCATTTTTTTTTTATCTCATGTAACATTGTAATTTACATGTCTTTGTCTATATCGTCCTCTCTGTTAGCTTTCTCATCCTAAATGTTAACTCCAAGTGTTTCTATATCTATTTCAATGTTCTCTCGTTATTATTTTATTGGTCTGTTTCCCAGTCGTCTTCCCTTCACCGTTTTTGTATATGCAATTATAGGCTCTCTGTTCTCTTCCATTCTTTCAATGTAACCTATCCACCATATTCTCTCTCTCTCTCTCGATCGTTATTTTTCGGCCATTTTTATCATTCTTATTGTGATATATAAACAGTTTTTGCCAAGAACGTAGTTTTACGTCACAATCTTCAGTACCATTTGGAGCCCTAGTGCTTGTCCGTCGGCGACGTTTCCGATTTCAACCAGCGTTTACTGGGTTCGCTCTCTGTTAACCTTAGGCTATCCCCAGCCAACCTGCAAGGCAGCAGGCTGCTATTTTCTTTAGGGTAGCGACCCTTAGACGACCTACCCTCCCGGGCTGTTGAGCGTCATCAACCCAGATTACCTGTCTTTTTATGGATTACTTTGTTTGTCCACCGTATTCTATTAACCTTCATGATGGTGATACCTAATGGTGATACATAATGCTGATGTAAACAAATTGTAAATATTCTTATTGTGTTTAATTATCATTCATTTTTTTCCTTCTAGGGCCCAAAGATTCGTCCCTAAGACTCTGTTTTCAAAAGTATGCAATAATATTTCAGCTTCTTTCGACAGGCTCAAGTTTCGTTTCTAAATGAAACAATTGATCTTATTATAGTTGTATATATTGTAATCATGATGTTATCATATTCAATATTATTGTAACTAAATCTTCAGATATAATTGTTTTATTAACGAAATGTTTCCAATGTCATTTCTTAACCGTTATTAAGAAATGTTTAATTTATGAAAATATGACTGTTAGTTGAATGTAGGTTAGCAGGTTACATAACGTTGACAAAAGTGGGTCACCACTCAATAAAAGGATGGGAGTTACTATATATAACAGCAGCCCATCTGCCCAGCGTGTTCGTAGCGCGTTGAACTACGGGTGATAAGCTCCCTGTGAGTGCGGGTTAAATTCCGCGGGCTGGCAGAAAAGCCACAGGTTCACCAGATTCACGGTGTTCGGGGCACCGAACCGAAGGGTTACGATGTCCACGGTACCGAGCCGAAGAGCTGAAAGCTCAAGTGCTTTTGGATCGGTAAAAAAATATATATATATAACAGCAAGCTACATAGTTTTAAAACTAAATTACGAATCTTCAATTTAAATGTTGTATTAATTCTAACATATGCGCCAGTGAGAGTTGGAAAATGACTAAAGTTATAGAAAACAAGTTGAATGCATTTGAAAATAGATGTCTGTGAAAACAATGAACATAAAATTAGACGAATTCAGGAGAAGTGATGAAATCAGAGAAATGTCTGGTCAACAACTAGTAACAACTGTTATAAGGAGAAGATGGAGATATGTTGGGCATACCTTGAGAAGAAATGATCAAAGAATATCAAAGCAGAAAATAAAGTGAGAGGCAGCGGGTTCAAGATGGGAAAGGATGCTGTATTGATGTTCTGAAATTAAAAGCTTCCTGGAGAGAGTCACAGTAATATCGATTTCGAGTTCCATGGAAGAGAGTTTAAGTGAGTTTCCCAAGGATATAGCGGTATGGAGAAATTGCTTGCAGGCCCTATGTAACCCAGGATATAGCGGTATGGAGAAATTGCTTGCAGGCCCTATGTAACGTATATAATGTATACAAGAAGAATCATTATTATTATTAATATTGCGAAATATGACTCGCTAAACAAGCTGAACCACTTTACTCTATAATAAATATTTAAACATTCAAATATTTAACCAGCGTTAACAAAAGGAAGAGAACGCCAGCATAGTAGCAAATAATCGACACAATTCTGAACATTTACATCCCTGAAAACAGACGAAACCTGACATCTGTCAATCTTAAGTCAATGTGACTTCTCTTGTTGAATATCAATCAATATAGGTTAACATTGCCATTCCATGCTGAAGTTCAGACAATTTAGGTCAATGTCATTACTCCGTGTTGAAGGTCAGACAATCTTCTCAGGACCAGTAAATACATCTTGTACTCAAACTAACCACAATTTAAGACTGACATCGAGCAAAAGGTTATAGCTATTAGCCTGGGTATGTAGAGCATGCCACAGTTGATCGTCAAGACAACACACGGGCTTTTAGTGTTGTCTTTTAGGATATGTGTCAAACCCAGACGATGTTCTGTTCCGACTTGGTCTGCAATATAGAGAGGTAGAGTCACATATTAAGTAAATTTTATAAAGCAATACTTAAATGCAATCACCTGATGAATGGCGAGCTTTATGGAAGAAGCGGCCAGTTGCTGAACAGAATACTCGCTTCAAAGTCACTCATAAAACATCTCTAAAATTCTTCGATATAGACACCACGTTCTATGAATCCCTTGCTCAGGATATCCAAATGTGGCTCTGCAACAACACATGAGAAATTCGCTTAGCTTACACCCGTCGTACTGTTGAGTCGCAGAGAAATCTAATGCCGAAAAATAGTACACACAACATCCATATGTTCAACGCTTATCATGTATGCCCCACCTATTATAGGATATTATGTTCAAGGATTGGACTCTACACACACATGAGAAAGGTGCAACAACACACGTTTGAGTATGTTTACATCATCGCTTGCGATAGACTTTAATCTGAAAGACTATAGATGAGTGTGTTCTGATTGGATGCAGTCACGGCAGATAAGTGATGGCTTATTCAATATTTGTAAACATGACAAGTTGATGTGTGTCACTCACAGCTGACAGCGTTTGTCTACCCATTCTGGTAGTACGACTTTAAATACAATATCTAACGAATAATGAACAAGTCTAACATGGTATAAGTTTATTGAGGGTCTATGACACAATGAACAAGTCTAACTTGGTATGAGTTTTTTGAGGGTCTATGACACAATGAACAAGTCTAACGTGGTATGAGTTTGTTGAGGGTCTATGACACAATGAACAAGTCTAACTTGGTATGAGTTTGTTGAGGGTCTATGACACAATGAACAAGTCTAACATGGTATGAGTTTGTTGAGGGTCTATGACACAATGAACAAGTCTAACATAGTATAAGTTTGTTGAGGGTCTATGACACAATGAACAAGTCTAACATGGTATGAGTTTGTTGAGGGTATATGACAGAACAGCAGAATTTGTAGATAATATTTATAGATAATGTATCGTTTATATCTTTTTACTTCTTACTATGTCCCAGCCGGGGTTAAATATATACAACGAGAGAGAGAGAGAAAGAGAGAGAGAGATATCAAATAAATGCGGTAAAAAGCATGTAACCGTGCCTTGCTTCCTTCTGCAGCATTCTGATGTCGTACCAGCTACTCTGACAGCTAAATGTCATTCTGATGTCTCCAGCTACTCTAACGGTTGAAGGTTTTTCTGATGTCTCCAGTTACTCTAACGTCTGAATGTTTTTCTGATGTCTCCAGCGACTTGAACGGCTGAATGATGCTCTAATTTCTCACCAGCTACTATAACAGCTTCATACTATACTGATATCTTCAGCTACTCTAACGGCTTCATACTATACTGATATCTTCAGCTACTCTAATGGCTTCATACTATACTGATATCTTCAGCTACTCTAACGGCTTCATGTTGCTCTAATGTCTCACCAGCTACTCTAACGGCTTCATGTTGCTCTAACGTCTCACCAGCTACTCTAACGGCTTCATGTTGCTCTAATGTCTCACCAGCTACTCTAACAGCTGAATGTTGCTCTAATGTCTCACCAGCTACTCTAACGGCTGAATGTTGCTCTAATGTCTCACCAGCTACTCTAACAGCCTCATACTATACTGATATCACCAGCTACTCTAACAGCTTCATACTATACTGATATCACCAGCTACTCTAACAGCTGAATGTTGCTCATGACAAAATTTATTGATTAGGTGAATGAAATGTGATAAAATATCCATGCCTGTCATGTTTCCACAATTTCTGATATTGTACATAGTCAAAGACATTGATACTATCTGTAAAACATGTATGGACATCTCTATTGTATTATTTCCTTTAATACTGAAGATGGTAAATTTATATTTAAAATCTGAACATTTGTGACTGTCATATCTAAAATACAGCAGAATGTCATGCATGTCAAGTTCAATAAGCAATACTTTTATAATTGTTATTGGTTTTTGGTTACCAAACTGACTTCATTGCACTCAGCTCAGACCCATAGGTGTTCAGTCTCCCCCAAAAGATATCGTTAATTATGCATACTGATGGTTCCTAGTGCTCGCCGGTTAATTAAACAGAATCTTCACTCTGTCTACCCTCCAGTTCTACTTCTACAACGGGTAACTCTAAATACCCTTATAATACTTACCCTTAACTCAGCAATTTGTTTACTATTGTTTATATCGGGACATACCACTTACTAAATCCAGGAAACTTGATTTCGTTTATAATCCAGTGCAGCTTTAGAAACTAAACTACTGATTTAATCTTAGCCACAAACTTGGGTATTTGGAATTCTACAAGACTTGTAACTCTGATAACAAAATCAATGTGAAATTACTGCGATATTGTTTTCACCACGAACATTGTTCGTAATGAGACCCATAACATGGAAACTGCATTAGAAGGTCAATATGGATTGTGGACGTTGACCCGAGAAACAGGAAATACATCAAATCAAATGTATGATCACAGACAACTGAACGCATTATGCAATCAAGAGAGGAAACACTGATATTGCATTTCTTAAATATAGCTTAATGTCACGATCATTTTTATAGAGCAATTATCATATATTATAATAATGAGCATACAATCATAAATAATTAGTATACATTAAGATTACACTCATAAATAATTTGTATACTTTCAGTAATAATGAGGATACATTCATAAATAATTAGTACATCTTCAGTAAGATTGGATAACAACAGATACTATTAATCTGATCAAAGAAAGAAAAAACAGGAAAGCAGATCTAAACAGATGCAAAACTAGGGGTACTAAAGCCTACAAGGTATATGGGGAAGTCAACAAAAAGGTTAAATAAAGCATAAGAAGGGATAAAATAAAATATATAGATAAGTTGGCAGGTGAAGCAGAAGAAGCAGCAGAAAAAGGAAATATGAGGGACTTGTATAACATCACAAGGAAACTAACAGGAAAATACAAACAATCAAGTGACCTTATAAAAGACAAGAGAGACAAAGTAATTAACAACACTAAAGAACGAATGAAGAGATGGAAAGAGCATTTTGAAGAATTACTTAAATTTTGCATTAATTTTCATTCTTGCAATTCACAAGTTTACCAAGGGGTTAATATATTACCAAATCACCTAATATGTATACGGCCAAGTCTTTTTTTGTATCAAATCTTCTGTAGGTACTCATGTCGTTTGATGTATCCGAAATATTTCATTGCCTTGATTTTATATTCTTTAATATTTTAGCTCTCTTTTAATTTCTAACTCTCTTTAATATCAAACTCTCTTTAATATCTAACTCTCTTTAATATCAAACTCTCTTTAATATCTAACTCTCTTTAATATCAAACTCTCTTTAATATCTAACTCTCTTTAATATCAAACTCTCTTTAATATCTAACTCTCTTTAATATCTAACTCTCTTTAATATCAAACTCTCTTTAATATCTAACTCTCTTTAATATCTAACTCTCTTTAATATCAAACTCTCTTTAATATCTAACTCTCTTTAATATCTAACTCTCTTTAATATCTAACTCTCTTTAATATCAAACTCTCTTTAATATCTAACTCTCTTTAATATCTAACTCTCTTTAATATCAAACTCTCTTTAATATCAAACTCTCTTTAATATCAAGCTGTTGCAGAACAGAAGCATTGGTTTCTTTCTCGAAAGGGGAATAACTTCCCGGAATAGACAAATAATAGTAAATACTCATAAAAACCATGTTTTTTCAGGAAATTTTGTCTGGAACCTCCAAGAAAAATTACCACGAGCCGCCAATGGAGCTGAGCACACATGGTTACTCAACGAACTGCAATGATGATCTGTTGTTTGTCAAGCAGTGTGTTGTGTGTATAAAAAAGTAAGTTTATAGTTTAAATTCCATATAGTTTGATTTTAAATCAATAAATAAAATAAATTGGATTCTCCGAAAGGAGTTAATTTTTATTTTTCATGTTTATTGGCCTACAAGCTCTGGTATAACCAATAAAAGGTTCGCCTTAGGTTGAAAGGGTGTGCCTCTGCTTAAAGAGGCTTTAATCCCCTACTTGTCCAGCGTGTTCGTAGCGCGTTGGAGTACGGGTGACTAGTCCTCTGTAAGTGCGGGTTCAACTCCGCGGACTGACAGAAAAGCTACATGTTCTCCAGATTTACGGTGTTCGTTGCACCTAACCGAAGGGTTACGATGTCCATGACACCGAGCCGAAGAGCTTTCAGCTCAAGTACTTCTGGATCGGAAAGAAAAAAAAATCCACTACAACAACATAGTTTAGATTTCATGAAGCGTGTTTTTCTGACCATCGTTTTATTTTAAAGTAGAGACGTATTCGATTATTTGTTGTTAATTCCCAACAGATTTCTTGACCAGGTGTTCCCGTTGGTTTAATGTCACAATTTTAGGTAGTCTTCTACTTTAGAACGAACTTTGCAGTGACTCGTGCAACCTTGAAAGAACGTTGCAGGCAGTAGGCTCAGAATTTTTTTATAAGACAACCTAAATATTGTGAAGATGAGATATATGCTTGGCCTTCTGTCACTACTCTCCTGTCATGCAATCGCCCAAACCAAGGCATATATGCGGGTTACTTCGGATAAGAGACATCCACTTCACAAGAACACTAATGATGTTAAGGGCACGAGAATCAAGCGTAGCATGTCGTGGATGGCCCAGGCTGAGAGAACAATTGGCCATATGACTACGGTTGCGACTCTACAAAAAGGGGAAGAATGGATCCCAACAGATGGTAGCATGATGAACTATCTCAACGTTATCATTACTCTTGGAAGAGAATGTAGAGATTGGGGCAACATGAAGGCGGATCTCGCAGTTAAGCAGTTGATAGAAGATAATGCAAGGGATGATGATGTTGTAAATACCGATGGGTCGGTTCAACGTGGTGAGAAATCCGGCTGGGGTTTCTTGGCTAATGCGCATGGTAGGGTTGTTGCAGAGCGAAGTGGGGCATACAGGACAACTACTTCTAGTATGAGGATGGAGGTTGAGGCCGTTACTGCTGCCCTCCATTGGATTTCTGGGACTTCATTTACTGGGGCAGTTGTTGTATCTGACTCTCAGTCAATGCTTCACAAGATCCAGAAGGGCAAGTTTCGGTATGAGTGTATGTCGTCTATAGAAGTTTCTAACCTCCAGCGGCTTACGTGGATATACTGTCCTGGGCATGCGGGTGTTTACGGTAATGAGAGAGCGGACAGGCATGCATCAACAGCATCGATTGTTGGGGAGTTGAAGATGGATAAGGGGATATTCTTCGGTCTCTTCGCGACTGTCTGTTGGATGAGGACACTAGAATCGATGTTGAATCGATCAAGCGATTTAAGCAGTTTGGAGCTACCCGTTGTTCAAGTCGAACTGGATGCCTGAGAGGCAGAGTGAGAGGTATGTTTAATCAGCGAGCCACAGGAACCATCAGTTTGCATACTCTTCGATATCTGTTGGGGGAGACTGAGCCCTATGGGTCTGCCCGGAGTGCAATGACGTCAGTTTAGTAACCAATAACCAATATAAGACACCCAGGAAATTAACCGTCTTAAAACAATGTCGTAGTGACTTTATCAAATAAAGTGATCCACCAAATTGTACAGGTTACATGTACCTCTTCCATTAGTTTACTTTTCCTCTTCTGTTCTACAATTGGCTGATTGTTGTGGTAGATTAAGTGTTTACGCAGAATGCTGGAGTAACAAGAAGAGACCGGTTTAGAAATGAAGACATCAGGAAAATGTGGGTACAACATCAGTACTGAACTTCATCAAGAAACAACAAATTAAATGGTTCGGCCACATAAGTAGATTACTAACAGACAGTACGCTTCAAAGAGAAATGTTACTCCGAAACATAGCGAAAAGCCGTACGAGAAATCTCTTCTTATCCTGATGCTGTGAGGCAAAGAAGGATTAGAACGAAAATAAGCAAGAAGTTGTGGTAATTTTTTCAGAATTCTGTACCAACAGTTATACTTTCTAGTCTTTTATTTTAACGTGTTCTCTCTCATAATATGTGTGTTCCTGGTGATTCTTTTTTTGTTCTATTCTTCTTTATTCTTTTCGTTCTTATCAACACAGTTAACATCTCTATGTTGTCTGTGGGAATTGTGTCGAATAAATGAGTACGTTTCTCACCCTCATTTTTATGTCTCTACGGCATGTATGACAGGCACATCTGACATTCAATCGAGTTATGTCTCTACGGCATGTATGACAGGCACATCTGACATTCAATCTAGTTATGTCTCTACGGCATGTATGACAGGCACATCTGACATTCAATCTAGTTATGTCTCTACGGCATGTATGACAGGCACATCTGACATTCGATCTAGTTATGTCTCTACGGCATGTATGACAGGCACATCTGACATTCAATCGAGTTATGTCTCTACGGCATGTATGACAGGCACATCTGACATTCAATCTAGTTATGTCTCTACGGCATGTATGACAGGCACATCTGACATTCAATCTAGTTATGTCTCTACGGCATGTATGACAGGCACATCTGACATTCGATCTAGTTATGTCTCTACGGCATGTATGACAGGCACATCTGACATTCAATCGAGTTCACTTCAATTTAGAAATCATTGTCACAGTCTAAATATTGTGCACCATAATCGTGATTTCATCTTCTCTTGTCTGTGATGTTGGTGATTAATTTTTCTATTTCCATCTGTCTATTCAATCCGAGCAGTAAACATGAATCTCATTTACATGTATATTGGCTCCGTTTGTTTGAAGAATGGTTGTTAATTCCTCATTTTGTTCGTTTATTCTCTATACATTAGTTTGTATTCTTTTCTTTTCATTTGATTTTCCTTCTATTTAAAAAGGTCTTCATCCTTTATCTTTGTTTTAATAGTCTGAGTCCGTTGGTGAACAAGTCTCTGACAAGCTCTTCCAAGTTCGTTTCTATGTGAAACATCTTCAAGTCTCTTATTGCATATGTTCTTGCAGCTAAATGACATTCGTTCTACAGTACGTTTATAGTACAACTGGTTAGAAGATAGGTTTACATGCAAGATATTCTTATTATATATATATGGAACTGCAGGAAAACTATTTGATTGGCAAAACACGTAATTACAAAGTACTGTAGTTTTACAAATTACAAAAACAATGACAAAATATAGCAACGTTTCGACCAACAAGGCCTTTATCAAGCAAACGAACAAACAGGAGTGACAAATTAAAATGAAACACAAATGGACGACCAAATACAAACGTATCTAAGGAAAATCTGGATTAAAAATTAATAACGAAATAAATGTAACACAAAAACACACATAAAAACTAGAAATAGAAAGGAAAAGAAACAATGAAACATCTAGTAAATATATAACTTGAATACATGCAACATATACCCATATAGATTACAAAGCATGGGAAGAGAAAGTACTAAGAAGCATAAGAATGGAATATAACATGAATACATGCAACATATACCCATATAGATTACAAAGCATGGGAAGAGAAAGTACTAAGAAGCATAAGAATGGAATATAACATGAATACATGCAACATATACCCATATAGATTACAAAGCATGGGAAGAGAAAGTACTAAGAAGCATAAGAATGTAATACGTTGAGCCCGCGTGGTCGCAAGGTACCATACAAAGAAATCAACCGATTCTCCAGAGCAAATCGACTGCGATCATCCGAGGAACATGATCGGATGGCTGTGACCTGGACATCGTGAGCACCTAAATGGCCAGTATCATTGAAATGGGTGGCTACAGGGGTCACAGAGCATTGGCGTATGTCGCGTAAGTGTTGGGCGAATCGGTCACTGAGCCTCTTGCCTGTCTCGCCGATATAAGCCTTGTTACACCGCTTACAGATAATGGCATAGATAAGATTACGGGACTCGCATGTGAACCCATCGTCAATAAGAAACGTGCCTAAAAGAAAAGATACAGTACGCGTCTGTATCACATAGCACACGTGTTGCAACGCCGACGACCACACTGGACAGTGTAAAATGAGTCTGGATATTGGACTTAAGGGACTGTGTACCAACATATCCTTAAGACTTCTGTCCCGTCTGTAAGACACCAAAGGATAGTTGGGGAAGACAGAACGGGTCTCAGGATCTGATCTAAGGAGAGACAGATGACGGAATAAAACATTTTTCACCAGGGAACTATGGGGTGGTAAGTTAAGATAAGTTTTACTCTGTCAGAGTTAGTAGTCCTATGCTGACTGGTAAGGGCCTGCTGGCGAGTGATTTTCTGAACTCGATGCATAGCCGAGACAAGCACCCTCTCCGGGTATAGGCGCCTACGAAAGAAATCAAGCATCTCGCGAGCTCTCTCAAGAAAATCATCGTCCTCACTACAAAGGCGACAAAGGCGTAAGAGCTGCGAGAATGGCAAGAGTCACGACAAGCCCGGGGATGGGAAGAAGTATAGAGGAGAAAACTATGTGCATCAGTAGGCTTGTAATATACTGATGTAGTGATAGCGGATAGGCGTAAGGTGATAGTAATGTCAAGAAAGTTGACACAAGTAGTGGAGATGTGAGAAGTAAAACGAATAGAAGGGTTGAAAACATTAATGAAATTAATGAAGCGTGACAAATCGGCTTCAGGCATATCAGTGATGCCAATACAGTCATCAATGTATCTGTGATAGACAGACGGAAGGGGGCCATCATATGTAGTCCATACTAGGTGTTCAAGATAACCCATGAAAAGACAAGCATAACTAGGTCCCATTTTAGTACCCATGGCAACCCCACTGATCTGCTCAAAGAATTGGTCATTAAACTGAAAGGAGTTAAGAGTGAGAACTAGTTCCGCAAGACGAAGGAGAGCAGAAGTTGACACAAGTGGATTAGTTCTCCTATTGAGAAAGAACTGGAGAGCTATAAGGCCGTCAGGATGAGGTATAGAAGTGTACAATGAGCACACATCAAGGAGGAAGAGACGGTAGGTTCTCTCGGTAGCAACTCAATGGTAGAAAAGACAGACAGAGCGTGGTTTGTATCCTTCAAAAATGACCGGAGTGTGGTGACTATGGGATTAAAGATGCTATCAAGGAATTCGGAGATGTGTTCCGTAGGGCAAGAGCAAGCAGAAACGATTGGCCTACCGGGATTGTGGAGTTTATGAATTTTAAGATATTCTTAGCACTCCAACCATCCTACATTATACACATTTGTCCGAGACATCTATGGCGGCTATGGGACCTCGTTTACTGGCGCCGCTGTTGTATCTGGCTCTCAGTCGATGCCTCGGAAAATCCAGAACAGTAAGTTGGAAAATGAACGCGCCGACAGGCTTGCAGGTATGGTTGTTGTGAAAAGTGGGCGAGCAATGGACCAGGCTGATATTCTAAATTCCCTAATGGAGAGAGAACGTGTCAATGATTCCAGTAATAGTGGTGAATCTAGCGAAACACGTACAAACAAAGTACTATAGTTTTACAAAATACAGAAACAGTGACGATAAACAGCAACGTTTCGACCAAAGGCCTTTATCAAGCAAACGACACAACAGGAGTGACGAATTATAGAGAACACTTATAAATGGACGATAACGGAAAAATGCAAATGTATCTAATGAACTGGGAATAAAACGAATAACGAAATGAGTGCAACACAAAACTAGAAGTGGAAAAGAAGAGAAACAATATACAATCAAGTGAAAATCTAGTTTTGTGTTGCACTCATTTCGTTATTCGTTTTATTCCCAGTTCATAGATACATTGCATTTTTCCGTTATCGTCCATTTGTAAGTGTTCTCTATAATTCGTCACTCCTGTTGTGTCGTTGCTTGATAAAGGCCTTGTTGGTCGAAACGTTGCTGTTTATCGTCTCTGTTTCTGTATTTTGTAAAACTATAGTACTTTGTTTTACGTGTTTCGCTATTTACCAAGTTTTACTGCAGTCTTCCCCCTATTTCTAGTGGTGAATCTACAACCCTAACCAGACTGCAAGAATTACAAGTTAAATATGGTGTAGCTAAACAAAAGCACTATACTGGTAGCCAAAGAAGAATATTAAACCAACAAAGTACTGGTGCTGTTAGTCACCACATGCGTAAAGACATACCGAGGAGGAGATCAGAGCAATTATGGACTAATTGGCTTTATGTCAAGTGATGATGATAGAACGACTAAACTAAGCTTTTAACAACACTTATGACGTCAGGAATACAAAATGTCGTCTGCTAACCAGATCTAGCCTCACTGCCAAATTCACAACATTCACAGACGTGAGAAAACTATAGAATGGTGGGAATCTTGGCACGCTCTTATCTTTCAGTCTAATAGATTCGTTCACACAGTTACACTAATTTTTTTGTCAACAGAGAAATATACGTATACTCACATATTGAATAGTATGTAATATATGTATATATAAACATGCAGACATTCAAAGGTGAATACAAAGCATAAGGCCGGACATTCAAAATGTGGACGTCAGAGATAACAATAACGACGAAAAATACTGCTTATAAAGCACACACAAAAGCCCGTTCTAGAAATATCTTCTTATCCTGACAATGTGGGGCAAAACAGGATTTAAGAACAGAAGATATCGATGAAACGAGAGAAACCTAAGTGAGTTTTCACTTACTTTATGCATCATCGAATACACATTAAATTCTCAAAGGCTCAAGTAATCAACAGGATCAATATTTATATGATTGTTCAGATTCGATGTGTTTCGCTTCCATTGTTATATAGTTATATATATAACCAAGACGATTGTATATAAGATATCAACATAGCAATGACAAATCACTTCACAGCCAGCTTCATCGGAAATCATAACTAAATGAGAACTTAACAAGAACAACAAAATGTGAAAGAAAATAATAGCAAACATTACTGTAGGAGAGAGAAAATAAAAGAGAATATAAAGAGAGAAATCATTACTTTATGAGAGAGAATATAAAGAGAGGAATCATTACTTTATGAGAGAGAATATAACGAGATAAATTTTTACTGTACGAGAGAGATTATAACGACATAAATCATTACTGTATGAGAGAGAATACAACAAGAGAAATCATTACTGTATGGAAGAGAATATAATGAGAGAATATAACGAGAGAAATCATTACTGTATGGAAGAGAATATAATGAGAGAATATAATGAGAGAAATCATTATTCAGTATATATATATGGAACTGCAGTAAAACTATTTGATTAGCGTTTGCTTGATAAAGGCCTTGTTGGTCGAAACGTTGCTGTATTTTGTCATTGTTTTTGTAATTTGTAAAACTACAGTACTTTGTAATTACGTGTTTTGAGAAATCATTACTGTATCTGAGAATATAACGAGAGAAATCATTACTGTATGAGAGAGAATATAATGAGAGAATATAACGAGAGAAATCATTACTGTATCTGAGAATATAATGAGAGTCGTTTAATGTCACTTATCTATAAAGCATTAAAAATAGTGATGGTCCTAGATCATGTAAAACTGGAGAGATTAAATGCTAGTTCTGTAATTAACATGTATACATTAGGTATCTCTCTCTCTCCTCTCTCGATCCCCGTATACATTAAGTATGATTGAGGATCAAGATGTTCAAGAGAATACATATTCAAAGTGGAAACGTACGGATGTGAAACATGGACATTAACATGTAGTGTTAAAGCATATTTGTTTTTCAATATAATATTACAGAAGAGTCTAGGAACGAGATGATCAAGATGTATATGACAAGTTATAAATGTTACAGAAGAGTCTGGGAACGAGATGATCAAGATGTATATGCAGTATATATATATGGAACTGCAGTAAAACTATTTGATTGGCAAAACACGTAATTACATAGTACTGTAGTTTTACAAATTACAAAACCAATGACAAAATACAGCAACGTTTCGACCAACAAGGCCTTTATCAAGCAAAGATACATCTTTATAAGATGTATATGACAAGTTATACTCGTTGTGGTATACTGTAGGATTGTAATTGTGTTACAGACGAACTATTTGGTTTGTTGTTACTTAATATGTTCTAGTACTGATGTTGTTACTTAATATACTCTAGTACTGGTGTTGTTTCTTAATATGTTCTAGACTTGTGTTTTATGTTTCTTAATATGTTCTAGTACTGGTGTTGTTTCTTAATATGTTCTAGCACTGGTGTTGTTTCTTAATATGTTCTAGTACTGATGTTGTTACTTAATATGTTCTATAGTACTGGTGTTGTTTCTTAATATGTTCTAGTACTGGTGTTGTTTCTTAATATGTTCTAGTACTGGTGTTGTTTCTTAATATGTTCTAGTACTGGTGTTGTTACTTAATATGTTCTAGTACTGGTGTTGTTCTTAATATGTTCTAGTACTGATGTTCTTAATATGTTCTAGTACTGATGTTGTTTCTTAATATGTTCTAGTACTGGTGTTGTTTCTTAATATGTTCTAGTACTGGTGTTGTTACTTAATATGTTCTAGCACTGGTGTTGTTTCTTAAAATGTTCTAGTACTGGTGTTGTTACTTAATATGTTCTAGTACTGTGTTGTTACTTAATATGTTCTAGTACTGATGGTGTTTCTTAATATGTTCTAGTACTGATGTTGTTTCTTAATATGTTCTAGTACTGGTGTTGTTCTTAATATGTTCTAGTACTGGTGTTGTTTCTTAATATGTTCTAGTACTGATGGTGTTACTTAATATGTTCTAGTACTGGTGTTGTTTCTTAATATGTTCTAGTACTGGTGTTGTTTCTTAATATGTTCTAGTACTGGTGTTGTTTCTTCATATACTCTAGTACTGATGTTGTTTCTTCATATGTTCTAGTACTGGTGTTGTTTCAATATGTTCTAGTTTGAATCTTTTTCTAATATGTTCTCACTATTTTTTCTAATATGTTCAGCACTTTTTGTTTTTAAAATCAGTTCAAAGATAAATTTGTAATTATAATGATCTGACAGTGCTAGATTGTTATTAATATGGATCTAGTTGAGTGCTTAAATTAGATAATGAACTAGTACTGAGGTGTGTATTGAATATGTTCTAGTATCTGGTGGTTTGACTTAATATATGTTATACGGAATGCTGTTGTTTACTAGTATCTTTAGAATGTAGTTGATTAATATGTTCTAGTGATCTGGTGTTGTTAACTAGATTTGAGATTTTAATCTTTTAATTTTTAATTCCTAGTGATCTGTATTATTGCAGATAATTTATCTCTTTCTTGTAATTTTTGTAGAAATTCCAGTTAAGTACTAGAATTTAGATAAGTTATAGTGGATCTGCCAGTAGTGCTAGGAAATTGAGATAATATACTAGTGGATCTGTTAGAATGCTAGGAATTTGAGATAATAAACTAGTGGATCTGTCTAAGTGCTGTGAAATTGAGATAATGTACTAGTTGATCTGCCATTAGTGCATAGGACTTGAGATAAAATATTAGTGGATCTGTCAGAATGCTGGGAATTGAAATAATGTACTAGTGGATCTGTTAGAAATGCTAGGAATTGAGATAATGTACTAGTGGATCTGTTAGAAGTGCTAGGAATTGAGATAATATACTAGTGGATCTGTTAGAAGTGCTAGGAATTGAGATAATGTACTAGTGGATCTGTTAGAGTGCTAGAATTGAGATAATGTACTAGTGGATCTGTTAGAAGTGCTAGGAATTGAGATAATATTTAGTGGATCTGTAAAGTGCTAGGAAGTGAGATAATATTTAGTGGATCTGCCAGTAGTGCTAGGAATTGAGATACTATACTAGTGGATCTGCCAGTAGTGCTAGGAATTGAGATACTATACTAGTGGATCTGCCATTAGTGCTATGAATTCAGATAATGTACTAGTGGATCTGTCATTAGTGCTGTGAAATTGAGATAATGTACTAGTGGATCTGTTAGAAGTGCTAGTAATTGAGATAATGTACTAGTGGATCTGTTAGGTGTGCTAGAAAACTAAACTAAAAACCAATGGATCTCCTAGGACACTATGTCACGAGACATAGCCACACTGGAATGTTCTGGTATATGTATTCGTGGTTCTAGGTTGCATTTTCATACGTTTATATACGTATCTCGTAGACGCATGTATGTGTATGTGATCTTGTGTCTATGGTAATGTCTGCATATAGTTACATATTGGCGTCATGTCTGTGTACATAGCTTGCTCTGAATGTGTGTATATACACACGTGTAAACCTATAGCACAAACAACGAATGTTATCCTGGAAGAGATTACGTTCTTGGCAGACATCTTGACCACCTTGTTCACAGGAAATTTCAATCCACAAACATGGCCAGACACATTCCAACATCAACTGCAAACAAATATGGAAGCCATGCGTCTTCTACGAAAACACAAGCCGGCATTTTGTCTCACTAGCAAACCACAGCAATCAATGACTGATACAATGTCTGAACTGAAAGGTCATGTAAATATGTCTGCGATGCTGAATGTCAATCTCTAGCAGCAACTTTATCCACGAAGGAAGCATCAGCCAAACTAATATCCCCATACCCATTTGTTTGGAGATGTGATTTTTATTTTCCAGATTGCAATCGTTATTTGTGAGTAGACCAGGCCCGGAACTGCTCTGTAAAGAGTGGTGTTTGTAAGCGCATGCAGGAAGTCAGAGATTGCTCCAGCATTTGATGTTGGATGCCGACGAGTTCCTTAAGTTTTAACATCCGACAACACATTAACCATTTCATGTCAGGAATCCACATAGCACTCAGACGTATACCCATATATATATATAGAGAGAGAGAAACGAGAGCACTTGGCAACCCCTAGCTTCTACTTCATTCAGTCTAAACTAACCACTTGTTGAACTATTCTTTGTGGTCTGCATGCGACTCTATCCAGAAAGAACTGAAAATCAAAGAAAACTGGCTGATACTACAAATACGAAAGAGAAATTTGAGGCATTTTGAACATATAAAAAGACACAACAAGCTAGAGAAGTCAGTCATGGAAGGAGGCATCCTAGCAAAGAGGAGAAGAGGAAGACCACGGAGAAGATGGATTCAGGATGTAACTGATGGTTTGAACATGACGACTGCAGAGGCTGGACATCTGACCTATGAAAGAGAGAAATTCTGAAGGACTGTTGGGGTGGTAAAATTCTGCTCAGGACAAGCTATTTGATAATGTTGATAATGGGACTCGGACATTACAGCGTGAATTCGTTATTCCAGTTAGATGCGCATCGGCCCGTAGGCCAGCACATTCGGTTTCAGCATGATTTGTTATTCGGGTTCGCCTCTGTACGTAGGACACAAAGCTCAAAAGAAACTATCATCTAGGGATGACTCTAGAAGAGTCAGATAGCTATTGACCTCGAGGTAGCAGTTTCCCAGTCTACACCACTAGAAGACGTGGTTGGTTTATGTGTTCTAAGGATCGTCATTAGGTTAATAATTTTCACTTTTCGTCCTTCCGAGTAGAAAACTGAACTCAATTTCAATCTTTACAAAACATAATATATGATAATAACAAGAAAATTAATAAGTGGGCGTCTATAGTTTAAGCATTAGTGAGCACGATCGCAATCCAAGTGTACCTGGTTCAAATCCCACGGCCGACAGTTTAAAGCAAATTGGTTTGACTTGGATTTTTACGAAAGTAAAAGTAAATCTCACCATTCAGAAAAAAAATGGCAAACTACTGAGGGTATAAGTGGTGCCTAGAAAATCGACAACTTGTTTACTGTGGTTGATATATAAGTCTTGTAAATGATATGGGGCTAAGATTCTCATTGTCAACAAGTAACGTCAATAAAAGATTCTCATTGTCAACAAGTAAGTCATAAGATTCTCTTGTCAACAAGTAACGTCAATAAAAGATTCTCATTGTCAACAAGTAACGTCAATAAAAGATTCTCATTGTCAACAAGTAACGTCAATAAAAGATTCTCATTGTCATCAAGTAACGTCAATAAAAGATAACTACATACATAAAAGTTGATAATATAACAATGAAAGAACATCAACAATTCAGTACTTGGGCACGAATATCAATATCTGCAACATACAAAGAAATAATGCATATATAATGCAATCATTAAGTAAGGTATACTTTGCCCTACAACACCTGCTAACATTCAGGTGTATATCCAGTAACAGAAAGATCAACATAGGTATATTTCTCACACTGTAACATTCAGGTGTATATCCAGTAAGAAAGATCAATATATTTCCCTCAACACCTGCTAACATTTAGGTGTATGTCCAGTAACAGAAAGATCAACATAGGTATACTTTGTCCTACAACACCTGCTAACATTTAGGTATATGTCCAGTAACAGAAAGATCAACATAGGTATACTTTGTCCTACAACAAATGCTAACATTCAGGTGTATGTCCAGTAACAGAAAGACCACGATAAACATAAATGTAATAAGATCAAGCATTCTATATGGAACCGACGTCCGTGCTTGAAATGACCTTATATTGAAAACCTTGATATGTCTGTTGTCTCACATTGAGTTTTATTTTCTGAAATTAATACTATATCAATATTGAATACATAAATGAAGCTGTAAACTAAGATAACAATACGCTTGCTGTAAAGAAATATGAACCAATTATAGAGCGAGTTGTAAATTAACAATTTCATTCCCACATGAATCATGTCATAAACCAAGAAATCAACAAGCTTCTAATTGAGCCATATCGACTATAAATGAACAATCACAAACTAAGAAATCAACAAGCTTCTTATTGAGCCATATCGACTATAAATGGACAATCACAAACCAAGAAATCAACAAGCTTCTTATTGAGCCATATCGACTATAAATGGACAATCACAAACCAAGAAATCAACAAGCTTCTTATTGAGCCATATCGACTATAAATGGACAATCACAAACCAAGAAATCAACAAGCTTCTAATTGAGCCATATCGACTATAAATGGACAATCACAAACCAAGAAATCAACAAGCTTCTTATTGAGCCATATCGACTATAAATGGACAATCACAAACCAAGAAATCAACAAGCTTCTTATTGAGCCATATCGACTATAAATGGACAATCACAAACCAAGAAATCAACAAGCTTCTTATTGAGCCATATCGACTATAAATGGACAATCACAAACCAAGAAATCAACAAGCTTCTTATTGAGCCATATCGACTATAAATGGACAATCACAAACCAAAGAAATCACAAGCTTATTGTAGCCATATCACTATAAATGGACAATCACAAACCAAGAAATCCAAGCTTCTATTGAGCCATATCGACTATAAATGGACAATCACAAACCAAGAAATCAACAAGCTTCTTATTGAGCCATATCGACTATAAATGGACAATCACAAACCAAGAAATCAACAAGCTTCTTATTGAGCCATATCGACTATAAATGGACAATCACAAACCAAGAAATCAACAAGCTTCTTATTGAGCCATATCGACTATAAATGGACAATCACAAACCAAGAAATCAACAAGCTTCTTATTGAGCCATATCGACTATAAATGGACAATCACAAACCAAGAAATCAACAAGCTTCTTATTGAGCCATATCGACTATAAATGGACAATCACAAACCAAGAAATCAACAAGCTTCTTATTGAGCCATATCGACTATAAATGGACAATCACAAACCAAGAAATCAACAAGCTTCTTATTGAGCCATATCGACTATAAATGGACAATCACAAACCAAGAAGTCTGTAAGATAATTGCTGAGATGTGTGGACTATAAATGGACAATCACAAACCAAGAAGTCTGTAAGATAATTGCTGAGATGTGTGGACTATAAATGGACAATCCTAAATCAAGAAGTCTTTACATTTTTTGTTGAGATAGTAAAAGTAGTCTAAAGAGCCTAAACCCGAATGATTGACTTGATTGCACGGTTTTACCCACATGGCTAGGTCCATCTCTGCAGAAATGATACGCCACCTGTCGAGAGTATTACACAAAGCACGAACTCCGTAGCTTCGGCAACAATCCTAGAGTTTCTGGAAAAATTGTACCCTTGAACAGAACGGCGCTTCCGGATTCGAGACCACAACCTTCGAAACTAAAGGCAATGATACCCTTACTCACACTGACACAGTACACACTGACACAGTACACACTGACACAGAGTAAAGGTAGTCACACTGTCACAGAGTAAAGGTAGTCACACTGTCACAGAGTAAAGGTAGTCACACTGTCACAGAGTAAAAGTAGTCACACTGTCACAGAGTAAAGGTAGTCACACTGTCACAGAGTAAAAGTAGTCACACTGTCACAGAGTAAAAGTAGTCACACTGTCACAGAGTAAAGGTAGTCACACTGACACAGAGTAAAAGTAGTCACACTGTCACAGAGTAAAAGTAGTCACACTGTCACAGAGTAGTCACACTGTCACAGAGTAAAAGGTAGTCACACTGACACAGAGTAAAGTAGTCACACTGTCACAGGTAAAGTAGTCACATGTCAAGTAGTCACACTGTCACAGAGTAAAAGTAGTCACACTGTCACAGAGTAAAAGTAGTCACACTGTCACAGAGTAGTCACACTGTCACAGAGTAAAGGTAGTCACACTGACACAGAGTAAAAGTAGTCACACTGTCACAGAGTAAAAGTAGTCACACTGTCACAGAGTAGTCACACTGTCACAGAGTAAAGTAGTCACACTGTCCAGAGAAAAGTAGTCACACTGACACAGAGTAGTCACACTGACACAGAGTAAAAGTAGTCACACTGACACAGAGTAAAAGGTAGTCACACTGACACAGAGTAAAAGGTAGTCACACTGACACAGAGTAAAAGGTAGTCACACTGACACAGAGTAAAAGGTAGTCACACTGACACAGAGTAAAAGGTAGTCACACTAACACAGAGTAAAAGGTAGTCACACTGACACAGAGTAAAAGGTAGTCACACTGACACAGAGTAAAAGGTAGTCACACTGACACAGAGTAAAAGGTAGTCACACTGACACAGAGTAAAGGTAGTCACACTGACACAGAGTAAAGTAGTACACTGACACAGAGTAAAGGTAGTCACACTGACACAGAGTAAAAGGTAGTCACACTGACACAGAGTAAAAGGTAGTCACACTGACACAGAGTAAAGGTAGTCACACTGACTAGAGTAAAAGGTAGTCACAAAGACTACAGAGTAAAGGTAGTCACACTGGCACAGAGTAAAAGGTAGTCCACCTGTGGACACAGAGTAAAAGTAGTCACACTGACACAGAGTAAAAGGTATCACATGAACAGAGTAAAGTAGTCACAAGACACAAAGTAAAGGTATCACATAACATGGTAAGGTAGTCACACTGACACACGTAAAGGTAGTCACACTGACACAGAGTAAAGTAGTCACACAGACACAGAGTAAGGTAGTCACAAGACTGAGAGTAAAGGTAGTCACACTGCACAGAGTAAGTAGTCACACTGCACAGAAGTAGTCACAGAGTAAAGTGTCACTGACACAGAGTAAAGGTAGTCACACTGACACAGAGTAACAGTAGTCACAAGACACATGAACAAGTATCAACACATACAGACACAGTAAAGTAGTCACTGAAAGTATCACACTGATCAAGGTAGTCACACTGACACAGAGTAAATGTGAGTCACACTGACACAGAGTAACAAGGTAGTCACAAAGACACAGAGTAAGGTAAACTGTCACAGAGTAGCACAGGTGAAAGGTAGTCACACAGACACAGAGTAAGAAGGTAGTCAGCAAAGACACAGAGTAAAGGTAGTCACACTGACACAGAGTAAAGGTAGTCACACTGACACAGAGATAAGAGGTAGTCACAAGACGTACAGGTAGTCACACTGACACAGAGTAAAGGTAGTCACACTGACACAGAGTAAAAGGTAGTCACACTGACACAGAGTAAAGAGGTAGTCACACTGACACAGAGTAACAGGTAAGTCACACTGACACAGAGTAAAAGTAGTCACACTGACACAGAGTAAAGGTAGTCACACTGACACAGAGTATCAACTGTCAGAAGTCACACTGACATCAGTAAGTAGTCACACTGACACAGAGTAAAGGCAATGACTTATCCACTTACTCACACTGTCACAGAGTAAAGTAATGACTTATCCACTTACTCACACTGACACAGAGTAGCAATGACTATCCACTTACTCACACTGACACAGAGTAAAGGTAATGACTTATCCACTTACTCACACAGACACAGAGTAAAGTCAATGACTAACACACACTGACACAGACACAGATAAAGGTAATGACTTATCCACATATCACACTGACACAGAGTAAAGGTAATAGCTTATCCACTTACTCACACAGACACAGAGTAAGTAATGACTCCCAAAACTATCACACTGACACAGAGTAAAGGTAATGACTTATCCACTTACTCACACAGACACAGAGTAAAGGTAATGACTTATCCACTTACTACATAGACACGAAGTAAAGGTAATGACTTATCCACTTACTCACACAGACACAGAGTAAAGGTAGTGACTTATCCAGTACTCACACTGACACAGAGTAAAGGCAATGACTTCACTAAGTATCACACTGACACAGAGTAAAGGATGACTTGTCACTTATCACACTGACACAGAGTAAAGGCAAACTATCCACTTACTCACACTGACACAGAGTAAAGGCAATGACATCCAGTGTACTCACACTGACACAGAGTAAAAGTAGTCACACTGACACAGAGTAAAGGTAGTCACACTGACACAGAGTAAAGGTAGTCACACTGACACAGAGTAAAGGTAGTCACACTGACACAGAGTAAAGGTAATGACATCAGTAAGTCACACTGACACAGAGTAAAGTAATGATTTACACTAGATCACAAAGACACAGAGTAAAAGGTAGTCACACTGACACAGAGTAAAAGGTAGTCACATGACACAGAGTAAAAGGTAGTCACACTGACACAGAGAAAAAGGGTAGTCACACTGACACAGAGTAAAAGGTAGTCACACTGACACAGAGTAAAAGGTAGTCACAAAGACACAGAGTAAAGTAGTCACAAGACACAGAGTAAAGGTAGTCACAAAGACACAGAGTAAAGGTAGTCACAAAGACACAGAGTAAAGGTAGTCACAAAGACACAGAGTAAAGGTAGTCACAAAGACACAGAGTAAAGGTAGTCACAAAGACACAGAGTAAAGGTAGTCACAAAGACACAGAGTAAAGGTAGTCACAAAGACACAGAGTAAAAGTAGTCACAAGACACCAGGTAAAGTAGTCACAAAGACACAGAGTAAAAGGTAGTCACAAAGACACAGAGTAAAGGTAGTCACAAAGACACAGAGTAAAGTAGTCACAAAGACACAGAGTAAAGGTAGTCAAGGAAAGGATTCTTATTTCAAAGTATATGTTTAGAATATAGTCTGTCTACTAGTCTGACAACAGTATTATGTTTATGAATATAGTGTTAAGTCTACTAGTCCCGACAGGACAAAGTATTATGTTTATGAATATAGTGTTAAGTCTACTAGTCTGACAGGACAAAGTATTATGTTTATGAATATAGTGTTAAGTCTACTAGTCTGACAGGACAAAGTATTATGTTTATGAATATAGTGTTAAGTCTACTAGACTGACAGGACAAAGTATTATGTTTATGAATATAGTGTTAAGTCTACTAGTCTGACAGGACAAAATGAAAGATCAATTGAAGCTTTCCGCAGTCTGATAAATTGCAGCCAGTTTGATTGTTTGTGTGGTGAAATAACAACTCCATCGCTAGAAGATTTTCATATATAGAAACTGTTGAGATCCGAGGCAGCAAAATGTATTTAAAATAGGGGTCCGTGATAATGTAAAGTTTGAAACCCGCTGGACTATATTTTCAGTTCTTACTAAAACTAAAGTTCAAGAAAACATAACACTAGAAAATAATAGATGACAGAGAAGGTAAATAATTCAATGTTTAACATAAAAGTCTATAGTCTAAACGAGAGGGATTAACATCATTGCACCGGGTTTCTCAATACTGCTCCGTCCCTGTCAGGTGGAAATGACATGTCATCTGTCGAAAGTTATGCACACATCACGAACTCTGTAACTATGGCAACAATCCTACGGATAAAAAAGGCACATTTTTCTTGGTCTGGATTTGAATCCACAAGCTTCATTCTGAACCCACATCCTTTATCCTGAACCCACAACCTTCGTTGTGAACCTACAACCTTCGTTCTGAACCAACATTCTTCGTTTTGAACTTACAACCTTCGTTCTGAACTCAATTGTCGAACTCACAACTTCGTTCTGAACTCACATTCTTCGTTCTGAACTCACAACCTTCGTTCTGAACTCACATCCTTCGTTCTGAACTCACAACCTTCGTTCTGAACTCACAACCTTCGTTCTGAACTCACATCCTTCGTTCTGAACTCACAACCTTCGTTCTGAACTCACAACCTTCGTTCTGAACTCACAACCTTCGTTCTGAACTACATCTTCGTTCTGAACTCACAACCTTCGTTCTGAACTCACAACCTTCGTTCTGAACTCACAACCTTCGTTCTGAACTCACAACCTTCGTTCTGAACTCACAACCTTCGTTCTGAACTCACAACCTTCGTTCTGAACTCACAACCTTCGTTCTGAACTCACATTCTTCGTTCTGAACTCACAACCTTCGTTCTGAACTCACAACCTTCGTTTTGAACTTACAACCTTCGTTCTGAACTTACATTATTCGTTCTGAACTCACAACCTTCGTTCTGAACTCACATTCTTCGTTCTGAACTCACAACCTTCGTTCTGAACTCACATCCTTCGTTCTGAACTCACAACCTTCGTTCTGAACTCACAACCTTCGTTCTGAACTCACAACCTTCGTTCTGAACTCACATCCTTCGTTCTGAACTCACAACCTTCGTTCTGAACTCACAACCTTCGTTCTGAACTCACAACCTTCGTTCTGAACTCACAACCTTCGTTCTGAACTCACAACCTTCGTTCTGAACTCACAACCTTCGTTCTGAACTCACAACCTTCGTTCTGAACTCACATCCTTCGTTCTGAACTCACAACCTTCGTTCTGAACTCACAACCTTCGTTCTGAACTCACAACCTTCGTTCTGAACTCACATCCTTCGTTCTGCTCACATCCTTCGTTCTGAACTCACATTCTTCGTTCTGAACTCACACTTCGTTCTGAACTCACACCTTCTCGACTCACATCCTTCGTTCTGCTCACATCCTTCGTTCTGAACTCACATTCTTCGTTCTGAACTCACAACCTTCGTTCTGAACTCACAACCTTCTTTCTGAACTCACATCCTTCGTTCTGAACTCACATCCTTCGTTCTGAACTCACATTCTTCGTTCTGAACTCACATCCTTCGTTCTGAACTCACAACCTTCGTTCTGAACTCACGTCCTTCTGATACCTTCCTGAACCGGCAAACGTCTTAGCCACTTTGCCATAGAAACCCTCAATTTTAGAATCAATTTTATTTTATTTATTAGAGTAGACGAGAGAACATTGCTTTTAGCATAGAAGAAAGAACATTCCTCTTAGCATATAAGAGAAAACATTTCTTTTAGCATATAAGAAAAAACATTCCTTTTAGCATAGGAGAGAACATTCCTCAGCGTAATGCCAGAATATAGTCCAAAGAACAACAAATTCAAAGATTTTGATATCTGACAAGAATGTCCTGGTATCTTCTACCAGAGAGAGCCACTCAGGAAACATATAACGAGAACTGAGCAAGAGGAAGACCATGCAAAAGATGGTGCGACGGCATCAAGAACAGTCTTAAAATGAATAACAGCTTACAAAGTGCATTAGAACAAGCACACATAAGATCACTACACCTCCCCCCTCCCTCCCTATTCCTCAAACTTCTTTAAAGAAGTAAATGGTGGAAGAAAAGAAGGAGAATATACATATCTTGATTAAGCTGACAGACCAAGATCATAGATATCTCCACAAGAACCATTGCAAAAGTTATAAGTAAGTATAATTAATAGGATATCATTGAGTCCCTAGCAGGCTGCTGTGCACACAACATGTAAGTATCATTGAGCAGAAGGCTACTGTGCACACAGCATGTAAGTATTATTGAGCAGAAGGCTGTTGTGCACACACCATGTAAGTATCATTGAGCAGAAGGCTGCTGTGCACACAACATGTAAATATATTCTAGTGAGTTCTTTCACCCTCGAGTTGTCTAGCACTTCTTAATTGAAGTTTTCCCAAACTGCAATCACTTGTTCCCCATCTGGAAGTAACAAAACTCGTTCTCACCTCGGTCTGTTACTCAGCTTTACAGAAAGTGCAGGTTAACAGCGTCAGTAAGATCAAGGGATGTTCACATGTGGAAGTGTTGCGCCATCCCTGCATGTATATTTAGTAACTAATCAATGCTGTCTGCGAGGGCAATTAAGGAGAACGTATTCAGTAAGATTACTGGAGATAAAGAGAGATGATTTGGGAAGGATAAAGTGAGTGTTTTGAAGAAGTTCGTGCAGTAGATGCAATTTTAGAATAAGTGTAGAATGGAAGATATAACGAAAGACAACGTTAGGGTAGAGTATGTGTGTGATTGAAATAGAATCATTTGAATAATATGTTAGCTAAGCAAGTATGGATGGACGGATTGAAGGATGGATAAATGTATAGAAGGATGTGTGGAAGGATTCGTCAATGGATGAATGGGTTGATGGATGGATTGATCGATGGATAAATGGATGAATGAATGGATTGATCGACGGCCTGATAGATAGATAGATTGATAGATTGATAGATGGATGAATATGTGGAAGGATGGATGGATTGATAAATGGATCAATGAATGACAGGAAGGATGGAGGGATGGATGAATGGATCGATGAATTGATTGATAGATATATTATTTGATAGGCTGATGGTTTGATGTATGTATAAATGAATGGATAGATGTGTACATGTATGTATGAGTGAATAAGTGATATACTGTATGCCAAAACAGACAGATAGACAGACAGACAGTCGACAGACAGACAGGTCGACCGATCGAGAGACAGACAGATCAATAGACAGACCGACAATCCACCGACTGACCTATAGACAAACGGGCAAACAGACACACCGAGGCACGGCCTCTTTCAACCTAAGAGAGAAAGTCTGTCTTTGGTTGTATCAGAGCGTGTTAACCAACAAACATAACACATAAGAATGAACTCTTCTCCAGAAAATTGAAGTTAACAGCACACCGATGCAGAGAATTGAAGTTACAGCACACCGATGCAGAGAATTGAAGTTACAGCACACCGATTCAGAGAATTGAAGTTAACAGTACCCGACGCAGAGTGAGTTACAGTACCGACAGAGAATTGAAGTTAACAGCACCCCGACGCAGAGAATTGAAGTTAACAGCACCCCGACGCAGAGAATTGAAGTTAACAGCACCCCGACGCAGAGAATTGAAGTTAACAGCACCCCGACGCAGAGAATTGAAGTTAACAGCACCCGACGCAGAGAATTGAAGTTAACAGACCCGACGCAGAGAATTGAAGTTAACAGCACCCGACGCAGAGAATTGAAGTTAACAGCATCCCGATAGAGAATTGAAGTTAAAGCATCCCGATATAGAGAATTGAAGTTAACAGCATCATATAGAGTTAACAGCATCCCGATATAGAGAATTGAAGTTAAAAGCACACGGATTCTATTTCAATTAATATTTCATTCAACCTGTAAGTGCTATAAAAGATGGTTGTTGCTTTTTTTTATTATTCATGATTGATTGATTGATTGATTGATTGATTTATACCATCATCATTGCACTTCGGTCAGTAAACATGTGTGTCGATTCTTTCTTACACAGAAAGATTTCAGCGGTAGTGCACGAACTCCGTAGCACAGGTAAGGGTCGCCGATGTAATTTTGAAGATAAAGATATTTTGTAGGAATTTTATTTGTTTTTTATTTTTCCATAGATTTTCCATAGACTTTCCATAGACTTTCCATAGACTTTCTAGATTTCCATAGATTTTCCATAGATTTTCTATAGACTTTCTTTAGACTTTCTATAGACTTTCCATAGACTTTCCATAGACTTTCCATAGAGCTGCGCTTCTCAATTTTGAACTGCCAATAGTTCTTTTACTTTAAACACGAAGCCTACATTTTATCATCCGTCTCCGATATAACCGGGACTTCAATCTCATCTACACTAGACTGAGAACAGAGATCTCTGGAAACAAATATATTCCGAAGGATCCACAAGGTAGCGAACCGAGTACTTTTGAAAAGAGAGGCGAACACCTAGCCTCTACACCACGGAGGCACTTTTCAGCATATAGTATTATGTAAACTTATCATCATCATCAGATGCCGTGCCGGCTAGCGTAGGCGATCATGAATCTCCACCAATCTCGGTCTCTGATGTTTGATTTCAAAATGCTCCCACTCTGTCTTCCTCCGTCTCGTCTACCCTCGATATTAACGATTTTCACAATGTGTTCTAAACTTCCCTTCCCCATCCCTGTCGAAAATACTTGCCGCTTTCTTATATTGATAATAAGCTTTCTCTATGTCTAGACCTCAATCAACAACTTCCACATTAGTCAGTTTAATAAGCTTTCTCTGTGTCTAGACCTCATTCAACAACTCCACATTAGTCAGTTTAATAAGCTTTCTCTGTGTCTAGACCTCATTCAACAACTCCACATTAGTCAGTTTAATAAGCTTTCTCTGTGTCTAGACCTCATTCAACAACTCCACATTAGTCAGTTTAATAAGCTTTCTCTGTGTCTAGACCTCAATCAACAACTCCACATTAGTCAGTTTAATAAGCTTTCTCTGTGTCTAGACCTCATTCAACACTTCCACATTAGTCAGTTAAAAGATCTTTCTGTGTCTAGACCTCATTCAACAACTCCACATTAGTCAGTTTAATAAGCTTTCTCTGTGTCTAGACCTCAATCAACAATTCCACATTAGTCAGTTTAATAAGCTTTCTCCGTGTCTAGACCTCATTCAACACTTCCACATTAGTCAGTTTAATAAGCTTTCTCTGTGTCTAGACCTCATTCAACACTTCCACATTAGTCAGTTTAATAAGCTTTCTCTGTGTCTAGACCTCATCAACACTCACATTAGTCAGTTTAATAACTTTCTGTGTCTAGACCTCATTCAAATCCAAATTAGTCAGTTTAATAACTTCTTTCTACTCATTACATCACTTTATCACATTATCAGAATATAATCTAAAGGTTACCAACTTTTAAAATAAATATAATCAAAGTTGTATTGCTGTCTTTCTGCGTGTGGTCTTACTCAATAATGCTTGTGTCATGGAACCAATATTCTATTACTAGAACCAGTATAATGCTCGTGTTTTGTGTCATGGAACCAATATTCTGTTACTAGAACCAGTATAATGGTCGTGTCGTGTCATGGAACCAATATTCTATTACTAGAACCATTTGATTAGAAAGCATATTCGAATTCCGATTTAACTAGGTCACAAGATTGATTGACAAGCTTGAGGAAAGTAAGACTTTATGTCGTCTGTGAACAATCTCCAGGCTTTAATGTGTCAGTGATCGGGTACGTTATGGAAATTTGCGTCTAACTGCAGCCTGTGTCTTGAAGTCTTCAGCAAACTGTAACCTTGAAAACTACATAGAATATCAATTCCCCCAATCGTTTTTACTCTCCCTAAATGAAATCTAGATGAAGATATAACAAGTTCAAGGTCAACATAATGTGAGATTTTTTTAAAACAATTACAAAAACTATATATATATCATTGGCCTATATTACATGTTCTCATTCTCTCATGTGTTCATTCTCTCAAGTGCTCATTCTCTCATGTGTTCATTCTCTCAAGTGCTCATTCTCTCATGTGTTCATTCTCTCAAGTGCTCATTCATGTGTTCATTCTCTCATGTGTTCATTCTCTCATATGTTCATTTTCTCCTGTGTTCATTCTCTCATGTGTTCATTCTCTCCAGTGCTCATTCTCTCATGTGTTCATTCTCTCAAGTGCTCATTCTCTCATGTGTTCATTCTCTCAAGTGCTCATTCTCTCATGTGTTCATTCTCTCAAGTGCTCATTCTCTCATGTGTTCATTCTCTCATTTTTTCATTCTCTCATATGTTCATTCTCTCATGTGTTCATTCTCTCATGTGTTCATTCTCTCATGTGTTCATTCTCTCATGTGTTCATTCTCTCATGTGTTCATTCTCTCATGTGCTCTTTCTCTCATGTTCTCATTCTCTCATGTGTACATTCTCTCATGTGTTCATTCTCTCATATGTTCATTCTCTCATGTGTTCATTCTCTCATGTGCTCTTTCTCTCATGTTCTCATTCTCTCATTTGTTCATTCTCGCATGTGTTCATTCTCTCATGTGCTCTTTCTCTCATGTTCTCATTCTTTCATGTGTTCATTCTCTCATGTGGTCATTCTCTCATGTGTTCATTCTCTCATGTGTTCATTCTCTCATGTGTTCATTCTCTCATGTGCTCATTATTTTATATCATTTTTCTCCCATGGTATCATTATTTGATATCATCTTTCTCCCATGATATCATTATTTTATATCATTTTAAAATTATTCTCAACACTTAGCAATCACTGTTACTTCAACTCTAAAAAACAAAATGGTGGTCTCAATGTCGAAGTGGCTAACACGTTTGCCCGTCGTACTGAAGGTTGTTGGTACGTGCCATTTTTGCCGTCTGGGACGGAGACGTATGGAAACACCCGGTGCAATTCAGTCAATTTTTCGTTTTAAGACCCCTTTTTCGCCCGAGTGGTTACCGGGGCCCAAATTTGGGGTGTAAAGAATAGAACCACTGTTACCTGCCACGCATGTCGAAAGAGGCGACTAAGGAGGTTTTGCTGAAATCGGATGCATGTATATTAGATGTGTAGAAGTCAATCTGCTGCCATGCAGGATGGCTGGGACAGCCAAAGGCTAACGGAGAGCGAACCCAGTAAACGCTGGCTGAATCCGGACACATCGCCGAAAGATAAACACCAGAGTTCCAAATGGCACTGAAGATGTGACGAAACCCACCCATGCTAAGGCTGCATGAATCAGATTTCGACATGAATGAATTCTTTGTAGAGATCTGGTACATCTGTCTTTAGGTGATCCGAGAGAAAGAGAGACCCCTTTTTCCCAAAAATTCATTATATCCACCATACACACAAAACAACACAACAAACAGACACAAACACAAAGAAAACACACAAACACACACAAACAGACACAAACACAAAGAAAACACACAAACACACACAAACAGACACAACACACATAAGAAACACACATAGTAATCCTTCATCTACAGTTGTCTATATTTTTTCCTTCCTGTGCAAACTTTCTTAATTTCAATAGCATGTTGACCTTTGACACATAACCTGTTTAAGTTGGAACCAATAAGGCGGTCGCGCTAAGTAGACTTCTGAACAATGTCAAGATAGTGATGTTTCCCAAAACCTTGACAACTAAACATCAATGGTAGAAGTCAAGTCATTACGTAATGATCGTATATTGAATTTTGCTGAACTGGTAAAGCCATTCAAAAAAAGGTAATTACAAAATGTAGGGCTTCGAAACAATTTCATATTGTAATGCCAAAGCTGTTTTTTTTTTATCTTTTAACCAATCATCGCGTGAGGTCGTTTGCTAAATTAGGTACTTGAACTTCGGCCAGGCTCTTGATGATGGAATAGCTAGATGGAATTAATATTGTACCGGGAAGGTGAAGTAATGGGAGAAGGGGCTGAGGTACTTGAACTTCGGCCAGGCTCTTGATGATGGAATAGCTAGATGGAATTAATATTGTACCGGGAAGGTGAAGTAATGGGAGAAGGGGCTGAGGTACTTGAACTTCGGCCAGGCTCTTGATGATGGAATAGCTAGATGGAATTAATATTGTACCAGGAAGTTGAAGTAATGGGAGAAAGGGCTGTGGTATATAGAGGCTACAACCTTACCTCCAGGCTACAAGGACCCCTCTCCTACAATCAATAAGTTATCTTATGGAGGCCCGAGAGCTCCTGATTGAGAGAATGTTTGATTGCCAGGAAGGAGGAGAATGTCTGACAAGAAGATATTCTCACTTGATAAGCAAAAAATATTGTTATTTTTGACTTTGTCTGTTATTCAGCAGATATAGAGATGGGGAGGGAGAGCGAGGAAACACATGGTAGTTAACTTACAATCTGCTGTATTGGTTGGCCTATGGAAGGTGCTCAACCCCTGCTCATTTTGTTCTACAATCATCTATGCTGAAATATATCGTATTATTCGTCGCCGAGGCTACCAGTAAGTGCTCTGTCGTGACACTTTCCTCTATATTGGGAAGTGGGGAGGTTGGGGCATGTGGTAATCGGTTATTAATCAATGAGTAAGAAATGTGTTATGTAAGTGTCCGTGAAAGTTTGGAGACAAGTCTGTGAGATAGAGAGCAAGCGGGAAAGACAATGAACAAGAGTAAAGGTTTGGAGACAAGTCTGTGAGATAGAGAGCAAGCGGGAAAGACAATGAACGAGGGTAAAGGTTTGGAGACAAGTCTGTGAGATAAAGAGCAAGCGGGAAAGACAATGAGCGAGAGTAAAGGTTTGGATCTAGGAATTATATAGTGAGGGAAGGAAGTAGAGAAGAAATTTGTAAAGTGGATTTGGAGTTGGAAAACTGAACGCACAGACTAGAGACTGAGAATGGTGGACAGTAAAAAAAAACTGAACGCACATACTAGAGACTGAGAATGGTAGACAGTGAAAGAAAACTGAACACAAAGATTAGAGACTGAGAATGGTAGACAGTGAAAGAAAACTGAACGCACAGACTAGAGACTGAGAATGGTGGACAGTGAAAGAAAACTGAACGCACAGACTAGAGACTGAGAATGGTAGACAGTGAAAGAAAACTGAACGCAAAGATTAGAGACTGAGAATGGTAGACAGTGAAAGAAAGGGAGAATATTGATCCCAGGATGAAGGAATTTGAAAGAAGGTTCGTGAGTTATACAAATAATGGATGATTCTGCAGAAACAAAATGTGATAATCAAAGAACGCAGCATTAACAATACCCAAATATTTTACCTCGATCGTGTATGCCCATCTGTGGTAGGAGATTGTGTTCTAGGTTTAAACTCTACAGTCACCTCCGCACACGCCTGAGTTGTTACCGGGGCCCAAATTTGGGGTGTAAAGAATAGAACCACTGTTACCTGCCATGCATGTCGTAAGAGGTGACTAAGGAGGTTTGGCTGAAATCGGATGCATGTGTCCTAAACGTGTAGAAGTCTAAGCGTTTAGGGGCCTACCAAACCAATGTGCAACGTATACACGTTCTTGGCGAAGATCAAACATATCACAAAGAGTGATTAAAATTGGTCGTAAAGAACGAACGCAAAGAAGAATAAGACCTCCGCACACATCAGAGAGATGCAGCAGTACAGGTCTGAGGCTGTTGTCATCATCGCTTGCGATGGGCTGCTATTAAAGTTAAAGATGGGTGTTAAAGTTAGAGAACGGGGCGTGGTTAGTTAGATAGCAATGTATGGGATTTTAGGTACTGGGTATGATTGTTGTAGAACAGGGCGTGGTAGTTAGATAGCAATGTATGGGATGTTAGGTACTGGGTATGATTGTTGTAGAACAGGGCGTGGTAGTTAGATAGCAATGTATGGGATGTTAGGTACTGGGTATGATTGTTGTAGAACAGGGTCGGGGTGGTTACAGAATGGAACTTGGGTGTAAATGAACTAATGTGGAAGGTATTGAACGATTGAGGAAGACAGCAAGTTACCGTAATTGTATGTACACTAGTAAACGTAAACGCGTAAAGCATGAAGTGTTGAGGAAGACAGCAAGTTACCGTAATTGTATGTACACTAGTAAACGTAAACGCGTAAAGCATGAAGTGTTGAGGAAGACAGCAAGTTACCGTAATTGTACGTACACTAGTAAACGTAAACGCGTAAAGCATGAAGTGTTGAGGAAGTCATGTGATGAGATACATCAAAGAGTGAGTGAATATACGCGAGGAACGAGATGTGGATATGAAACGAGCATAGAAAATAATTGTTCCTGTATTTTGTATTATGTATGTTACGATAACTTTGAAGCTACGCGTCTGTAGTATCTTTATGTATGTACTTCAGTATCAAATGACCAACAGTATGAAATGACCAACAGTATGAAATGACTAACAGTATCAAATTACTAACAGTATGAAATGACCAACAGTATGAAATGACTAACAGTATCAAATGACCAACAGTATCAAATGACCAACAGTATCAAATGACCAACAGTATGAAATGACCAACAGTATCAAATGACCAACAGTATCAAATGACCAACAGTATCAAATGACCAACAGTATCAAATGACCAACAGTATCAAATGACCAAAAGTTTTTACAAAATCATTCACAGTAAAATCAAATGAGCAGTGGATACAACAAATGAGCAGTGGATACAACAAAAGAGCAGTGGATACAACAAAAGAGCAGTGGATACAACAAAAGAACAGTGGATACAACAAAAGAGCAGTGGATACAACAAAAAAACAGTGGATACAACAAATGAGCAGTGGATACAACAAAAGAGCAGTGGATACAACAAAAGAGTAGTGGATACAACAAAAGAGCAGTGGATACAACAAAAGAATAGTGGATACAACAAAAGAGCAGTGGATACAACAAAAGAGCAGTGGATACAACAAATGAGCAGTGGATACAACAAAAGAGCAGTGGATACAACAAAAGAACAGTGGATACAACAAATGAGCAGTGGATACAACAAAAGAGCAGTGGATACAACAAAAGAGCAGTGGATACAACAAATGAGCAGTGGATACAACAAATGAGCAGTGGATACAACAAATGAGCAGTGGATACAACAAAAGAGCAGTGGATACAACAAAAGAACAGTGGATACAACAACACTGAGAGAATAACAACGTGGGTGTAGACATTGGAGACAATTATTTGACTAACTAATTACTGGAAGACTAATCTTGGAGGAATATATTTATTGGACTAACTAATTACTGGAAGACTAATCTTGGAGGAATATATTTATTGGACTAACTAATTACTGGAAGACTAATCTTGGAGGAATATATTTATTGGACTAACTAATTACTGGAAGACTAATCTTGGAGGAATATATTTATTGGACTAACTAATTACTGGAAGACTAATCTTGGAGGAATATATTTATTGGACTAACTAATTACTGGAAGACTAATCTTGGAGGAATATATTGAGAAGCAACATCAGTTTAACTAAATGTCATCGATTTCACAAAGTTGTTGATAGTCTTCACAGAATCTCTCTGTGACATATTATGGAATGCTATAATATACCAGACATAGTAACAACTTTTTAGAGACTTTATGATTGTTCAAACATTGATGAAGTCTTTCTCAAGACAACACCCAGCAACACAAAGGTATTCTCAGTAATACACCCAGCAACACATAGGTATTCTTAGTAATACAGCCAGATCAGAATAAACTCCTTCTCTGGACAACTACAGAGCAGATCGAAGAAAAACAATAATACACAATAATCAACAATGACCAGTCCTCGGCCACATGGAAACACATAGAAAGATGGTCAATACAACCTGATATAATCAACAATGACCAGTCCTCGGCCACATGGAAACACATAGAAAGATGGTCAATACAACCTGATATACTAAGGATAATAAATAGTTTTAAGGCGTGCGTCCGCCAATAAAGGCCTAGTCCACCCCTTTAACAAACAATAAGTTGTTTACAATTAGCAGTCCGCACATATGATGACCAAATCGACTGATGTATGGTGAAACTGGAGTAAAGAAAAGTTGTATTTTATCTCTGCTAATGTTTGCAGTTCCATTGACTGGGTGATGAGAAAATGTTGCCAGGAGGAAATTGGCATCGATGGATAGAAAACAGACAACTGGAAAATTGTAATTTTGCAGGTATTGCCTTGTTAATTAAAAATAATCAAGCTGTGCACATAAAAATATAAATGTATCATGCATAGCTTGAAACGTTGAACCGCAGAGAAGATAGAAACGACAGACATAATGAAGACATTTATGACAAGTAAAGTAGATATCACCATGAAATCTGAAATGATAAAAATAACAGATAAGTTCACTTATTTGGGTAGCAATTTTGATTGCATGGAAGATTATAAAATAAAATTTTGCTTAAAATTATCAAACCAAGATGAGATACAAAAATTTAATAAAATATGAAACTTCAAGTTTTACAGCTTTAAAAACGAAATATCGAAATTTTTATTCCAAAATGTTATCTTATGTTTCTAACATTTGCTGCCAGCGGGAGTTTGGAATTAATAGAGATCATAGATATTTCGAACTAACTTTTCAAAAATGAGGTAAGCTATATTTATTTTGATAATTCTAGAAAAATAATGATACCATGTAAATAAAGAATATATTTGTTAGCACAAGTGTTGTAACAAGACTAAATAAAGAGTATATTTGTTAGCACAAGTGTTGTGAAAAGACTAAATAAAGAGTATATTTGTTAGCACAAGTGTTGTGAAAAGACTAAATAAAGAGTATATTTGTTAGCACAAGTGTTGTTAAAAGACTAAATAAAGAGTATATTTGTTAGCACAAGTGTTGTAACAAGACTAAATAAAGAGTATATTTGTTAGCACAAGTGTTGTGAAAAGACTAAATAAAGAGTATATTTGTTAGCACAAGTGTTGTAAAAAGACTAAATAAAGAGTATATTTGTTAGCACAAGTGTTGTAAAAAGACTAAATAAAGAGTATATTTGTTAGCACAAGTGTTGTAAAAAGACTAAATAAAGAGTATATTTGTTAGCACAAGTGTTGTAACAAGACTAAATAAAGAATATATTTGTTAGCACAAGTGTTGTAAAAAGACTAAATAAAGAATATATTTGTTAGCACAAGTGTTGTGAAAAGACTAAATAAAGAATATATTTGTTAGCACAAGTGTTGTAAAAAGACTAAATAAAGAATATATTTGTTAGCACAAGTGTTGTAAAAAGACTAAATAAAGAGTATATTTGTTAGCACAAGTGTTGTAACAAGACTAAATAAAGAATATATTTGTTAGCACAAGTGTTGTGAAAAGACTAAATAAAGATATATTTGTAGCACAAGTGTTGTAAAAAGACTAAATAAAGAGTATATTTGTTAGCACAAGTGTTGTTAAAAGACTAAATAAAGAGTATATTTGTTAGCACAAGTGTTGTAACAAGACTAAATAAAGAGTATATTTGTTAGCACAAGTGTTGTAACAAGACTAAATAAAGAGTATATTTGTTAGCACAAGTGTTGTGAAAAGACTAAATAAAGAGTATATTTGTTAGCACAAGTGTTGTGAAAAGACTAAATAAAGAATATATTTGTTAGCACAAGTGTTGTAACAAGACTAAATAAAGAGTATATTTGTTAGCACAAGTGTTGTTAAAAGACTAAATAAAGAGTATATTTGTTAGCACAAGTGTTGTGAAAAGACTAAATAAAGAGTATATTTGTTAGCACAAGTGTTGTAACAAGACTAAATAAAGAGTATATTTGTTAGCACAAGTGTTGTAACAAGACTAAATAAAGAGTATATTTGTTAGCACAAGTGTTGTTAAAAGACTAAATAAAGAGTATATTTGTTAGCACAAGTGTTGTAACAAGACTAAATAAAGAGTATATTTGTTAGCACAAGTGTTGTAAAAAGACTAAATAAAGAATATATTTGTTAGCACAAGTGTTGTAACAAGACTAAATAAAGAGTATATTTGTTAGCACAAGTGTTGTAAAAAGACTAAATAAAGAGTATATTTGTTAGCACAAGTGTTGTTAAAAGACTAAATAAAGAGTATATTTGTTAGCACAAGTGTTGTAACAAGACTAAATAAAGAGTATATTTGTTAGCACAAGTGTTGTTAAAAGACTAAATAAAGAGTATATTTGTTAGCACAAGTGTTGTGAAAAGACTAAATAAAGAGTATATTTGTTAGCACAAGTGTTGTTAAAAGACTAAATAAAGAGTATATTTGTTAGCACAAGTGTTGTTAAAAGACTAAATAAAGAGTATATTTGTTAGCACAAGTGTTGTAACAAGACTAAATAAAGAGTATATTTGTTAGCACAAGTGTTGTGAAAAGACTAAATAAAGAGTATATTTTTAGCACAAGTGTTGTAAAAAGACTAAATAAAGATATTTGTTAGCACGTGTTGTAAAAGACTAAATAAAGAGTATATTTGTTAGCACAAGTGTTGTAACAAGACTAAAAAAAGAATATATTTGTTAGCACAAGTGTTGTGAAAAGACTAAATAAAGAATATATTTGTTAGCACAAGTGTTGTGAAAAGACTAAATAAAGAGTATATTTGTTAGCACAAGTGTTGTGAAAAGACTAAATAAAGAATATATTTGTTAGCACAAGTGTTGTAACAAGACTAAATAAAGAATATATTTGTTAGCACAAGTGTTGTGAAAAGACTAAATAAAGAGTATATTTGTTAGCACAAGTGTTGTAACAAGACTAAATAAAGAGTATATTTGTTAGCACAAGTGTTGTGAAAAGACTAAATAAAGAGTATATTTGTTAGCACAAGTGTTGTAAAAAGACTAAATAAAGAGTATATTTGTTAGCACAAGTGTTGTAACAAGACTAAATAAAGAATATATTTGTTAGCACAAGTGTTGTAACAAGACTAAATAAAGAGTATATTTGTTAGCACAAGTGTTGTAAAAAGACTAAATAAAGAGTATATTTGTTAGCACAAGTGTTGTAACAAGACTAAATAAAGAGTATATTTGTTAGCACAAGTGTTGTGAAAAGACTAAATAAAGAGTATATTTGTTAGCACAAGTGTTGTTAAAAGACTAAATAAAGAGTATATTTGTTAGCACAAGTGTTGTGAAAAGACTAAATAAAGAGTATATTTGTTAGCACAAGTGTTGTAAAAAGACTAAATAAAGAGTATATTTGTTAGCACAAGTGTTGTTAAAAGACTAAATAAAGAGTATATTTGTTAGCACAAGTGTTGTAAAAAGACTAAATAAAGAGTATATTTGTTAGCACAAGTGTTGTAACAAGACTAAATAAAGAGTATATTTGTTAGCACAAGTGTTGTTAAAAGACTAAATAAAGAGTATATTTGTTAGCACAAGTGTTGTAAAAAGACTAAATAAAGAGTATATTTGTTAGCACAAGTGTTGTTAAAAGACTAAATAAAGAGTATATTTGTTAGCACAA
The DNA here is from genome assembly GCA_020796225.1 of Arion vulgaris. Lineage (NCBI taxonomy): Eukaryota > Metazoa > Mollusca > Gastropoda > Stylommatophora > Arionidae > Arion > Arion vulgaris. The sequence continues at coordinate 109,082,485 of CM036753.1, read as the reverse complement.
GTGTTGTTAAAAGACTAAATAAAGAGTATATTTGTTAGCACAAGTGTTGTAACAAGACTAAATAAAGAGTATATTTGTTAGCACAAGTGTTGTAACAAGACTAAATAAAGAGTATATTTGTTAGCACAAGTGTTGTGACAAGACTAAATAAAGATATATTTTTAGCACAAGTGTTGTTAAAAGACTAAATAAAGAGTATATTTGTTAGCACAAGTGTTGTAACAAGACTAAATAAAGAGTATATTTGTTAGCACAAGTGTTGTAAAAAGACTAAATAAAGAATATATTTGTTAGCACAAGTGTTGTAACAAGACTAAATAAAGAGTATATTTGTTAGCACAAGTGTTGTGAAAAGACTAAATAAAGAGTATATTTGTTAGCACAAGTGTTGTAAAAAGACTAAATAAAGAGTATATTTGTTAGCACAAGTGTTGTAACAAGACTAAATAAAGAATATATTTGTTAGCACAAGTGTTGTGAAAAGACTAAATAAAGAGTATATTTGTTAGCACAAGTGTTGTGAAAAGACTAAATAAAGAGTATATTTGTTAGCACAAGTGTTGTAACAAGACTAAATAAAGAGTATATTTGTTAGCACAAGTGTTGTGAAAAGACTAAATAAAGAGTATATTTGTTAGCACAAGTGTTGTAACAAGACTAAATAAAGAGTATATTTGTTAGCACAAGTGTTGTAACAAGACTAAATAAAGAGTATATTTGTTAGCACAAGTGTTGTTAAAAGACTAAATAAAGAGTATATTTGTTAGCACAAGTGTTGTAACAAGACTAAATAAAGAGTATATTTGTTAGCACAAGTGTTGTAAAAAGACTAAATAAAGAGTATATTTGTTAGCACAAGTGTTGTAAAAAGACTAAATAAAGAGTATATTTGTTAGCACAAGTGTTGTAACAAGACTAAATAAAGAGTATATTTGTTAGCACAAGTGTTGTAAAAAGACTAAATAAAGAGTATATTTGTTAGCACAAGTGTTGTGAAAAGACTAAATAAAGAGTATATTTGTTAGCACAAGTGTTGTGAAAAGACTAAATAAAGAATATATTTGTTAGCACAAGTGTTGTGAAAAGACTAAATAAAGAGTATATTTGTTAGCACAAGTGTTGTGAAAAGACTAAATAAAGAGTATATTTGTTAGCACAAGTGTTGTTAAAAGACTAAATAAAGAGTATATTTGTTAGCACAAGTGTTGTAAAAAGACTAAATAAAGAGTATATTTGTTAGCACAAGTGTTGTAACAAGACTAAATAAAGAGTATATTTGTTAGCACAAGTGTTGTAAAAAGACTAAATAAAGAATATATTTGTTAGCACAAGTGTTGTGAAAAGACTAAATAAAGAATATATTTGTTAGCACAAGTGTTGTGAAAAGACTAAATAAAGAGTATATTTGTTAGCACAAGTGTTGTAACAAGACTAAATAAAGAGTATATTTGTTAGCACAAGTGTTGTGAAAAGACTAAATAAAGAGTATATTTGTTAGCACAAGTGTTGTAACAAGACTAAATAAAGAGTATATTTGTTAGCACAAGTGTTGTGAAAAGACTAAATAAAGAGTATATTTGTTAGCACAAGTGTTGTAAAAAGACTAAATAAAGAGTATATTTGTTAGCACAAGTGTTGTAACAAGACTAAATAAAGAGTATATTTGTTAGCACAAGTGTTGTAACAAGACTAAATAAAGAGTATATTTGTTAGCACAGTGTTGTAAAAGACTAAATAAAGAGTATATTTGTTAGCACAAGTGTTGTAACAAGACTAAATAAAGAGTATATTTGTTAGCACAAGTGTTGTGAAAAGACTAAATAAAGAGTATATTTGTTAGCACAAGTGTTGTGAAAAGACTAAATAAAGAGTATATTTGTTAGCACAAGTGTTGTGAAAAGACTAAATAAAGAGTATATTTGTTAGCACAAGTGTTGTTAAAAGACTAAATAAAGAGTATATTTGTTAGCACAAGTGTTGTTAAAAGACTAAATAAAGAGTATATTTGTTAGCACAAGTGTTGTTAAAAGACTAAATAAAGAGTATATTTGTTAGCACAAGTGTTGTAACAAGACTAAATAAAGAGTATATTTGTTAGCACAAGTGTTGTTAAAAGACTAAATAAAGAGTATATTTGTTAGCACAAGTGTTGTTAAAAGACTAAATAAAGAGTATATTTGTTAGCACAAGTGTTGTTAAAAGACTAAATAAAGAGTATATTTGTTAGCACAAGTGTTGTTAAAAGACTAAATAAAGAGTATATTTGTTAGCACAAGTGTTGTAACAAGACTAAATAAAGAGTATATTTGTTAGCACAAGTGTTGTAACAAGACTAAATAAAGAGTATATTTGTTAGCACAAGTGTTGTGACAAGACTAAATAAAGAGTATATTTGTTAGCACAAGTGTTGTAAAAAGACTAAATAAAGAGTATATTTGTTAGCACAAGTGTTGTAACAAGACTAAATAAAGAGTATATTTGTTAGCACAAGTGTTGTAAAAAGACTAAATAAAGAGTATATTTATTAGCAAGTGTTGTAACAAGACTAAATAAAGAGTATATTTGTTAGCACAAGTGTTGTGAAAAGACTAAATAAAGAGTATATTTGTTAGCACAAGTGTTGTTAAAAGACTAAATAAAGAGTATATTTGTTAGCACAAGTGTTGTAACAAGACTAAATAAAGAGTATATTTGTTAGCACAAGTGTTGTGAAAAGACTAAATAAAGAGTATATTTGTTAGCACAAGTGTTGTGAAAAGACTAAATAAAGAGTATATTTGTTAGCACAAGTGTTGTAACAAGACTAAATAAAGAATATATTTGTTAGCACAAGTGTTGTGAAAAGACTAAATAAAGAGTATATTTGTTAGCACAAGTGTTGTAACAAGACTAAATAAAGAGTATATTTGTTAGCACAAGTGTTGTAACAAGACTAAATAAAGAGTATATTTGTTAGCACAAGTGTTGTAACAAGACTAAATAAAGAGTATATTTGTTAGCACAAGTGTTGTAACAAGACTAAATAAAGAGTATATTTGTTAGCACAAGTGTTGTGAAAAGACTAAATAAAGAGTATATTTGTTAGCACAAGTGTTGTAAAAAGACTAAATAAAGAGTATATTTGTTAGCACAAGTGTTGTAACAAGACTAAATAAAGAGTATATTTGTTAGCACAAGTGTTGTGAAAAGACTAAATAAAGAGTATATTTGTTAGCACAAGTGTTGTGAAAAGACTAAATAAAGAGTATATTTGTTAGCACAAGTGTTGTGAAAAGACTAAATAAAGAGTATATTTGTTAGCACAAGTGTTGTGAAAAGACTAAATAAAGAGTATATTTGTTAGCACAAGTGTTGTGAAAAGACTAAATAAAGAGTATATTTGTTAGCACAAGTGTTGTTAAAAGACTAAATAAAGAGTATATTTGTTAGCACAAGTGTTGTTAAAAGACTAAATAAAGAGTATATTTGTTAGCACAAGTGTTGTAACAAGACTAAATAAAGAGTATATTTGTTAGCACAAGTGTTGTTAAAAGACTAAATAAAGAGTATATTTGTTAGCACAAGTGTTGTTAAAAGACTAAATAAAGAGTATATTTGTTAGCACAAGTGTTGTAACAAGACTAAATAAAGAGTATATTTGTTAGCACAAGTGTTGTAACAAGACTAAATAAAGAGTATATTTGTTAGCACAAGTGTTGTGAAAAGACTAAATAAAGAGTATATTTGTTAGCACAAGTGTTGTGAAAAGACTAAATAAAGAGTATATTTGTTAGCACAAGTGTTGTAACAAGACTAAATAAAGAGTATATTTGTTAGCACAAGTGTTGTTAAAAGACTAAATAAAGAGTATATTTGTTAGCACAAGTGTTGTTAAAAGACTAAATAAAGAGTATATTTGTTAGCACAAGTGTTGTAAAAAGACTAAATAAAGAGTATATTTGTTAGCACAAGTGTTGTAACAAGACTAAATAAAGAGTATATTTGTTAGCACAAGTGTTGTAAAAAGACTAAATAAAGAGTATATTTGTTAGCACAAGTGTTGTAAAAAGACTAAATAAAGAGTATATTTGTTAGCACAAGTGTTGTAACAAGACTAAATAAAGAGTATATTTGTTAGCACAAGTGTTGTAAAAAGACTAAATAAAGAGTATATTTGTTAGCACAAGTGTTGTAAAAAGACTAAATAAAGAGTATATTTGTTAGCACAAGTGTTGTGAAAAGACTAAATAAAGAGTATATTTGTTAGCACAAGTGTTGTGACAAGACTAAATAAAGAGTATATTTGTTAGCACAAGTGTTGTAACAAGACTAAATAAAGAGTATATTTGTTAGCACAAGTGTTGTGAAAAGACTAAATAAAGAGTATATTTGTTAGCACAAGTGTTGTAACAAGACTAAATAAAGAGTATATTTGTTAGCACAAGTGTTGTAACAAGACTCGAAATAAATACACAACAAACAACAAAATAGAACATTTTTAAAATATGTAATAAGGAGTTTAACATTGATATGTATACTTTCATCGTGGGTTTTACATTACAAGTCCGTTATATTGCGAAAAATTGTAATGTACGGTATCTCTTTCTCTCGATCCGTAATGTACGTTATAGAACACTTTATTAGGATATCATACAAGGGGATATAACTGCGGAAACTCGTTCTTGAAAATATTAATTTTATTGCATCCCTTCGTATTCTAATTTTAAGGTTAACTAGTTTTGAGGTGTTGGTATTCATATACAACATTTATCTTCTGCTAATAAACATTTGCACAATTTGCTTGATTTTGTTGTATTTTCTGTTGTCCAGATAATGTGATCGTTGTTTTGTTGGTAGCTGATTATTTATATGCTCATCTAACTTATTATTTATCTGTTCATCAATCTGTCTCTACTAGACAGTCAGCTAAGTTTGTTTCGCATTTCCAAACCGACCTTTTTTTTATTTCTCCTTTATTAGTCGTAATCATCATCATGTGCCACGTCGGTTTGAGTAAGCGATGATGGAGCCATATGTGCATATCCTGAGTATAATAATAATAATAATTCCTCTCGTACCCTTATACTTTACATTGGGCTTGAAAGTAATTTATCCATACCGCTCTGTCCTGCGTAACTCGCAAATCTCTTCCATGGAATTGAGTCCGATATTTCTTGCCTCCCTCAGTAAGTTCGTTTCATGGTCTCTCTAGGGCGACCTCTCGTTCTTGAACCCTTTGCCTCCCACTTCAATGCTTGCTTGGTATTCTTTGATCATTTCTTCTCAATGTATGCCCAACATATCTTCATCATCTCTTCCTTATAACAATTGTTAATATTGACTGACTCTACTTGTTCCTGATTTCATCACTTCTCCTGAATCCGTGCCATTTGATGTATATCCTGAGTATTGATTGTAGATTTGAAAATTAAATGTTATCTGCGTCATTATATTAGGTTTACAAGAATGTTCTCTTTCTCTCTCTCTCTCTCTCTCTATGTCATTCTTGTGGATTGTTCCAACTTGCTTATCAGTTGTCACCATGAGATCTAAACAAATGCTTCTCCTGATATTTAACAAATATAATTACTATCTGTTTCTGATATTGATTTCTTTCTCGTACATTATAAGATCGCCGTAGTTATTGTGCCTAATATGACGCCTCTTACTGACATTTGCGTGAAGTCTTGCTTTCCTTATCATCAGTGTCCCCTAACATTCTAGTGAGTCTTACTCCGACTTTAAAGGAACATGTAATTTTGCTCCCTTGGTTTTTTGGTTTCCTGTAGTCCAACAACGTACCATGTGCACATTGAAGTTGCTTGATCCAAGCTAGACTATTCTTCTTCTTCAGCGATCTCTGGTCATGCGCTTAATTTACTGTGGACCACAAACTGGGCAGTCAGCTTCAGGTCTGTCAGGTTTACCCAAAGCTTAGTTTTCAGGTCGACTGGGTGTGGCCACATGTTGCTTCTCAGCTCACACAGGAGAGGACAGTCTTGCAGGATATGCTCTGGTGTCTGTTCTGCCTACTGACACTGGCAGAGAGCTGTTTGACTTATTCCTAGTCTATATAAGTGTTTGTTGAGTCTGCAGTGTCCTGTGCGTAGTCGAAATATAATGACCTGGTCTGTTCTGCTTAGGTCTTTGAGGAGTCTTTTCCATAATCATAACCAGTGTTTGTCTTCCAGTCTACTGCAGATTTTCTCTGAATGAGGGTTTTAAACTCTTGAAAAGACAAGGGTTGGTAAATTTGCTCTTTGGCACTGCCTCCTTAGCTAAGACATCGGCACTCTCAATGCCTGCAATGCCACAGTGAGATGGAATCCACTGCAAGTGAATTTCTGCCTTTTCTGAAAGCTGATTAAGTTCTCTTTTTAGGTTTTGTACTGTACTGTCAGCGGATTTAGCCTCCATGGCTTGTATAGCTGACAGTGAGTCTGTAATAAATACCATCTTGCCTGCAGGTGCTTGCAGCTTATTCATGTGCTGTGCTGCCATCAGAAGGGCTAAGAGTTCTGCTTTAAGCTAGACTCGAACCCGGAACTTCCAATGCACGAGATCACCAGCATATATCATTTTAACAATTACACTATCGGCGTTACTTCTAATATTCACAACTGACTTTCCCTGTACATTGAATTCTGTCCACACAATGAATATTAGAATCATTTTATCAATTCTTCTCTTTACAAACAAAACACATGCATTGTTTCTTGGTTATTATTTATTGACCCCATATCAATGCATTCCTGGCAGACCCATAGGTGCTCAGTCTCTCCCAACAGATATCGAAAGGTACTAATGCTCATAGTCCCTGTAGCACGCTGATTAAATACTCTCCTGACTCTACCCATCAGGCATCTAGATTTACTTGTATAAAGGATAACTACACACTCCTTAAATCGATTTAGCGATTAGTTTTAGTGTCTTCATTCAACAGGCAATAGTGAAAAGACATACGAACATCCATCTGCAACTCTCTGACAACCAATGCAGTTGCTGCAAGCCTGTCCTCTCTCTCTTTGCAACAAATACCCGGATGCCTAAGACAGTTTTTCTTTCTTTTCTCCAATTCTGTTTTGCCTCACATAGTCAGGATAAGAAGAGATTTCTCTAATTCTGTTTTGCCTCACATAGTCAGGAGTAGAAGAGATTTCTCTAATTCTGTTTTGCCTCACATAGTCAGGATAAAAAGATATTTCTCTAATTCTGTTTTGCCTCACATAGTCCGGATAAAAAGAGATTTCTCTAATTCTGTTTTGCCTCACATAGTCAGGATAAAAAGAGATTTCTCTAATTCTGTTTTGCCCCACATAGTCAGGATAAAAAGATATTTCTCTAATTCTGTTTTGCCTCACATAGTCAGGAGTAGAAGAGATTTCTCTAATTCTGTTTTGCCTCACAGCGTCAGGATAAAAAGAGATTTCTCTAATTCTGTTTTGCCCCACACAGTCAGGATAAAAAGAGATTTCTCTAATTCTGTTTTGCCTCACAGCGTCAGGATAAAAAGAGATTTCTCTAATTTTGTTTTGCCTCACATAGTCAGAAAACCACGACACTGGGCAACAACCCGGTAGCAGTGTGACGACAAAAGAAGAAAGAAGAAGTCAGGATAAAAAGAGATTTCTAGAACGAGCCCTTATGTGCGCTTCAAAAACAGTATCTTTCGTTGCCTCTAATTTCTTCTCTGAGGTCCACATATTTCGTGGCCGGCCTTTTGCTTTGTATCCATTTTATCGGATCATCATCGCTCTTTGAGGTGCACTATCTGTTGGTAATCTGCTTATGTGACCGAATCATTTCATTTGTTGTTTCTTGATGAAGTTTAGTACTGATGTTGTACCCACTTTTTCCCTGATTTCTCAACCGATCTCTTCTCGTTACCCCCATCATTCTGCACAGACACTTCATCTCTGTTGTGACTAGTTTTCTTTTATGATTTACGCCTCTGGAGGTTAGAAATTCAATATACAACCATCACACCGAACCCTGTCACTTTAGATCTGCCAAAGCATCGACTGAGAGTTAGATACAACAATTCCCCCTGATGAATATTTACTACAAATGATGTCATGACCAATAAAATAACTCAACAGAAATCATGTAATACAACATTATAATAAACATTATATTATTATTATCGTTGTTACAGTCATTTGACACTTTTTGTGTTCGTTTTTGTTTTGTTTTCCAACTAAACTTTGAAGAATTAAGTCACTTGAAAGAGATATATTTTCTTTAAACATCTTTAATTCTGATGTTATGTGAAGTTCATGAAATATTCATTCACATTTGTAAAATATATATGGAAATAATAGAAGGGCATTAACTGGAACACATACACAAAAATGATTTGTTCCCAATACGTGTTTTCAGTAATGACAGGATATATATATCATCATCATCATCATCATCATCAAATAGCTTGTCCTGCGCAGAACTTTGCCACCCCAACAGTATATATATATATTATAATAATACATCTTCAATATAGAAGTCCTGAACAGTGATGGCATTCCAAGCATGCACACTTTACTGAGTCAGCGACGTCTCAGATGGCTGGGACACGTGTGCCGTATGAGCGATGATAGAATCCCAAAAAAACATTCTATATGGTCAACTCGCATCTGGTGCTAGACAGCACGGGCGCCCATTATTACGCTTCATTGACACCTGCAAGCGTGATCTAACTTCATGCTGCATAGACAAAAACACTGGGAGCGGCTGGCCAAAGACAGGCAAGCATGGCGAGCGGCAGTGAGGCGGCTCAAAAGAAAAGAAGAAAAACAACATCACACGTGGAGGCAAAGAGAGTACAGAGAGCAGAAGAACATCCCTTGCATCGGCTCTAGTCTCCAGTTTACCTGCAGCAACTGTGGCAAGGATTGCCACTCCAGAATAGGTCATTACAGCCACATGAAACATTGTGATTCAGCACAGAACATACCACGTGACGCAACACCTATTGTCTCCTGAGACAGCACAGAACATACTACGTGACGCAACATCTATTGTCTCCTGAGACAGCACAGAACATACTACGTGACGCAACACCTATTGTCTCCTGAGACAGCACAGAACATACTACGTGACGCAACATCTATTGTCTCCTGAGACAAAGAGGCCAATGAATAAATGAATGTATAATAATAAATAGTAAACTTGTAAAAAATATATATAAAATTGTACAAAATTATACGAATATATTATAATATTTAAATATGCGCTTGTATACTTTTATAATCTTTGTAACGTGCTCAAGTCTGCTGGAAAGAACTCGTTCAAAATACCATTGCTCCAAACAGGAGTAACCAAGAGGCTGGTAGTCAGATTTGAACTTGTTAGCAAACAGTTGTCTTGAGGTGGTCAGAGAGTAGGCTCCTGCTGTTAGTAGGCATACAGAACGGAGATACTTGCTGCAGTATGGCCAGGTTTCCATATCTCTGCTCCACCACAGTTTTAGCCTAGCGATACTACGTTTCCAAACACGAGGATCTGTTTGGAAGATGAGAAATTACAGTAATTGACAAGACAGGTAAATATATTTACATTAGTAACCAAGTACTGTAATAAATTAAAATGTTCGAATTGTTCTCATCATTTCAACAATCTTTTATACTGTCTTTGTTGAGACATGGTGATTGATTAATTGATTGATAAGTCCATCATTATTGCACTTCGGTGAAAACACATTTGTGCCCTGATCTCTTTCTTACACAGGTAGATCTCAGCGGCAGTGTACAGGTAGATCTCAGCGGCAGTGTACAGGTAGATCTCAGCGGCAGTGTACAAAAACCGGAGCACCGGCGAGGGTCCTCGATGTCATTTTCAAGATGGTTTAAATGTTGTGGAAATTGTATTTCAATCTTTGTTTCAGAATTTTGTCCAAGCAGTGGTTTTGTAGTCTACACTTATCGAATTTTAATTACACGGATTCTTTTACGTTCTCAATTTGAACACGAAACCTCGGTTGTATCGTCCGTCTCCGATAAGTCTAGGAACTCTATCTCAGCTATATTGAGATCACGAATCTCTGGGAAAATATCCCAATCACTCCAGGTGAGAAATGAACCAATACATTTGAAGCTAGAAGCGAGCACCTTAGCTGCCACTACATTTTCCAACTGAGACCGGAATACAACATGAATCATAATTATATTTAAAATGTCTGTGGAGGGAAGGGTACAAGCAAATGAGACGATCAAACTTATTAGAAAAATTTGATAATATTAGATTTGACAGAATTAAGCTTAAAAGAAAATGGGTATGATAAGAAAAAAGTAACAACATAATGTCTCGGAAAAATAAATATATTAATAATTAAATGTCACAGCAGTTTAGAAGAAGTGTTAGAATGGCATGGTTTCTGGACAACGAGACATCATGGGATGACAAGACGACGGTGGCAACAGGACGCTAAAGAAACCCTGACGGAGAGAGACGAGAGAACTTGTCAGAGATCACAAATATTTCAGATATGCTGTGTTGAGAACGATATTTTACGAAAAACGACAATATTTCAGTTATTCTGTGCTGAGAACGATATTCTACAAAAAACGACAATATTTCAGTTATTCTGTGCTGAGACCGATGTTCTACGAAAAACAACAATATTTCAGTTATTCTGTGCTGAGAACGATATTCTACAAAAAACGACAATATTTCAGTTATTCTGTGCTGAGACCGATGTTCTACGAAAAACGACAATATTTCAGTTATGCTGTGCTGAGACCGATGTTCTACGAAAAACGACAATATTTCAGTTATGCTGTGCTGAGAACGATATTCTACGAAAAACGACAATATTTCAGTTATTCTGTGCTGAGAACGATATTCTACGAAAAACGACAATATTTCAGTTATTCTGTGCTGAGAACGATATTCACGAAAACGACAATATTTCAGTTATTCTGTGCTGAGAACGATATTCTACGAAAAACGACAATATTTCAGTTATTCTGTGCTGAGAACGATATTCTACGAAAAACGACAATATTTCAGTTATTCTGTGCTGAGAACGATATTCTACGAAAAACGACAATATTTCAGTTATTCTGTGCTGAGAACGATATTCTACGAAAAACGACAATATTTCAGTTATGCTGTGCTGAGACCGATGTTCTACGAAAAACAACAATATTTCAGTTATTCTGTACTGAGAACGATATTCTACAAAAAACGACAATATTTCAGTTATTCTGTGCTGAGACCGATGTTCTACGAAAAACGACAATATTTCAGTTATGCTGTGCTGAGACCGATGTTCTACGAAAAACGACAATATTTCAGTTATGCTGTGCTGAGAACGATATTCTACGAAAAACGACAATATTTCAGTTATTCTGTGCTGAGAACGATATTCTACGAAAAACGACAATATTTCAGTTATTCTGTGCTGAGAACGATATTCTACGAAAAACGACAATATTTCAGTTATTCTGTGCTGAGAACGATATTCTACGAAAAACGACAATATTTCAGTTATTCTGTGCTGAGAACGATATTCTACGAAAAACGACAATATTTCAGTTATTCTGTGCTGAGAACGATATTCTACGAAAAACGACAATATTTCAGTTATTCTGTGCTGAGAACGATATTCTACGAAAAACGACAATATTTCAGTTATGCTGTGCTGAGAACGATATTCTACGAAAAACGACAATATTTCAGTTATGCTGTACTAGAACGATATTCTACGAAGGACGCCACATGATAATAAGAGATTCAAGATGATACAAAAATGTTTAATTTATAATCTCAAGTTAGTATTCTGTTTACTGCAATATCTTCTATAGTAACATTAGTATTCTGTTTACTGCAATATCTTCTATAGTAAGTTAGTATTCTGTTTACTGCAATATCTTCTATAGTAACATTAGTATTCTGTTTACTGCAATATCTTCTATAGTAACGTTAGTATTCTGTTTACTCCAAGATCTTCTATAGTAATATTAATACAGGGTGTTCAAGATAATAGCAGCCTGTGAATGGAGTCAATCTGGCATATATGTACGAAAATGAGAAGGTTCAGTTATGACGTAGTATAGGTCAGGTTATGTGACGGTATGTAATTGTAGTGCGGGAAGGGCGATGAACAAATGTGACGTAAAACGAGCTAGTCAGAACCGGTTTAAATAGTACATAAACATAACGCGATAGATTATCTGGCAACTTTCGATTTGTCAATGGGGCTGCTTTAATCTTGAACACCCTGTGTAGATATGTAAAACATAAATGTTGTTGTTGGTATTGTGAGTGTGCGCTAATGACAACATAAATTAAACATCAAGAAGAACGGAACACAAAAAATAAAGTTGATATTCTTAGTTTGAGAACAGAAAGTATATCAAAACTAAACTTTGTGAGGTTATCTTTTAGTTTGATGACAGAAAGCTATGTCAAACTAAACTTCTTGTAAGGTTATCATACAATAGAGAGACTTAGAAAAAATAACAGGAAAAGATGAACAAATAGAAGACAAAGAAAGAAATTGCAAATGCTATAATGGAGATATAAAGGAGAAGGAAGCTGAAGAGGTCGAAATAATAGTAGTAGTAATAGTAGTAGTAATAGTAGCAGTAATAGTAGCAGTTATAGTAGCAGTAATAGTAGTAGTAATAGTAGTAGTAATAGTAGCAGTAATAGTAGTAGTAATAGTAGCAGTAATAGTAGCAGTAATAGTAGCAGTTATAGTAGCAGTAATAGTAGCAGTAATAGTAGCAGTAATGTATATAGAGGTAATAGTAGCGGTAGAAGTATAAGAAAAGTAGCAGTAATAGTAGCAGTAATAGTAGCAGTAATAGTAGCAGTAATAGTAGCAGTAATAGTAGTAGTAATAGCTGTAGTATTAGTAGTCGCATTATCAGAGTAGTAATAGTAGTAGTAGTAGTAGTAGTAGTAGTAGAAGTAATAGTAGTAGTAGTAACAGTAGTAACAGCAATAGTAGCAGTAGCAGTGGAAGCAGCAGTAACAATAGTAGTAATAGAAGTAGTAGTAGTAGTAATTGTACTAGTAATAATAGTAATTGTAGTAGTAGGAATAGTAGTAGTAGTAATAGTAGTAGTAGTAGTAATAATAGTAGTAATAATAGTAGTAGTAGTAATAGTAGTAGTAGTAATAGATGTAGTAGTAAGTGGATTGTACTAGTAGTAATAATATTAGTACTAGTAGTAATTGTACTAGAAGTAATAGTAATAGTAGTAGTAATAGTAGTAGTAGTAAGTAGTAGTAGTGATAGTTGTAGCAATAGTAGTAATTGTACTAGAACTAATAGTAATAGTAGTAGTAAGAACTTTAGTGATAGTATAAATAATGAAATAGCTGTTGCCATGATTGCTTGCGATGGACGGTTATTAAGTAATGAAAGTAATAAAACATACAAATCAAAGAGGAAAGATATTTTAATAATAATGAAGTAATAACAAACAGATGTTTAATTAAATTAAGAAGATGAAGATTTAGAAGTAGAAGATTGAAGGGAAAATGTTTAGTTAAATTAAGAAGATGAAGATTTAGAAGTAGAAGATTGAAGGAAAATGAAAAAAGACAATCTAGGAAAGAAAAATTAGTTGAACGAAACAAAACAATTATTGACTAACTTGGGTTTGATCCAGGGACACCTAGATTAGGGTTACCGTTTAGTGTAGAAAAGAATAACTCATCAGGGATAAAAGCCTTGGTGACCCACTCGTAAAGATCGAGCGCCCTTGGATCGTGTAGAGTATAGTTAACAGCAGCACGTGAAAGTATCACATGAATCTGACCTTTATAAGGTTGGATGTTGTAGGGGGCAGCACTGATGTTATTCCATCGTTCTGCAAACCTAAACAAACAAATAAAACAGCAGAGTGGTAGATATATATGTATATGTATAGGGGCGGTTTCGACGTTAACAATATTTTGGGTATATTCTTTACAGGATGTCACCATCAATCACAGTAAACAAGTTGTCCATTTTCTAGGCACACTTATACGTTCAGTAGTTTGCCATTGCTTTCTGAACGGCGAGATTTATTGCCAACATCGGCATGAGAAAGAAAGTTGGCACAGAACCTTGCTTTGAATTACATTGAGAAACAAAGAATGAAGTGGTTTGTCCACTTAATAAGAATGCATCCAAACTCCACAGTATGCAGAGGATTCTACAACAGAACAACAGGAAAGAAGGCGAGAGGGAAAATGACGAAAAGATGGTCAGATGGCATAGTAAAATCTTGTGAAAGATCAAAATAACAACCACCTAAGCCACCAGAACAGCGCAAGACAAAAACAGAAAACCACGACACTGTAACCACCATCACCCGGTAACAGTGTGACGACAAAAGAAGAAGAAGAGATTTATTTTACCTTCGTAAAAATCCTCGGGAACTAATTGGTTTCCAAATTATCTGTCGCGGAGTTTGAACCAGTTACACTGTGGTTGTGATCGGGCTTACTACCGCTTAACAACAGACGCCTCATAATGTCGACGTAGATAAATAAATTACAATATTACATCAAATTACAATATTACATGAAATTACAATATTACATGAAATTACAATATTACATCAGATTACAATATTACATCAGATTACAATATTACATCAAATTACAATATTACATCAAATTACAATATTAAATCAGATTACAATATTACATCAGATTACAATATTACATCAAATTACAATATTACATCAAATTACAGTATTACATCAAATTACAGTATTACATCAAATTACAATATTACATCAAATTATAATATTACATCAAATTACAATATTACATCAAATTACAATATTACATCAAATTACAATATTACATCAAATTACAGTATTACATCAAATTACAATATTACATCAAATTACAATATTACATCAAATTACAATATTACATCAAATTACAATATTACATCAAATTACAATATTATATGAAATTACAATATTACATCAGATTGCAATATTACATCAGATTACAATATTACATCAAATTACAATATTACATCAAATTACAATATTACATCAAATTACAGTATTACATCAAATTACAATATTACATCAAATTACAATATTACATCAAATTACAATATTACATCAAATTACAATATTACATCAAATTACAATATTACATCAAATTACAATATTACATCAAATTACAATATTACATCAGATTACAATATTACATCAGATTACAATATTACATCAAATTACAATATTACATCAAATTACAATATTACATCAAATTACAATATTACATCAGAAAGGAAAAATTGATATTTTTATATTTAATATTCCATGACTTCCTTTCTCTTGTAATACTCTCATATACTTGTCAACTTAGAAATCGCCCGTTTTCCCAATATTACCGCAGCCCACTGTTTTCTGATCCGGTTTAACCATCTCAGATCTCTAGGTTTCCGTACATGACCAGTGATCTATATATAATATCCTGATGATATTTCACGACATAACTAAGCATGTATTATAGATAAATGTCAACAGTTTGTGCAAGAACATATAAATTTTATCAAATATAAATTTTTCATTTTATTACATGTATGTAGGGAGATAACAAAGGCATCAAATTCTGAGAAAATATTTAAAAAAGGGAGAGAAAAGGTACAGCGACTTGATCAGTAAAAAACAAAGAAAATGAAGAAAAAGATGAATGGAAGAGAAATTAATGAACTGAGCTAAATTAATGTTAATGTACTTGGGGTCACATTAGTGTTCAGTCCATTTCTACTAAATGAATGTGTCAGCGTCAACATACTTACAAAGTAATTCTGAAGGTGGTCCAGAACGACTATATCGAGATGTGAATTTGTCTATATGGAATATCGATTCTTGGAAACGTGTGTGTTGCCGGGGATGGCAAGGGGACCAAAGAATAGTACCACTGCGAATTACAAGAGATGTCGTAAGAGGCGACTGAGGTAAGGACCTGGGTAAGCTACCCTAGTGAATAAAAGCGTCGAAAAAATATGATATGCTGGCCTACGCGTAGGCGCGTAATTGGCACAAGCACCATCGCGCTTAGGCTCAGATCACACAGATCAAGAGGTGTTTACAAGTGGTCGATATGGAGGTTGGAAGAAGAAAAATGAATAATTTACAACACAAAGAAGTTTTCAGGTCTCAGTGTAGACGACATCTAGAATAGGATCCTTAACAGACATCTGGTGGCACATGGTCGTTGTAACGATTTCATATCAACTGTACGGATTCATACATGTTCACTCTCTTCTAGCATATAGCTAAAGAAATTCATACATGTTCACTCTCTTCTAGCATATAGCTAAGAAATTCATACATGTTCACTCTCTTCTAGCATATAGCTAAGGAAATTCATACATGTTCACTCTCTTCTAGCATATAGCTAAGGAAATTCATACATGTTCACTTCTAGCATATAGCTAAGGAAATTCATGTTTGTCATTCATATGACTCACTGGTTAAATACATTCTCTATTCTGTCATTCATATGACTTGCTGGTTAAATACATTCTCTATTCTGTCGTTCATGTGACTCACTGGTTAAATACATTCTCTATTCTGTCGTTCATGACTCACTGGTTAAATACATTCTCTATTCTGTCATTCATATGATTCGCTGGTTAAAAATATGTGCTTCATGTCGCGCTATTTCTTCCAACCTCTATCGTTGTTTCATCTCTTCATCATTCTTATGTTCATGTGTTAGAGAATGATACTATAGCATACAATCTTGATGGAATGATACTCTAGCATACAATCTTGATAGAATGATACTCTAGCATTACAATCTTGATAGAATGATACTCAAACATTACAATCTTGATAGAATGATACTCAAACATTACAATCTTGATAGAATGATACTCAAACATTACAATCTTGATAGAATGATACTCAAAAATTACTATCTTGATAGAATGATACTCTAGCATTACAATCTTGATAGAATGATACTCTAGCATACAATCTTGATAGAATGATACTCAAACATTACAATCTTGATAGAATGATACTCTAGCATTACAATCTTGATAGAATGACACTCAAACATTACAATCTTGATATAATGATATTCTAGCATTACAATCTTGATAGAATTATACTCTAGCATTACAATCTTGATAGAATGATACTCTAGCATTACAATCTTGATAGAATGATACTCAAACATTACAATCTTGATAGAATGATACTCAAACATTGCAATCTTGATAGAATGATACTCTAGCATTACAATCTTGATAGAATGATACTCAAACATTACAATCTTGATAGAATGATACTCAAACATTACAATCATGATAGAATGATACTCTAGCATACAATCTTGATAGAATGATACTCAAACATTACAATCTTGATAGAATGATACTCTAGCATTACAATCTTGATAGAATGATACTTAGCATTACAATCTTGATAGAATGATACTCTAGCATCTACAATCTTGATAGAATGATACTTTAGAATACAATCTTGATAGAATGATACTCAAACATTACAATCTTGATAGAATGATACTCTAGCATTACAATCTTGATAGAATGATACTCTAGCATACAATCTTGATAGAATGATACTCTAGCATACAATCTTGATAGAATGATACTCTAGCTTACAATCTTGATAGAATGATACTCAAACATTACAATCTTGATAGAATGATACTCTAGCATTACAATCTTGATAGAACGATATTCAAACATTACAATCTTGATAGAATGATACTCAAACATTACAATCTTGATAGAATGATACTCAAACATTACAATCTTGATAGAATGATACTCAAACATTACAATCTTGATAGAATGATACTCTAGCATACAATCTTCATAGAATGATACTCAAACATTACAATCTTGATAGAATGATACTCTAGCATTACAATCTTGATAGAATGATACTCTAGCATACAATCTTGATAGAATGATACTCTAGCATACAATCTTGATAGAATGATACTCTAGCTTACAATCTTGATAGAATGATACTCAAACATTACAATCTTGATAGAATGATACTCTAGCATTACAATCTTGATAGAATGATACTCTAGCATTACAATCTTGATAGAATGATACTCAAACATTACAATCTTGATAGAATGATACTCAAACATTACAATCTTGATAGAATGATACTCAAACATTACAATCTTGATAGAATGATACTCAAACATTACAATCTTGATAGAATGATACTCTAGCATTACAATCTTGATAGAATGATACTCTAGCATACAATCTTCATAGAATGATACTCTAGCATACAATCTTGATATAATGATACTCTAGCATTACAATCTTGATAGAATGATACTCTAGCATTACAATCTTGATAGAATGATACTCTAGCATTACAATCTTGATAGAATGATACTCTAGCATTACAATCTTGATAGAATGATACTCTAGCATACAATCTTGATAGAATGATACTCAAACATTACAATCTTGATAGAATGATACTCTAGCATTACAATCTTGATAGAATGATACTCTAGCATTACAATCTTGATAGAATGATACTCTAGCATACAATCTTGATAGAATGATACTCAAACATTACAATCTTGATAGAATGATACTCTAGCATTACAATCTTGATAGAATGATACTCTAGCATTACAATCTTGATAGAATGATACTCTAGCATGCAATCTTGATAGAATGATACTCTAGCATACAATCTTGATAAAATGATACTCTAGCATTACAATCTTGATAGTACCAGCTGTAAGTTGTTGAGAGTATTAAATAAGTAAATGTTGGCAGGGGCGTACCACAGAAGGGACCGATCCACATCAGCAAAATCGGTCAATGAAGTCAATGCTTTGTCTTTGTTAGACCCTATAGATGTCAGGACTATCAGAAAGGTTTCACGTAGGGTCTGGTTGCGTAAGGTTGCGTACTATCCCCGCTGCTGTTCATCACATATGTAGACCACATCTGTAAAATAGCTAACACCAGCGAAGGAAACAACCTCGGAGAGCTCTTAAATGAATTTCTTTTTGCAGATGATCATGCAACCATATCAACAACAGAAGAACAGCTACAACAACACATCAACAGACTCCAATTAGCATGTAACGAATATAACATGAGAATAAACATTGACAAAACAGAAGTAATGACATTCGCCAGAGAGGAAAGCACTACCAATATATGCATCGACAATCACCCATTAAAGCAAGTGCAAGACTTCACGTCCCTGGGGGCATTTTTTCAGCATACGGAAGAATAACTAATGAAATTCAACACAGATGCAACAAAGCAAATCAAATGATAAGCCAATTTTAAAATGCAAACATGTCACCATGAACACAAAGAGCACTGTTCAACCCAATCTTTCTCCCACATTATGCTACCAGTGCCAAACCTGGACACTGACAACACATGATAGAAGAAACTAGTCACAACAGAGATGAAGTGTCTACGCAGAATGCTGGGTGTAACAAGAAGAGACCGGTTGAGAAATGAAGACATCAGGAAAAAGTGGGTACAACATCAGTACTAGACTTCATCAAGATACAACACATTAAGTGGTTCGGCCACGTAAGCAGATTACCAACAGACAGTGCACCTCAAAGAGCAATGCTGCTCCGATACAACGGGTACAAAACAAAAGGGCGGCCACGCAAAAGATGGACCTCAGAGATAATAGAGGCGATGAAAGACACTATCTACGAAGCACATACATGGGCCCGTTTTAGAAATCTCTTCTTGACCTGACGCTGTGAGGCAAATTGGATTTGAGAAAAGAAAGAAAAAAAGAAAGAAAGAAGAAAGAAAGAAAGAAGAGAAAGAAGAGAAAGAAAGATGTTTGCTGACCTTTGGATTAATTAATGCTTTTGGGGTTTTTTTTGGAAATCTGCTTATTCGTAAATGCAGTGATATTCTTGTTACTCTATTTATTCAGATACATTGAAATAAAAAAAACACAAAAATGGACTGTAATATCACTATGCAAAATAATCACTTTATTTTATTTTCTAAGACAAACGTACCCAATTGGAGATAAATCAGTGCAGACTTTACTTGACCAATCTCCAGGACCATATACTGTACATGGATCAATCCAGGCATCATTTCTGCCATTCATCTGTTTGAGAATTTCCACCAGTTCTTGATTTGTCTTCAGCGGGAATTCTTCGCCTGTCAGGTTAATAAACATCAGCCACTGCACCTGTAGATACAGGTAAGTACAGGTAGGCACTATAAAAATATAGAAAGTATCAAACTTTGCACCTGAAAATACAGGTAAGCACAGGTAGACAGTAGAAACGTATAGATAGTATCAAACATTACACCTGTAGATTCAAGAAAGTGCAGGTATTCAAAGCAGGTTTTCCGGTTTTTAGCATATGGTTCTTTCCAGAAATGATTGCACTCCGTAGCTCCAAAAACAATCATAAAGATATCTGGACAAGAAGGATATATGAATAGTACTACTCGTTCTGTATTTAAATCTACGACCTTCAGAAATCAAAACAAAAATCTTGAAGACGTCGACACAGAAACTCACAGAAGCTGTCATATATATATATGTGTGTGTTTCAATTATTATTTTCATATTCATCTCGAACCGATATATGGACCACAAGCAATTTCTCCATCCCTCTCTATCAAGAGCAGCTCGTTCAATCTCTTTTAAAGAATTCAGTACAACAGTTCTGACCTCTGACAGTAAAGTTCGTTTCAACGGTTCCCTAGGTTGTTCATTATTTCATGAACCAATTTGCCACCGTAATAATTATTTCCAGACTTCGAACAGGATGGAATAGATTTAGATGTCCCAAGAGCAAAAAGCTTAAGATTGGTGAGACAGACTTATGGATAGTCCAGAGACATGCAGATCTTGCATGTCAGCTCTGATGGAAAGAAAAGGAGTACAAATGGTCAAAGGAGATGGGGATACTTACGAATCTGTGAAGTTCTATTGATCGCTTGAAGCCAATCATAGTTCATGCAAGCAATTCATGATGTAATATGAGGACTGTCTGAAGAACGACAAGAAGAAGAAAAAGAAGACTGGAATTTGAAACTTCCCCACACAACATTGAGAGATATGTGTCCTAACTACTCGAACCCCTACTCCTCCTTTTACCGATCTGTTTCTATATATCTATTCTCTAACCCTGTTTTGCATTTCTACATCAGACCGAAAAATGGAGCACCCGAAACTAGCTACCTAATATACAAATACAACTTTCCGTAGCCTTTTCAGACCTCAGTGTCTGAAGTGCTTGCTACTTCCCATTTCTAACCCCTGGTGTACAGTATGTAGGAAGGCCAAGTTCTTTCCTACGTGTAGATCATCGAGTTTGGTATTGAACCCACGCCTCTCTTGTATCTGAGTCGATAGGCGAACGCTTATGCACTACGCTAATCCGTCGTTTACTCCTCCTAAACCTTAGCTAAATACCAATTTGCAATATATATTTAGATAATAATGTCGATAATGATATAGAAGAGCTTACCTGATGTCTCCACAAAGCTTTGAGACAAACCATCTCAGCATCAAGGACCCCAGTACTGCCCCAATAGATATCTATTTGATTTGTTGGTAGGAACACGTTGTCAAAACATGAAGTCAATTTCGCCACATTGGTCTGTGTAGTCAATATAAACAGCAAATATGACTAATGAAATAGACATACTGTTTACAACAGTAACAGGAAACAAAAACAGAGCAATGTGTCATGTCTCTACTTATTCTTCAGTTATATGAGGACTATCATCATAGTAATCCGGACATGTTCATACGCGCTCCATCTCCGCCTCAGCAAATCCAGCGGCCCAACACGCCAGTTTTTTGTTAATTATTCAATCTTTTTGCATAATTGGTACGTCCTTCTTTTCGGGCCGTACCAGTACCGACATCCATCTCTCACAGTCTTATCAGCGACTTGAATTCGCAACTCTGAACCTTCTCTGTTCGGAAAGTCTCTCAATGCGATCATTGAATGTCATTTCGGTCTATTGAAGCTCCCTCTCATAGTGTAGCGATGCCAGCCAATTTATCCGTTAGTTCATTACCTGTGACTCCTACTTACCCAAAGACATGCTTCTTCTTCTTCTACGTTCTCTCTAGCAATAGTCAGGTAAATTATGCCTTGTGTTTATACCAACGAGTTCGTTCTGTTGCGGTATGAAGCGAGGATGCGTTTATCGTAAGTTTTTTTGTGCAACCTATCTACTTTTTGTCAGCATTTTATTCACGTTTGTTTCTCATCAAATTTGTCAGTCTACAGCCTGTCTGCAAAGCAGATCTCGTGATTTGTCGTCTGTAGCAACAACAGAACTAGTTTAGTTTACTTAGTAGGGCTACACGCGCTGCGCAGCCTTAGAGAAATGAGACTGTTTCTGTGACAGTTTTCCAGGAAGGGAAGCATCACCATAGTGGTTTCAGACAGAATGTTTAAGCTTGTAGAACAAATTTGACATCTAATTTTGACGCCATTTAGAACCGGTTTCGGACATTGAGTGTTTACGTCTGTACAACAGTTTTGGGACATTGGTTATTGGTTATTGGCTACTAAACTCACGTGATTGCACTCCTGGCAGACCCATAGGTGCTCAGTCTCCCCAACAGAAATCGAAGAGTATGCATACTGATAGTTTTCGTGGCTCGCTGATTAAACACACTCCTCACTCTGCCCCTCGGACTTGTTCGACTTGTACAACGGGTAACTCCAAACTGCCTAAATCGTTGGATCGATTCAACATATATTGTAGTGTCCTCATCCAACAGACAGTCGCGAAGAGACCAAAGAATTTGGGATATGAAATGTTTAAGTCATTTAAAATATGGTGGGACATAAAGTGTTTACACCGTAGAACACGTTTGGGACATCACATTTACAGCAATAATTATACTATAGCTAGCACATCTCAGCATCAAGGTTTATATCCTTTACAGGAAGTTGCTCTCTTTGCAGCACATCTGAAATTTACTCTGTCTCTAGCCAGTTCACCCATTTCGTCGATGGTCATATTCATGGTTTCTTTAATATCTTGTAACCATCTTCTTCTTGGTCTGCCTCTGCGTCCTGGGACCCTGCCCTCTAGTATTGTTTTTTCCAAGCCATCGTGACGCTTGATGTGACCAAAGTAAGTAATTTTTCTGTACATCTTCTACATCACTAATTCTACTATAGCTACCACATCTTCTACATCACTAATTCTACTATAGCAACCACATCTTCTACATCACTAATTCTACTATAGCTAACATATCTCTCTCTCTCTCTCTTTAGCCTGTTACGACCTTGGCGTTTAGGCAGCAACAAACGTACACCATTCTTCCCTGTTCATGGCCTTCCTCTGTATTGTGTTCCAGCTATGATTCATTTCCTTCAGCTCTTGCTCTATCGTTCTCCTCCAGGTCGTCTTAGGTCTTCCACACTTTCGCCTAGCCTCTGGACTCCATCTCAGTGCAGTTTTCGTGCAGTTTTCGGAGCCAGTATCCATGCGCATCACATGTTCAATCCATCTCCAGCGTCGTCTTCGGATGATAGTGCTCATATTCTCTTGTTGGCATCGTGCAAGCAGTTCTTGATTCGAGATAGTAGTCGGCCAGTACACGTGTAAGATTTTTTGCAGACAAGTTGTATGAAAGGCGGAGAGTCTGGACATATCCTGTTCTGTCATTCTCCAGCATTCCGATCCGTACAGCAATGTTGACAGCACACAGCTGTTATAGATAGTAGTCTTGGTTCTGATGCTGTATTGGGCAAATTTTCAGGCGGTCTGAAGGGTCATGAATGCACTTCGTGCCTTACTCAGTCTGTTTTTAATGTCAGATCCAGCGCCTCCTTCATTGCTAATAACACTTCCAAGGTATGTGAAAGCGGTTGTATCTCGGAGAGTTTTACCTTCTAGTTTGACTGGTGCTGGGGTTGCTATGTTCAGAGTCATTACTTCAGTTTTCTTCTGATTTATTTTCAGCCCAACCATCTCACTATATTGGTTACGGCGGCAGGTCTTTTCCTGGATATCTCTATGTGTATGAGATAGGAGTGCGATGTCATCTGCAAAATCTAGGTCTTCCAGAGTGGATGTGAGCGTCCATCTAATACCTCTTGCCTTATCTTCCGTTGTTTTACACATCACCCAATCTATGACAGTGCTAACATATCTACTACATCACTAATTCTACTATAACTAACATATCTTCTACAGCAATAATTCTACTATAGCTAACATATCTTCTACAGCAATAATTCTACTATAGCTACCACATCTACTACAGCAATAATTCTACTATAGCTACCACATCTACTACAGCAATAATTCTACTATAGCTACCACATCTACTACAACAATAATTTTACTATAGTTACCACAGCTACCATATCTACTACAGCAATAATTCTACTATAGCTACCATATCTACTACAGCAATAACTCTACTATAGCTAATATATCTTCTACAGCAATAATTCTACTATAGTTAACACATCTTCTACAGCAATAATTCTACTATGGCTACCACATCTACTATATCTTCTATATCTATAGCACTCAATAAAAATATCAGATGACTAAACGAATCAGCATCTTCTCATAATCACCATGCTCAGTCCTCAATGCGCACAAGGACACACAAGATATATACAAAATTGTCTACTTAATTCGATCTTGTGCCTTTACTACGGCATCGAGATCTTGATTAACTGGTTTGATTTGATTTTTTCTCTACTTTTGTAGATATTTATTTTTTAACTGTGTGCGACAATCAACATCAACATTGACTAGTCTGTAACTGCCATCTTACTTACTTATTCCACTCCACTCCTCATGGAATATGTTCTCAACAGTTGTTCTATCATTTTCTTATTCTTTAGCTGCATTCTTTATGGTCTCTCAGAGTAGTCAAGCAGCCTTCAGTTTCTCAAGAAGATTTCGTCTCCAGGTCTGTTTAGGACTTCCCCGTTTCCGTTTTCTATGCGAGTTCCACTCAAGTGCTTCATCCCGTCTTAGAACTGACAAATACATTAGTGAAATATATTAATGGACATGTACTCACCTTGAACTCTTCGCTAGACTTTTGATCAACATGGACGCAGTAAACGTTGGATGGACGATACACTGCCCGTAGAAGCCTTGTTAATCTTGACATGTCTTTGTAGACAATGATAGAAAAAGCAATTGGAAATCTCTTTTCAGATTGTGTGGTTAGAATGTTAAATCCTCCAGATTTGATCTTCATACAGTCGTCGTAGTCAAAATTCTCCTCTGGTAGTATTTTCTCAGAGAGATTCTGTAGAGAATCGTTCCATGTTTCAGGTGGTACCATGAAAACGTTGCAGTCTATGCCTTTGACTCTTGGGAAATGGTTTTCTTTTGTTGCAGCTCTTCTCTTGTGTAATGTAGATCGATAACTTTGTACAACACGATGAGTATAAAATAAGTAGACTACTACTGCAGATATTCCATAAAGAAAGAGAGCACTACGGATCAGAACTGTAGATATATTTTTGCTATCCTTAGTTTTCTTTTTTCGTAGGCAGCGTATGAGAGCATTGCGAGCTCGACATAAGCATAGTTTAAACATGGTCTGTTAGGCAGATTCTCTTCATGCAGACATTGTTAACTGATTGTTTCACATGCAGCAGCTGTCAATGACTCTTATCAATGACTCTAGCAATGACTCTAGCAGTGACTTTAATAGATTATTGAACCAAATATGTGATGCATTTTCATGTGAGACTTTTATCTTGGTAGACGTTCCTCTTAGTTTACGTACCTTACAACCGGAACTTTGAAGACATAACGATAACTATTTGGTCATTGAGACAAATCTTTTAACATATGTAACAAGAACGTGATGTAAAATGCTGGCATAAAAAAATATAATTATTATAGTACATTGCATATTTCCTTATTGATGACATGTTTGGATGGAGACGACAGCTAGATATATGTTCAGTCGTCACTGAAGACAATACCATCTAGGTCGTCGTTTACTTCCGTTCATGAACAGGTTGTTGCCAGTGTTTTGTGGTGCGCAACTGCAGAAATGCTCAAAGTGCCAGATTCTACAACCATTAGCCAGAGGCAAGAACTATTTAATAAAGTATAGGAAGAAGAAACTGTACACGATCAATGGAAAAAGGAAATAATTGTTAAGATCCAAAAAAAAGGTGATCTCAAAAATTGCAACAACTGGAGATGGATCATTCTATTATCAGTAATAACCAAGACTTTCTGAAAAATCATTCTTAATAGAATCAATTCAGTGGACACAGCCCTGAGAGAAGAGAAAGTTGGTTTTAGACCTGGCAGAAGCTGCTTAGACCAAATAATTACCCTGCGACTAATTTTGGAGGAACATATAGAGAAACAACAACCACTTATACTAAATTTCATTGATTTTAAAAAAGCCTTTGATAGTCTACACAGAATCTCCTGTGGAATATTCTGAGATGCTATGGAATACCAGACAAAATAATAAACATTATAAAGAGCCTCTATGGAGATTTACAGTGTGCAGCCCGCACTGATGGTGGACACAGCGACTGGTTTATGGTTGAAACCGGAGTAAGGCAAATCTGTATTCTATCTCCGCTATTGTTTGGAGTGGCCATTGACTGGGTGATGTGAAAATGTTGCAGGGCGAAACTGGCATCGATTGGGTAGAAAATAGTCAACTAGAAGATTTGGATTTTGCAGATGATATTGCCTTGTTAAGTTGAAACAACCAAGATATGCAAAGAAAAACAGACAACTTGTCATCTATAGCATCAAAAGTTGGACTGCAGATAAGCTATGAAAAAACCCAAATATAATGAAGGCACCTAAGGCAAGTAGTGTAGATATCCCCAGGGGTCAAAGGCGCATAGGGACAACGCCGAGCCAGGATTAGTGAGCTGGCACTAATCAAGATCCTACCCGACCTCCACGTGGTAACCCTGGTTACAGACAATGGTTTCTGTCTGGCTAAGCGTGTAGGGATCGAGGGAGAGCTACTCTGGCATGGGTATGGATGCAGACGTAGTCACGCTGGTTGAGATCCGTTCGCAATACAGACGAGTGAAATCCCAGAGTGACTATTTGTGGACATCTCTCCCGGCCAATGGGAAAAGCTGAACAGAAAAGAAAAAGAATGAGGAGTGCATCAAGTAAAGAGACGTGGACTAGCGTGTGGTGAAACTCTGAGCCTGTAGGTGGGGGGAGCCGAGTTGAGTTCACGTTAGTGTACTAGTCGTCTGTGAACGAATCCCAACTCCACCGGAATAAATGGCTGAAAACAAAATGCCAGATGGGGGGCAAGAGCCAATGAGAACGATATGAAACAAATCAAAGGTCTTGGCAAGTGTTTCTGAAAACTTGGTAACGTATCGTGACGACACATGGGAAGATTGAGGTAAACTCCGTACAAGAGGCCAAGCGCAGATAAATCTATGGGGTAAAGTTGGCCGAGCGCAAATCTTAAAGTTGCGTTGTAGAGTCTAACGAAACTGCCTTCCCTGTAACAACCGGGCAGGGTACTATTGTTCTCACAACTAACATCCCCAGAAAACCAGGGCGGGTGATGTTTGGCGAGCGCAAAATTCAAGTTGTGTTGATAGCGCCTAATGAAACGACACTCTACATTAGTTGTGCGTAGCCACAATACAGTGTTTCCCGGATCCAGCTAAAATGCCGAGTAGAACTGCAAATTGTCAAGTGCCGATACGCGCCTCAAAAAGGCTGAGAATGTTCCTGCTTCGGGATAAACTCAAAGTGGTAGGAAAGTAAGACCGACAATGTAACGATTAGACAGGCTGTTCACGTCCAAACATTGGCGAAGGTCGACACATTTCATGGTGTATTATACGAGTAAGGCGCCGTCCCAGGACAAGCCTATGTGCCCCCAAAAGACTGAGAAATGTTCCTAATCCGGAACGACCTCACAGTCAGAAAGGGCTTACAGTGTAGACTAACTGTTTTGAGTAGATCACAAAGCACAAATACACGGCAAAAAGATAATCGTAAAGGCGTAGATCCAAGTCAAAATATACGACAAAACAGATCGTTCTAGGGAAAGTTACCCTAGTAAATAAACAACAGGCTGAAACCGGATGTGCCGGCTTAGTCACCATAGGCGCATAATCGTTCAACGTCAAATAACGTTCTTGTCAAAGATCAATTATATATCACAATAAGAATGATAAAATTGGACGCGAAGAACGAACATAAGAAGAAAGAAAAGATATCACCCTGGAATCTATAATGATATAAAAAAAACAGAGCAGTTTACCTATTTAGGTAGCAATTTTGGTTGCACATGAAATGTTAAAATAGAAATTATGATCCGAATTGACAAAGCAACATCAGCTTTTAAAAGTCTAAATAAAATATGGAACTGCAAGTTATATAGTATTAAACCTTAAATTACAATTTTGAATGTGATGCTTAAAATATGTCACGTTTCTAGGTCACAAACGTGAATGTACGCCTATAGCAGTAACAGTAGCAATGTATAACGTGTTAATAAGTCTTTAGCACACAGAGGAGAGATAATAACAGACATGTTAATGCGTCTTTAGCAGTGAATGGGAAAACGTATATATACGTCCTTAGCAGCTAAAGGGTTAAAACTAAATTACAAATTTTGAATTCAAATGTTGTATCATTTCTAACATATGTAAAAGCGAGAGTTGGAAAATAACTAAAGATGTAGAATAGAAAGCAAGTTGAATGCTTTTGAAAAGAGTAGTCTGCAAAAATTAATGAACAAAAAATGGAACAACTTCAAACGAATTCAGCTCTGATACAATTGATACAAAGCAAAAGGCCAGCCATGCAAAAGGTTGACCTCAGAGATAACAGAGGCGACGAAAGACTTTATTTATGAAGCGCATACTAATGGTTCGTGTTGTTCGCTGGTTAAACACACACTCACCTACCCGTCGAGCATCCAGTTCTACCCGTACAACGAGTAACTCCAAATTGTCTATATCGTTGAATCGATTCAACATATTTGTTAGTGTCTTCGTCCAACAGACAGTCGCGAAGAGACCGAAGAGCATCCCCTTTATCCATCTTCAACTGCCTAACAATCTATGCTGTTGATGCAAGCCTGTCCTCTCTCTTATTGCCGGAACACCACATAAACTAATCATTGCATTTTTGTATAACTCTTTTTGAAAAAGGTCAAAAGACGAAGCATCGATTTCATTGAACCAGGTTTACCCATATGGATCGATCCGTCTCCATAGTAGTGGCACCCCATCTGGCGAGAGTATCTCCACAGTAGTGGCACCCATCTGGGGAGAGAGTATCTCCACAGTAATGGCACCCCATCTGGCGAGAGTATCTCCACAGTAATGGCACCACATCTGGCGAGAGTATCTCCACAGTAGTGGCACCCCATCTGACGAGAGTATCTCCACAGTAATGGCACCCAGCTAGCAGAGTGTCTCCATAGTAATGGCACCCCATCTGGCGAGAGTATCTCCACAGTAGTGGCACCCCATCTGGCGAAAGTATCTCCACAGTAATGGCACCCCATCTGGCGAGAGTATCTCCACAGTAATGGCACACCATCTGGCGAGAGCATCTCCACAGTCGATCCTAAGGGATCCTAAGGGATACACAACGATCCTAAGGGATCTCCGAAAATAATGCACTTGTGAACAAAACAATGTAGTTAGGTTCGAACCAGCGACATTGCGAACGCAAGGCAAACAATTTAACCATTTACTCAAAGAGATCCCCTCCTCATTATTTATATAGAAATGGCAGTGGAGTTAATTATGTTCTGTTCTGAGGCCCAGAATGATAATGTTCTGTTCTGAGGCCCAGAATGATAATGTTCTGTTCTGAGGCCCAGAATTATAATGTTCTGTTCTGAGGCGCAGAATGATAATGTTCTGTTCTGAGGCCCAGAATTATAATGTTCTGTTCTGAGGCGCAGAATGATAATGTTCTGTTCTGAGGCCCAGAATGATAATGTTCTGTTCTGAGGCGCAGAATGATAATGTTCTGTTCTGAGGCCCAGAATGATAATGTTCTGTTCTGAGGCCCAGAATGATAATGTTCTGTTCTGAGGCCCAGAATGATAATGTTCTGTTCTGAGGCCCAGAATGATAATGTTCTGTTCTGAGGCCCAGAATGATAATGTTCTGTTCTGAGGCCCAGAATGATAATGTTCTGTTCTGAGGCCAGAATGATAATGTTCTGTCTGAGCCCAGAATGATAATGTTCTGTTCTGAGGCCCAGAATGTTAATGTGCTGTTCTGAGGCCAGAATGAATGTTCTGTTCTGAGGGCAGAAGATATGTCTGTTCTGAGGCCCTGAATGATAATATTCTGTTCTGAGGCCCAGAATGATAATGTTCTGTTCTGAGGCAGAATGATATGTTCTGTTCTGAGGCCCAGAATGATAATGTTCTGTCTGAGGCCCAGAACGATATGTTCTGTTCTGAGGCCCAGAATGATAATGTTCTGTTCTGAGGCCCAGAATGATAATGTTCTGTTCTGAGGCCCAGAATGTTAATGTGCTGTTCTGAGGCCAGAATGATAATGTTCTGTCTGAGTGCAGAATATATGTTCTGTTCTGAGGCCCTGAATGATAATATTCTGTTCTGAGGCCCAGAATGATAATGTTCTGTTCTGAGGCGCAGAATGATAATGTTGTTTACGTTAGTATTATTCTTTCATCGTCTTTGCGAAGGATTGACTTGATTGCACCGGGTTTACCCCACATGGCTCGGTCTCTCTCCACAGAAATGGTACAGCACCTGCCGAGAGTAGTGCACAAAGCACGGAATACGTAGCTACGGAAACAATCTTAGTGGTCTCTGAAAAATAATGCATTTGTGAACAGAACGGCTCGGTTCGGACTCGAACCCACGAGCTTCGAACATCCATGCCCTCTAATGCTTAAACACTTAGCCACAAAGACTAGTATTATATTCATTCGCATTAATTTCAGTATACTTCTCTCTCTCTCTCTCTCTCTCTCTCTCTCTCTCTCTTGCACTTTCAACCCAGACTGGAGCATATCCCCTCAATCCACTCATGCCAAGTCTTCCTTTCTCTAGCTATCTCCCTCCAGCTCTCCTTTATAGTGTTGATCTCTGCCTCCAAATCTCGTCTTCTCCATGTATTTTTATGCCTCCCTCTCGTTCGCTGTACTTGTGAGTTCCAGGAAAAACCCTTCTTGTTATATTGTCCTCTGATTTTCTCAAATTGTGTCCTACCCAGCGCCAGTTTTTTTTTAAACCTCTTAGTTGACTGGAACCTGTCTTGTTCTCTTCATAAGTTGACTGGAACCTGTCTTGTTCTCTTCATAAGTTTCTAATTTGTTACCATATCATACCATCTCAGTCCCTCTATTCCGTGCAGTTTACTGTGTACTAGAATTTGATAATATTGACAACACTATTCACTTGTATCACTCACTCATTTTAATGTACACCTTCAACAATACCCTAACAACTCTCGAAATCCAATCTTCTTACTAGATGTCACATGTACCTGCGTATTCAGCGGGTACGTCAACCCTTTCTTCAAAGCGCAAGTTGAGTTGTGAAAGCGTCTACTGTTCACGTAGAGTTAATTTCTAGACAGAGGTAACGGTGCGAAATCTTAAGTCAAGACAAATTTCTCTCCAGAGGCGGCCAACAGAAAACTGTGGCGTGACTACTTGCACTCTATTCTAGAAAATATTGCCTTGGGAGGACAGGGGGGTTTAGAAAGTTTGAGAGTAAAGATGGGGCCGGCTTTTAAGAGGATAACAAGTCTGGGGAAAATGTATAAGATGATGGCAACATATTTATCAGATTTCTTGCGTTAAACTGACAAAAGTTGGGAGTGACCGTGAAATTAGTTGGTATGTGGTAATAGCGGTGTAGTTGGTATGTGGTAATAGCGGTGTAGTTGGTATGTGGTAATTGCGGTGTAGTTGGTATGTGGTAATAGCGGTGTAGTTGGTATGTGGTAATTGCGGTGTAGTTGGTATGTGGTAATAGCGGTGTAGTTGGTATGTGGTAATAGCGGTGTAGTTGTTATGTGGTAATAGCGGTGTAGTTGGTATGTGGTAATTGCGGTGTAGTTGGTATGTGGTAATAGCGGTGTAGTTGGTATGTGGTAATAGCGGTGTAGTTGGTATGTGGTAATAGCGATGTAGTTGGTATGTGGTAATTGCGGTGTAGTTGGTATGTGGTAATAGTGGTGTAGTTTTTATGTGGTAATAGCGGTGTATTTGGTATGTGGTAATAGCGGTGTAGTTGGTATGTGGTAATAGCGATGTAGTTGTTATGTGGTAGTGATAGACAGTGCAGTGCGGTATATTTGCTCAGTATGATGCAAGTCGTCGAAATGCCGCCCCTTAAATGTTTTTTACTTTAAAATAGCTTGTGCTATTTCACTGCTTATGCCGCCCTTTTATGGTACCGCCTGATGCGATCGCCTCTGTGTATCATAGCATGGTACGGTCCTGGTGGTAGAGGATGATGGTGGTACCGCCTGATGCGATCGCCTCTTTGTATCATAGCATGGTACGGTCCTGGTGGATAGGGATGATGGTGGTACAGCATGATGCGATCGCCTCTTTGTATCATAGCATGGTACGGTCCTGGTGATAGAGGATATGGTGGTACGCCTGATGATCGTTCTTGTATCATAGCATGGTACGGTCTGGTGGTAGAGGATATGTGAACTGATGATGTGTTACGGGATGTAAGATGAGTAATAACGTAGAGTTGATGGATGAAATATGATGAAATTGATAAATGTCAATGAAGAAGGAAGAATTATGTAGCAGTGGCTCTCAAGTTCTCTGTGCAAAATAGTTAAGACATTTGCCTGGCAGACTGAAGGTTGCAGGTTCCAATCCGGACCGAGTCACATGTGCAATTTTTTCAAATCCTGGGATTGTTGTTGGAGCTACAGAGTTCGTGCTTTGTGCAACACTCTCGACAGATGATGTAACATTTCTCGCTAGATGAATAGAGCCATTTAGGGAAGCCCAGTGAAATGAAGTCAATCTTTTGCCTTTAGACCCATAGATCTGAAGATGAAGTGGTGGGGTACAAGAAATAAGGGACGGAGACTGAGAAGAGGAATGGTAACGACTGAAACATAAGATAATTAGTCAATGAGAAACTTGAGATAATTAGTCAATGAGAAACTTGAGATAATTAGTCAATGAGAAACTTGAGATAATTAGTCAATGAGAAACTTGAGATAATTAGCCAATGAGAAACTTGAGATAATTAGTCAATGAGAAACTTGAGATAATTAGTCAATGAGAAACTTGAGATAATTAGTCAATGAGAAACTTGACATAATTAGTCAATGAGAAACTTGAGATAATTAGTCAATGAGAAACTTGAGATAATTAGTCAATGAGAAACTTGAGATAATTAGTCAATGAGAAACTTGAGATAATTAGTCAATGAGAAAATTGAGATAATTAGTCAATGAGAAACTTGAGATAATTAGCCAATGAGAAACTTGAGATAATTAGTCAATGAGAAACTTGAGATAATTAGTCAATGAGAAACTTGAGATAATTAGTCAATGAGAAACTTGAGATAATTAGTCAATGAGAAAATTGAGATAATTAGCCAATGAGAAACATGAGATAATTAGTCAATGAGAAACATGAGATAATTAGTCAATGAGAAACTTGAGATAATTAGTCAATGAGAAACTTGAGATAATTAGTCAATGAGAAACTTGAGATAATTAGTCAATGAGAAACTTGACATAATTAGTCAATGAGAAACTTGAGATAATTAGTCAATGAGAAACTTGAGATAATTAGTCAATGAGAAACTTGAGATAATTAGTCAATGAGAAACTTGACATAATTAGTCAATGAAAAACTTGAGATAATTAGTCAATGAGAAACTTGACATAATTAGTCAATGAGAAACTTGAGATAATTAGTCAATGAGAAACTTGAGATAAGTAGTGAATGAGAAACTAGAATGTCATGTCTGAAATATGAAAACAAAAAGTAAAGTAGACAAAAATGGAAATATTCCATAACTTTTGCAGAACGTATGTTGTGAAATATCTGTCATTTCCTATTTTTATAGCCAAGTATTCGGGCTGTTAGCGATCCCGTTCCTTTTCACATTGTGGAATGTCAGTTTAGTGAAATGAACCCACAAATATGTTAAAATTGAAGTACCTCAGTTTTACTAAAGACAGCAACAAACTCGACGTTTCGTTCAGAAGGCTCATATCAGGTAAAATAAATGTATAAATAAAAAATAAAAATACAATAAAACAGTCAGAAACTGGCCTCCATGCAACATAATGTAGAAATTTGTCTAAATGGTACGTATGTAGAAATTGCTCCATGGCACCGTATGTAGAAATTTGCCTCCATGGCATCTTATGTAGAAATTTGTCTAAATGGTACCGTATGTAGAAATTTGCCTCCATGGCATCTTATGTAGAAATTTGTCTAAATGGTACCGTATGTAGAAATTTGCCTCCATGGCACCTTATGTAGAAATTTGCCTAAATGGCATCTTATGTAGAAATTTGACTTCATGGCAACTTATGTAGACATTTTCCTAAATGGTACCGTATGTAGAAATTTGCCTCCATAGCACCTTATGTAGAAATTTGCCTCCATGGCATCTTCTGTAGAAATTTGCCTCCATGGCATCTTATGTAGAAATTTGCCTCCATGGCACCTTATGTAGAAATTTGCCTCCATGGCATCTTATGTAGAAATTTTCCTCCATGGCATCTTCTGTAGAAATTTGCCTCCATGGCATCTTATGTAGAAATTTGCCTCCATGGCATCTTATGTAGAAATTTTCCTCCATGGCATCTTCTGTAGAAATTTGCCTCCATGGCAACTTATGTAGAAATTTGCCTCCATAGCACCTTATGTAGAAATTTGCCTCCATTACAACTTATGTAGAAATTTGCCTCCATGGCACCTTATGTAGAAATTTGCCTCCATGGCAACTTATGTAGAAATTTGCCTCCATGGCATCTTATGTAGAAATTTTCCTCCATGGCATCTTCTGTAGAAATTTGCCTCCATGGCATCTTATGTAGAAATTTGCCTCCATGGCATCTTATGTAGAAATTTGCCTCCATGGCACCGTATGTAGAAATTTGCCTAAATGGCATCGTATGTAGAAATTTGCCTCCATGGCATCTTCTGTAGAAATTTGCCTAAATGGCATCTTATGTAGAAATTTGCTCCCACGGCAACTAATGTAGAAATTTGACTTCATGGCAACTTATGTAGAAATTTGCCTCCATGGCACCTTATGTAGAAATTTGCCTCCATGGCAACTTATGTAGAAACTTGCCTCCATGGCAACTTATATAGAAATTTGCCTCCATGGCAACTTATGTAGAAATTTGCCTCCATGGCACCTTATGTAGAAATTTACCTCCATGGCACCTTATGTAGAAATTTGCCTCCATGGCAACTTATGTAGAAATTTGCCTCCATGGCAACTTATGTAGAAATTTACCTCCATGGCACCTTATGTAGAAATTTGCCTCCATGGCAACTTATGTAGAAATTTACCTCCATGGCAACTTATGAATAGTATGTGACATCCATGGCAACTTATGTAGAAATTTGCCTCCACGGAAACATATGTAGAAATTTGCCTCCATGGCATCTTATGAAGAAATTTACCTCCATGGCAACTTATGAATAGTATGTGACATCCATGGCAACTTATGTAGAAATTTGCCTCCACGGAAACATATGTAGAAATTAGCCTCCATGACAACTTATGTAGAAATTTGCCTCTATGGCAACTTATGAATAGTATGTGACATCCATGGCAACTTATGAATAGTATGTGACATCCATGGCAACTTATGAATAGTATGTGACATCCATGGCAACTTATGTAGAAATTTGCCTCTATGGCAACTTATGAATAGTATGTGAGACAACTTATGTAGAAATTTGCCTCTGGCAACTTATGAATAGTATGTGAGACAACTTATGTAGAAATTTGCCTCCATGGCAACTTATTAATAGTATGTGACATCCATGGCAACTTATGAATAGTATGTGACATCCATGGTAACTTATGAATAGTATGTGACATCCATGGCAACTTATTAATAGTATGTGACATCCATGGCAACTTATGAATAGTATGTGACATCCATGGCAACTTATGAATAGTATGTGACATCCATGGCAACTTATGAATAGTATGTGACATCCATGGTAACTTGTGAATAGTATGTGACATCCATGGCAACTTATGAATAGTATGTGACAGCCATGGCAACTTATGAATAGTATGTGACATCCATGGCAACTTATGAATAGTATGTGACATCCATGGCAACTTATGAATAGTATGTGACATCCATGGCAACTTATGAATAGTATGTGACATCCATGGCAACTTATGAATAGTATGTGACATCCATGGCAACTTATGAATAGTATGTGACATCCATGGCAACTTATGAATAGTATGTGACATCCATGGCAACTTATGAATAGTATGTGACAGCCATGGCAACTTATGAAGAGTATGTGACATCCATGGCAACTTATGAATAGTATGTGACATCCATGGCAACTTATGAATAGTATGTGACATCCATGACAACTTATGAATAGTATGTGACATCCAAGGCAACTTATGAATAGTATGTGACATCCATGGCAACTTATGAATAGTATGTGACATCCATGGTAACTTATGAATAGTATGTGACAGCCATGGCAACTTATGAATAGTATGTGACAGCCATGGCAACTTATGAAGAGTATGTGACAGCCATGGTAACTTATGAATAGTATGTGACATCCATGGTAACTTATGAATAGTATGTGACATCCATGGTAACTTATGAATAGTATGTGACATCCATGGTAACTTATGAATAGTATGTGACATCCATGGTAACTTATGAATAGTATGTGACATCCATGACAACTTATGAATAGTATGTGAGATTTTTCTAAAGCGTTACTCATAGCGGAGAAAAATTAATATCAAAAATATAAAAAATTTGTTGAAGTGTACTCCGTTGGAAGTTGAAAGCTGAAGATGAAGACGATGAAGTAACTTGTAAAGCAAGAAATTTGCCAGAAATAAATATTACAATATATAAAAATTGTGCAAAAACATATATTTACTGAAATATACATTGCGATAAATATATATATAAAGGACGGATAAAAGTGCATTTATGACAAAATAAAATGTAGGATAGACTTATTGCAGTTATGAAATGTTGCTAGAAATAAATATTGCATAAAAGATAGTTGGTGAATAAATATTTAATTTAAAATATATTTCAGTAAAGTTCGAAGCAAATAAATATTGCAAAAGTTAAGTTACACCATCAGCAAACATTTTACTAAACAAATTTTGTAGAAATCAAAAGTTACACTAAACAAATATTACATGGAACAAATATTGCAATATGCCAACATTTCATAAAAGAATTGTTTAGAAACACAAAAGCTATCATATTTAACGGGCTTTTATTCAATTACAATATTAGATTAACTATATACATATTACTTACGCATTGAAAATTTTATTTCTGCAGCATATTTCATAGGATATCTAGCCAGAAGAGTAATTGATCTTGTCTAACAATAACTGTATGATTCCATTAATGTCTGTCTTATGGCGCATGTAATAGATATTAAAATAGCATAAAGATTTATGATTTTTGTATGTATGTTTTGCGTTTATCTTTATATATTTATATATATATGATTTTGTATGCATATTTGGCTTTTGAGCAGCGGGCAAGAAGGGAAGCAAATTAGTTCCTTCGGTTTTTTTTTTACAATCGATGAAAGTAGACCTGACCGTTCAGAAAGCAATGTTATGACAGTGAAGCGTCGGGTCAAATGGATCAAAACGTGGGCTTCTATGCGGAAGACCCGAGCTTAATCCTCGGTAAGGCAAACGACTGTTTTTCCGCTGGTGACATAAGAAAAATCTTAACATGAACATTCTCTAGGCGACTGCACTAACCATGAGGCCATTAAATTATACATGTACATGTTACCGTCCTATGCGCCCTAAAAAGCAGTATTACAGGCATTAACAACAGTTGTTTTTTATTTTCATATTTTTTGTACAGTTATGATTATCAATCCAGAACAGATTCCATCAAAGTACAACATCAAAGTTCACCATCAAAGTCCACCATCAAAGTACAACATCAAAGTCCACCATCAAAATCCACCATCAAAACCCACCATCAAAGTCCACCATCAAAGTCTACCATCAAAGTCTACCATCAAAGTCCACCATCAAAACCCACCATCAAAGTCCACCATCAAAGTCTACCATCAAAGTCTACCATCAAAGTCCACCATCAATGTCTGCCATCAAAGAACAACATCAAAATCTACCATCAAAGTATGTGGGGCGAAGTTAAAACAAGTCTATAACTTTAGATACATTAGAAAACTGTTATTATCAGATGGTTGATGAAGATGAGAAATGAAAAGTAAATTAGATTGATCAAAAACAACATTCCAGAAAATGAAAGACATTGTATGCAGCAAGTCACTGTCCATTGAAGGCAGGACGAGTGTTCTTCACTGATATATAGAGTCAATACTGACATATGGATGCGAGTCACTGTCCATTGAAGGCAGGACGAGTGTTCTTCACTGATATATAGAGTCAATACTGACATATGGATGCGAGTCACTGTCCATTGAAGGCTGGACGAGTGTTCTTCACTGATATATAGAGTCAATACTGACATATGGATGCGAGTCACTGTCCATTGAAGGTAGGACGAGTGTTCTTCACTGATATATAGAGTCAATACTGACATATGGATGCAAGTCATGGATACAAATAAACAGATAGTAACATTTCTAGAGACTAGAGATATGTGTGCTTACAGAAGAACACTAAGAACCCCTTGTCTGCTTAAAAAAAAGACAAATGTAGACATGTTGAGAGAGGTCAATGCACAAAGAAAACTCTCAATTTAAAAAGAGACAGGCATCATTCTTCGGGCATATGATAAGAAAATAAAGTTTACAAAACTTTGTCAGAACCAGTACAATAAAATAATGATTAACATTACTTCACACTGTTGCCTTCATTCTAACAAATGATTAATCACCACCACATACTGCTCACTGTGTTATATATTTAAATATAGCATTAATCATCTCATAACTCTCACTATATTCTATATTTCAATATAGCATTAATCAGAGCACGACAGTATAAATACACTAAATAGAAAAGCGCAGAGCACAGTCTTCAGACTTAGAACGGGACACTGCAGTCTCAGAGCACACCTCCACAGAATGGGTCTCAGGAACTCGGCAGCCTGCACCTGTGGAGCACCTCCTAAGCAGTTCCCAGAACACATCCTGCAAGACTGCCCTAGTCTGAGCAGTGTGAGAATGGAGATCTGGCCAACAGAAACAACCCTACAAAACAAACTATGGGGAACCGGTGAAGACCTCAAGCGCACCGCCCTATTTATGACACATACCGGAGTAGTCGCATAGCAAAAGTTGATCGCAGAAGAAGAAAAAAATTCATACTGCATCCTGAATCCCACTCAATCCCCCTTTCCCCCCTTCCCAATTTTCAACTCTTCATTTTGACTGTCTAATCTGTTTAAATACATTATTAACCGACATAAGCATAGAAGTCTTTATATTTTGGAACCGTCTTGAACAAATATTCTAATATGTGGTTCCTTCCACCCACCCACACCTTCCTCTCCCCCTTCCATCTTTCCCACAATTCACATTTCATTTACTGGCGTCTTCTATTACCTCATACATCCTTTCAAGAAAACTCAATCAAATTTGATAAGATAACCAATCTCATTATTCCTCTATTAAATGTCTTTGAAATTCTTTGATTCACTCCAAATTGCTGTTGAAAGTTCCAATTTCCCTTTCCTTTCACATGACGACTAACGTTGGATGTTCGTCTTTAACGCATTCCTCCACCCTCTTCTATCCAGTGTGAAAGAGTAAAGAGTGGGAATTGTAAAGAGTGTTGAATGACAGTACGGACAGAGATCGTGTTCAAATGATCTCACCGCATTTTATTCTCAAGTCGCTTATTTCTCCGTAATTAATTTCTCTAACTCCGCCCATCTCATTAGCGGTCTGCAAGCTCGTGTCAATCACATCTCCCTGGGGTACCTAAGCCCTGGAGCTAGAGCTGAGCCATCCTTTATTCAAGTCTCTGGGGTCTGCATTAACCCAAATTAACAAAGTGTTCATTTATTCGTGTAACGTTCTGAAACATGCTATGAGAATGGGCACTGATTAAAAACCCAGTGAAGAATAATCTCAGTAGCTCCTTATGAACTTTTCAGAATCTTAAACTCGACTTTTTACCTTCAAGATTGTTTGTATGTTTTCTGTGGTTTGAAGTCGGTGTTGTCTGAAGTATGAAGTCCTAACTATATTGTCTGAAGTATGAAGTCTTAACTATATTGTCTGAAGTATGAAGTCTTAATTATATTGTCTGAAGTATGAAGTCTTAACTATATTCTCTGAAGTATGAAGTCTTAACTATATTGTCTGAAGTATGAAGTCTTAACTATATTGTCTGAAGTATGAAGTCTTAACTATATTGTCTGAAGTATGAAGTCTTAACTATATTGTCTGAGGTCTGAAGTTTTAATTATGTTGTTTAAAGTATGAAGTCTTGACTATGTTGTTTAAAGTATGAAGTCTTAACTATGTTGTCTGGAGAATGAAGTCTTAACTATGTTGTCTGTGGTCTGAGGTATGAAGTCTTAACTATGTTGTCTGTGATCTGCAACCACAACTATCATGTATGTTGTCTGATATCCAAAGTCATGATTATCATGTATGTTTTCTGATATCTAAAGTCCTGATTATCATGATCACTAAAAAACAATGATTAGTACATAAGATGATGTATTTCTCCAAATGTCCGATACATTCTCTGCTCTGATGAAGACGCAAGCGAATATCCAACTATCTATGCATTAGAAGATAAATACACACTAAAAGAGAGAAGATAACTATACTTAAAAGAGAAGATAACACACTAAAAGAGAAGATAACACACTAAAAGAGAAAAAATCTAATCTCTGTCGTCTAACTTTTATACAATTATCTTGTTGAAAATAATACACGTCGAGTGAGAATGGTGTGCTGCCATTTTGGAAGTTTTTGCGTTTGTGTGTTTCAGCTAAGTCCTGGAAAAAATTAATCGCTGATAAAGGTAATCTAACGACTCGGATTACCTTCATAATGAAGATACCGGTGACTATTCAACAACCTTAGACATCAGAAGAGGATAAAGAAAATACAGTCAAAATTTTGCACCAGAAAGGTATGAGTTATGTTTCAATATTAGCCCCTATGAAACTGCACCAGAAAGGTATGAGTTATGTTTCAATATTAGCCCCTATGAAACTACACCAGAAAGGTATGAGTTATGTTTCAATATTAGCCCTATGAAACTGCACCAGAAAGGATACGAGTTATGTTTCAATATTAGCCGCTAGAAAGCACCAGAAAGGTATGAGTTATGTTTCAATATTAGCCCCTATGAAACTGCACCAGAAAGGTATGAGTTATGTTTCAATATTAGCCCCTATGAAACTGCACCAGAAAGGTATGAGTTATGTTTCAATATTAGCCCCTATGAAACTGCACCAGAAAGGTATGAGTTATGTTTCAATATTAGCCCCTATGAAACTGCACCAGAAAGGTATGAGTTATGTTTCAATATTAGCCCCTATGAAACTACACCAGAAAGGTATGAGTTATGTTTCAATATTAGCCCCTATGAAACTGCACCAGAAAGGTATGAGTTATGTTTCAATATTAGCCCCTATGAAACTACACCAGAAAGGTATGAGTTATGTTTCAATATTAGCCCCTATGAAACTGGCACCTAATATGATTTATTTTATGAGGAATTTAGTGGATTTTATGACTATAATTTTGTTTTGTTTGTTAATAAATTCACAATTCCAATCAATTATTTTGTAAAAACGATGCAAATATAAACCAGTTATTCATCTCTAATATCTCAGTGATGTTTGCTATATTTTGTTGCTTGGGAGACAATGCTAATATCTCAGTGGTGTTTGCTATATTTTGTTGCTTGGGAGACAATGCTAATATCTCAGTGGTGTTTGCATTTGTTGCTATGGAGACAATGCTAATATCTCAGTGGTTGACATATTTTGTTGCTTGACAATGCTAATATCTCAGTGATGTTTGCTATTTTTGTTGCTTCAGAGACAATGCTAATTACTTCAGTGGCTTCATAATTTGTTGCTTGGGAACCCAAAGCTAATATCTCAGTGGTGTTTGCTATATTTATGTTGCTTTGGGAACAATGCTAATATCTCAGTGATGTTTGCTGTAATTATTTTGCGAGACAATGCTAATATCTCAGTGGTAGCTCTATATTTTTGCGAACAATGCTCATGAAAACTTGTACTGAGATTTCACTCATGTCCTATTGCAGTCAAGCGATATGGTCGATAAGCACATGACCAGTACTTTCTTGCGCACTTCACAGGCAATGTACCATGTACTTTCTTGCGCACTTCACATGCAATGTACCATGTACTTTCTTGCGCACTTCACATGTAATGTACCATGTACTTTCTTGCGCACTTCACATGCAATGTACCATGTACTTTCTTGCGCACTTCACATGCAATGTACCATGTACTTTCTTGCGCACTTCACATGCAATGTACCATGTACTTTCTTGCGCACTTCACATGCAATGTACCATGTACTTTCTTGCGCACTTCACATGCAATGTACCATATACTTTCTTGCGCACTTCACATGCAATGTACCATGTACTTTCTTGCGCACTTCACATGCAATGTACCATATATTTTCTAGTCATCTGCGGTTGTAAGTGGAGTTTGTACTTCTGACTCCAGAATGATGTGTCTTCTGACAAGTTCTTCTGACCTGGTAGGTTTACAAGTTTTTTTTCTCATCCAAGATGGCCCTTTCACTAATCTGATGTTAGTTATAACGTCACTGGTGTACACTTTCCACGTGGTATACACTCTCTTACAACTTCGAAGTATGCTTGATTATTTGTCTCCACTCCCTGTAGAGCATAGGACTTCAACAGTTGACCTCTCTCTGCTCTCTGACCGTTTTCTAGATGGCTTCCAATAATGATCCTACATCCTTCAATTCCTCAGCCTCCAGTTATGAGAGTCTTATTTAATCTCGCTGAATGTTAAAGATGAATCTCGCTGAATGTTAAAGATGAAAGTGTTGCCCACACGGCCCTGCTAGAATGATGTACTACATGAGTGACATATTGTTGAGAAAGTGATGGACGCTGATCGAGATAAAAAGACATATTTTCCATCAGATCAAAAATACTGTTTAGTCGAAAAGTAATAGACCGACTGGAAGCATTGAAAGACAGGCACTGTTTTGAAACCCGCAGGAGAAGAGAAGCAGCGGAAGGTCTAGACATACCTGGAGAAAAGAGTTGGAGACTGATATTAAAAGGATAGGTAAGACATGGAAAGAATCGGAAGTGATGGCAGGAGAGAGGAAACGCTGGAAGAAGTTTGTTGAAGACCTGTGCTCCGTTAGGAGTTGAAATGTCAAGAGAGATAAGAGAGAGAAAAATAATACAGATAATTCAGTCTCGAATTCAAAATCAAAATGTTGGATTCAGTAAGGGTATTCAGTAAGGGTATTCAGTAAGGGTATTCAGTAAGGGTATTCAGTAAGGGTATTCAGTAAGGGTATTCAGTAAGGGTATTCAGTAAGGGTATTCAGTAAGGGTATTCAGTAATAGAGGTATTCAGTAAGTGTCTAAAGCTGGAAGATTGACTTTATTGAACCGGGATTCACACCACATGGCTCGGTCCCTCTCCGCACGCCATCTGCTGAGAGTATTGCACAAGCACGAACTCAGTTGCACCGGCAACAATTCTAGTTGTAACTGGAAAACCAAACTCATAAACCAAACGGAGCGGTTCTGATTCGAGCCTACGACATTCGAAACACACCGCAAGTGCTTAACCTCAGCGGCGGTCTACTTACAAGAGGAAAAATTAAGATAGTTTCGGTCAGTCTCCAGTGACGATTTATTCCAAAAGATAGTTCTCCGCTTCTCAAGCAAGCTTCACCACTGTAGAGATTTGTCGATCCTTGGTTGTTTAGCTGGAGGAAACTGTTTATTGTGCAGCAGAGAAATTCATCAAGATTTGTGCCTGTATGCTTTCTGGCCCTAACGTATTGTAAGTAGTATTAATTTTATCGCACTTCAAAATATATATGTACTGGAGAGCATGGTTCCTGGAAGATGAGCCATGGGACTGTTGTTGGTGTGTGTTTGTTTGAGTTGGTTCTTATTAACCAAGTGAACAACTTATTCAGATCTGTGCAGATTTCGTCAAGAGCATAGGTACAATGTGGCCCTATTCAACTCCTACAACATGTAGGATAGGTGTATCCTAACTTCAGCCAAAGTGTATCCCAACTTCAGCCAAAGTGATCCCAACTTAGCCAAGTGTATCCTAACTTCAGCCAAAGTGTATCCCAACTTCAGCCAAAGTGTATCCCAACTTCAGCCAAAGTGTATACGAAGTATCCAACCGTGCAAACAGGCGGGCAACTGTAAAATTTTGCAAAAAGAAAAGTATCACTTTATAATACCACATCTGGAGCTATAGTGTAGCATGGTATCAGATCTGATTTCAGAGAACTTCGAAAGAAGAGCGGCCACAGAAAAATACATAGAGTACACTGAAAATAAGTGGTTACACGTCTATACTGATCGGCTAGGAACGCAATCAGCGACGGCGGAGGAGGAATAGTGCTTAAACTCTCAAAGAAAGTGACGGTCACAAAAGCTATTGCCACAGGCAAATACTCAAATAACTACCGGGCAGAGGCAGAGACAATAAGAACAGCGGCCGAAAGATAAGATCC
Source organism: Arion vulgaris (assembly GCA_020796225.1). Lineage (NCBI taxonomy): Eukaryota > Metazoa > Mollusca > Gastropoda > Stylommatophora > Arionidae > Arion > Arion vulgaris. Next base: position 109,037,634 of record CM036753.1, on the reverse strand, counting down.
CTGACAAAAGGGCACCTCTCGCAACAAAGTCGTGATATTCACCGATGCTCTATCGGACATCACGGCACTCAATGGGGTAGGCAAAACAGAGCTGAATGAGCTCAAAGCGACCCTCGATGAACTAGCGCGCTCTCTCAAACGGACCGTCATTCAGTGGATACCATCACACTGTAATTTAAGCGAAACGAAAAACCGACAAACTAGCTAAAGAAGGCAGGCGACTACCTCAAACTGATCTCAAGGTCAGTTATGAGGAAGCCAGAAAAACCATCGGCTGGCACTATAGAGACAAATGGACAAAATATCCTCCTCACCAGAAGAACAGCGACGGATACTATGGTCTGTCTCATTTTGAACAAGTTGCCATACTTCACCTCCGTACCGACCACAACAAACTCCCCGCCCACATGTTTCACAAATTTAAAATTGGCACAACTAGACTGTGCCCCTGCGAAAAGGCAGACATGACGGCAGAGTACATACTGCAAGATTGTCAACTGATAGCAGGTATAAGAAAAGAAACCTGGCCCCATAACACAGAGCATCCGAGAAGCTGTACGGAGGAACGGAGTCCCTTAAAATACGGTAAAATTCATGAAAAAGTTGGTTCATCAGTCTAGACGACACGAGAAGTGATCTTAGCCCAGAGACCAGTCAGAAACAAAGGGACGGCATAACGACGGGTCAACAGGCATAAAAAAATTGACGTTAGAAGAGGCTTGAAGTGCTGAACGGCAAGCCGACTGTGCAACAAGACATTAAATAAACTGAACGTTAGAAGAGCAGAAAACAGGGAAAGCATAGACATCGGTGCAACAAGACATCTACAACAACGTTAGAAGAGTCTTGAGAGAGACAAGGAACAACATAGACATTGGTGGCAACAAGACATTATATAAAACTTGAACGTTAGAAGAGGCTTGAGAGATTGCTAGTAAATGAGAGTTGTTCAGGAATGAAGTGATAAAAGCAACATAGTTCAAAGGACATCCTTCATGATGATATATCAGCATAAGGGGCCGTCCCCTCATCGAATGAAACTGCAATGGACCTTCAACATCTCATTCCTTTATGTTGCAATCTACCATGTTGTATTTTCTCCATCTCCTGATGTTTCATTCCTACGTGTATCTCGCTCTTCCTCTTGCTCGTCTTTCCACTTTCCCCCTCTAATAGGATTTGGATCAATGCCACTTTAAAAATTATTTTCTGTAGTAATTCTTTTTTCCCTCTACTAGTTTTCCAAGAACGTTTCTATTTGTCTGTTTTTCCCCCCACAAGAAATAAGACCTAATCTTCTGTGTGTATGTATATATAAACACATGAGTTAAACATAGCTAGCGCTGACTGGTATCATTAGTACTAATAGCACTATACCCGATACAAGAAACTATCTGTAACTGAAAGGTTCCAATTGCACGCTCGTTACTTAAAATTATTCCACATGTCATTGGAATCATGCCTCGGGTAAGAAATAATTAGACTCTAATCTGTCAAATAATCCAAGTTTATCTAAACTTAATCACACTAAATTAATCTAAATATTCGCCGATAAATTGTTAGAGAACGACGTACATGTCATCTCGCAGAAAATGCGCTTTGTAGTTTAGATCATTGCCAGAAGCGATTTCCATTGAAAAGTGACCTGGGCGTTCATTAAGCACACATTTACATGCTTTAAGACATGTGACAGACAACCAGGCATAAATATAAAAAGCGGTATTTGTGTTGTTTTTCAGAGACCAGTGCGTTTGTGGACAATTTAGTTGTCAACTGAAATCTGGGCATGCATAATCTAGTTAAACCAGATTGAGAAGCGTGAAGAGTTATCTCGTTTATAGCTTCTCTCATGAGATTTGTCGCTTGGGTAGGCTTCCTTCTTTCCTCGCCTCCTTATTCATCATCTACCACTGAAAAGAGGACACGGAAACTCAGGACGGGGGATAATTTGAAAAGCTTTTCTAATGCTGACAATCAGCTTTCAGGTCTCGCGGTCTAACTCCACCCACTTTTCAGGCCCGATCTGTAATCCGACGTGAGGTGACCGAAATGTTTAGTTAAAGGCAGAAGTGACACGTGACCTACCCAAAATAATGTTGTCAATGTGGAAGATTTCATGTATTTAAGAAGTTCAAGTTGTGTCGTGTGTGCAATTACTTCTTTTCTGTGTAAGTAATATCTTGTGAATGATAAACTTCAGAATGAATTTACTTCTTATTCTTACTTACTCAGACCGGTAAACTTCAATATTTAAACTTACGTTACTTAACAAAAACAAATACTTTTTATTTTTGTCATTGAAATAGAATAATAAATATATTTTAACCCGTTCGCCATTCTGTTCCGATATACTGTCTTGAGCTATTTTTGAAGATGACGCAAAACCAGTTTAGTGGCTAATACAGTGTAATATAAATGAATCCGAAGGTAAACAAAAAATTACGGAGTGATAAGGTTGAAACAGAAACACAAAACATGTAATAAATTGTATTATTCATTTGCATATTTTATGTATTTTTGGGTCTGAATTACGTAAACTAACTATACAACTTGGTTCACTAGGGTATAACTAATCCTGACTGTACTGAAGACAAGATAGTTTGTCAAATTAAAGTAATATTGAACAGATCAATTTGTGCAAGAAAGCACAACAAAAGCAGTTGTGGTTGATGACTGTAGATGATGTAATTTTGACATTGTTGGTAGTCAACATTTTCTTAGTACATTGGTTGGTAGTGGTCAACATTTGTTAGTGCATCGTTGGTAGTGGTCAACATTTTAGTACCGTTGGTAGTGGTCAACATTTTCTTAGTACATTGGTTGGTAGTGTCAACATTTCTTAGTACATTGGTTGGTAGTGGTCAACATTTTCTTAGTACATTGGTTGGTAGTGGTCAACATTTTCTTAGTACATTGGTTGGTAGTGGTCAACATTTCTTTAGTACATTGGTTGGTAGTGGTCAACATTTTGTTAATGCATTCGTTGGTAGTGGTCAACATTTTGTTAGTGCATTTGTTGGTAGTGTTCGACATTTATTTAGTGTATTCGTTGATAGTGGTCATTGTTCTGTGACAGTTATTACAGCAAATAATTTCGATACAGCTGATAGCTGGTTTACACATTGAGAATACTGTCATTTTGTGGGAAGAATTCGTTTCTGCAGATTTCTTGAACAGTAAGTGATTCATGGTGTTGTATTTTTAAATGTTCATCAGAAAGAAAACATATAAGTGTTCTTGAATATAAGTGTTACAGAAGAAGAGTCCTCTGTATATCATTGAACAGAGGATACAACATATAGATCTATACAAAAAGTACTCAAAATCAAAGAAAACTGGCTAATGCTACAAATAAGAAAAAGTAAAAGGAGATATTTTGGACATATGAAAAAGACACGATGGACTGGAGAAGACCATCATGGAAGGGGGCATACCGGCAGAGAGGAGAAGAGGAAGACCAGGGAGAAGATGGATTCAGGATGTTACTGATGATTTGAATATGACGGTTGCAGAGGCCTATGAGAGAGAGAGAAATTCCGAAAGACTGTTGGAGTGGCAAAGTTCTGCTCAGTACAAGCTATTTGATGATGATGATGATCAGAAAGATGCAGTTATTTTGTTTCACTATTATTGTATTCGTCTCGAACATTTATACGTTACATAGAGCTTGTCAGAAAAGTGTCAATAACGTTCTATCCTGAACAACTTGTTCCTACTCTACTATGGAACTTAGCCTTATATTTCTCACCTCTCTCAGCACAGTTTATTACAGAGTTTTCTTTAATGCCCGCTTTGTGATTGTTTGAAAGTTTCTTCTCAGAGTATGCCCAACATATTCTCATCTTATCTTTCTTATAACACTTGTTACTAGTGGTTTCCCAGACATTTCTCTGATGTTGTGTTACTAGTGGTTTCCCAGACATTTCTCTGATGTTGTATTACTAGTGGTTTCCCAGACATTTCTCTGATTTCATGACCTCTCCTGAATTCGTCCATTTATGTTCAACATTTTTTTGATGACATCTATTTTCAATGTCATGCAACTTACTTTTGATTGGTTCTTCATTGGTTATTAGTTAATCAATAAATGATTCGTGAATGTTCAACAATTTTCAGGAAATTTCAACAACTGAGAAGGAATAACTCTGTTATCATTAACAAGTCAAATATTTAGTAGAGTGATACTAGTACATTGACCACATTTGTAAAATAGCTAACACCACCGAAGGAAACAACCTCGGAGAACTCTTAAATGAATTTCTTTTGCAGACGATCAGGCAATCATATCAACAACAGAAGAACAGCTACAACAACACATCAACAGACTGCAGTTAGCATGTAACGAATACAACATGAGAATTAACATCGACAAAACAGAAGTAATGACATTCGCCAGAGAGGAAAACACTACCAACATCTCCATCGATAATCATCTACTACATCAAGTAAAAGATTTCACATACCTGGGAGCATTTTTTCAGCAAATGGAAGAATAACTAATGAAATTCAACACAGATGCAACAAAGCAAATCAAATGATAGGGCAAATGGCGCCAATTTTAAGATGCAAACACGTCACCATGAACACAAAAAGAGCAATGTTCAACACAATCTTTCTCCCCACATTATGTTACCAGTGCCAAACCTGGACGCTGACAACAAACGATAGAAGAAAACTAGTCACAACAGAGATGAAGTGTCTACGCAGAATGCTGGGTGTAACAAGAAGAGACCGGTTGAGAAATGAAAAGAACATCAGGAAAAAAAAGTGGTGCACCTCAAAGAGCAATGCTGCTCCGATACAATGGGTACAAAGCAAAAGGCCGGCCACGCAAAAGATGGACCTCAGAGATAACAGAGGCGACGAAAGAGACTATCTACGAAGCGCATACTAGGGCCCGTTTTAGAAATCTCTTCCTGACCTGACGCTGTGAGGCATACAGGATTCGAGAAAGAAAGAAAGAAAGATACTTCAAAGAATGAAAGTAACACTGGACAACAAAATTAGGATAGAACAAGCATGTTTCAGGAAAGGAAGATCATGCATAGACCACATTTTTTTTACACTGCGACAGATAGTTGAATAAAGCAATGAATGGAATAGTTCCATCTACATGGTTTTTGTTGACTTTGAAAGAGCATTTGATAGCCTGCACAGGGAATCGCTTTGAAAGATACTCCGTCATTATGGAATACCAATACAGATGGTCAGTATAATTAAAGCATTATATACGGACTTTCAGTGTCAAGTAGTATGCAATAGTCAGCTAACAGAGTGGTTTGAGGTCAATACAGGAGTTAGACAGGGATGTATTCTTTCACCATTCCTGTTTAACCTTGCCATGGACTGGTTGAAGATAGAAACCATAAAGATAACAACAGAGGCATTCGATGGACACTTACATCAGTTCTGGAAGATTAGGAATATGCTGATGATATTGGTCTTTTGGCCAGCAGATACGAGGATGCTCAAAGGAAATTAGATACACTTTCCAGAACAGCTCAAACAATAGGGCTTAAAATAAATATTGCGAAAACGAAGGTAATGAGAAATAATCATAAATTTGAGAGCACAATTGTATTACAAAGGAAGTCGTAGAGGAAGTCCAGAATTTTGTTATACCTGGGAAGTACATTATCGCAAGATGTGAAACACGTACAAACAAAGTACTATAGTTTTACAAAATACATAAACAGTGACGATAAACAGCAACGTTTCGACCAACAAGGCCTTTATCAAGCAAACGAACAAACAGGAGTGACAAATTAAAATGAAACACAAATGGACGACCAAATACCAACGTATCTAAGGAAAATCTGGAATAAAAACGAATAACGAAATAAATGTAACACAAAAACACACATAAAAACTAGAAATAGAAAAGAAACAATGAAACATCTAGTAAACGTTCAGCAAATTTCTCGCCAGGAGGCTCTCTCTAACCAGCATAGAACTTCCAATTCTGACAAGGTGAAACTTGTCTTAACTTTCCACCCTCATAGTTCCCTTGTGAAGAAAGTCTTATTCCGTCATCTCTCCATTCTTCAGTCTGATCCTGATACACGTTCAATCTTCCAACACTATCCTTTGGTGGCGTACAGACGGGACAGAAGCATATGTTGGTTCACAGTCGCCTCAAGCCTAACATCCAGAGTCATTTTGGCACCATCCAGTGTGGCCGTCGGCGCTGCAACACTTGTGCTATGTAATACAGACCCGCACGGTGTCTTTTCCAAAAGCCACGTTCGTTGTTGAAGACAGTTTCACGTGCGAGTCCGTAATATTATCTATGCCATTATCTGCAAGCGGTGCAACAAGGCCTATATTGGGAAACCGGCAGGAGACTCAGTGACCGATTCTCCCAACACTTGCGCGATATACGCCAATGCTCTGTGACCCTGTAGCTACCCATTTCAATGATACTGGCCATTCAGGAGCTTGCGATGTCCAGGTCACAGCCATCCGATCATGTTCCTCTGATGATCGTAGTCGATTTGCTCTGGAGAATCGGTTGATTTCTTTGTATGGTACCTTGCGACCACGCGGGCTCAACGTATTACATTCTTATGCTTCTTAGTACTTTCTCTTCCCATGCTTTGTAATCTCTATGGGTATATGTTGCATGTATTAGATTCTTATGCTTCTTAGTACTTTCTCTTCCCATGCTTTATAATCTATATGTGTATATGTTGCATGTATTCAAGTTATATATTTACTAGATGTTTCACTGTTTCTTTTCTATTTCTAGTTTTTATGTGTGTTTTTGTGTTACATTTATTTCGTTATTCGTTTTTATTCCAGATTTTCCTTAGATACGTTGGTATTTGGTCGTCCATTTGTGTTTCATTTTAATTTGTCACTCCTGTTTGTTCGTTTGCTTGATAAAGGCCTTGTTGGTCGAAACGTTGCTGTTTATCGTCACTGTTTATGTATTTTGTAAAACTATAGTACTTTGTTTGTACGTGTTTCACTATTTACCAAGTTTAACTGCAGTCTTCCCCCTATTTCGATATTTATCGCAAGATGGAAATTCAGAAAAGGATGTCATCGAAAAAATTAAGAAGACAAGACAAACTTTTGCGATGCACAAGAAAATTTGGAAAACAAAAGGACTAAATCGTAGGACAAAACTTAAAATATATAGAAGTAATGTACCGGGAGTGCTATTATACAGTAGTGAAAGCTGGAAAATGGCCCAACACATAATAAACAAGTTGGAGACATTTATAATAAATGTTTAAGAAGAATCCTGCAAATTTTCCGGCTAATACCATAACAAATGAGGAGCTTTTGAAACGAACAGACTGGGCATCCTTGGAGACCATCATTAAGAGACGAAGATGGAGGTGGTTGGACATGTATGTCGATGCCACTGGGGGCATTGACTGAGACAGCTCTCAGATGGACAGCGGATGGGAAGAGAAGGCATGGGCGTCCAAAGGAAACATGGAGAAGAACGGTGGAGAGAGAATTGAAGGAGTGTAGCCTAACGTGGGAGATGGTTGGTAGAAAGGCAGTAGAACGGCAACAGTGGAAGTCTCTTGTGGAAGCTTTATGTGTCAATCGAGACACGAAGAGGATATAGATAGAATTGTATCTCTTATTGTCACACCTGCAGCTCTTCTAAGACACCTCATCTCCGTCGCTATGATTTTCCGCTCATTAGCTGCTGTTATTGGCCATGTTTGACACTAGTCACATAGTGTTGGCCAGAAAAATTGTTCTTATGAGATTTGCTTTAGTTGTTAGCGGTATCTCTTTATGTGACAACAGTGATGTTAACTGTCCCAGTGCCTGGTTAGTTTTTGTGCATCGATTGTTGATTTCGCTATCGATACTTCCATCTGCTGTGAAAATTGCTCCTAAGTATTTTCCCTCAATGGTTTGTTTTATTTCTGCATTCTGGAGTTTTATTGTAAGGCTTTCTGGTTGTCTACTTATTGTCATTGTCTCTGTCTTTATTATATTTATTTTCATGTTGTACTCCTCACCCTTGATGTTAACTAAGCTCAAATGGTTCTGGAGAGATTCTTCATTTTCTGCAATCAGTACTTGGTCATCTGCAAATAAAAGTTCTGAAATATTATTTTCTTCCTCTATTCCTGCTTCTCTACTTATGTTGTCCATGTATGTTATAAACACCAGTGGGGAGAGCACACCTCCTGTCTAACTCCTGAGTTTACTGTGAATGTTTTTGATGTTCCGGCTTGTGTTCTTATGTAAATTTTACTTGAAATGTAAAAGCTCGTGCAGACCTTGATGAGATGTTTGCTGATTCCCATGTTCATTGGTTGATCAATCCGTCGCCCGTGTGGTGCCGGGGCCTGCAATGGAAGCAAAGAATAGTACCACTGCAACCTACAAGTCATGCCGTAAGAGGTGACTGATGAAGGCCCAAGGGATGCTACCCTAGTAAATAAAAAGCAGCGCAGACATCGAATGTGCTGGCCTACTTATAGGCGCATAACTGGAACAACGTAAATCGCTCTTAGGCTCAGATCACATACAAATCACACAGAGTGGTTAACAAGTGGTCGATATGGAGCGTTTGAAGAAGAAGAATAAGAAAAAGGAGATCAATAAACGTTTTGTTCATTGGTTGATCAGTATTTGACTCCTTATTGTTCATTGGTTGATAAGTAAGTGACTCCTGAATCTTCATTGGTTGATCAAAAAGTGATTTCTGAATGTTAATTGATTGATCAATACGCAAATCCTGTATGTTCATTGGTTGACCAATAAATAGTTCCTGAATATTTATTGGTTGATCAATGAGTGACTCCGAATGATCATTGGTTGATCAATAAAGTGATTAATAAATGCTCATTGGTTGATCACAAAGTGTTTCATGAATGTTCAATCGTTGACCAATAAGTAATTCTTGAATGTTCGTTGGTTGATCCGTGGCCCCCAGTACCATAAGACCTACTAGCTCAGACGAGAATTCGATGATTCCTGTTTAATGGGGGCTGGTTTTCGTATATGTTTGGTAGAACACTGCAAGCTTTTTGCGATTTTACTCAATTTTATGAGGCAATGGTTATTTACTGAAGACAAATGTTAATAATACTGAAAATGCGTAGCTTTAAACTTAACTTGTAACATAATATAACATTGATTTAGCATGTTCTTTTAATTTTTAAAACGAATGAGTCTTTATACAACAATATTGGAATGAGAGGACCATGCGACGATTGTTGTCTTATTTCCTAGAATTGTGTGCCTGAGCTTGCCGGCCTTATGTTATCGGAGGGCACGGTTGATCAATAAGTAATTCCAGAATATTTTCCATTTAATTTGTTGATATTGACAGTTTTCTATTTCAGTTTTATATAGTTCATTTCACAATTTGTTGATATTGACAAGTTTTTTCAGTTCATATAGTTCATTTTCTACTTAATTTGTTGATATTGACAAGTTTTCTATTTCAGTTTTACATATAGTTCATTTTCTATTTCTTTCTTTTTCTTCCTTTTTCGAATTATATTTTGCCTTACAGTGTCAGGATAAGAAGTGATTTCGATGAAGGCTTTTGTGTGCGCTTAATAAATAATGTTTTCACTGCCTCTGTTATTTCTGTGATCCACCTTTTGTGTGTACGACCTTTGCATTGTATCTATTGTGTCGTATAGTATTGTCTTTGAGTGCATTGTATCTATTTGTAGTGTATTGCTCTTTGAGGTGCAGTGTATCTATTGTGTCGTAGTAGTATTGCTCTTTGAGGTGCATTGTATCTATTGTGTGTAGTATTGCCTTGAGTGCATTGATCTTGTGTCGTAGTCATTGTTTTGAGGTGCATTGTATCTATTGTGTGGTAGTAGTATTGCTCTTTGAGGTGCATTGTATCTATTGTGTCGTGTATGCTTGAGGTGCATTGTATCTATTTGTCTGTGTTTGCTCTTTGAGGTGCAGTGTCTGTTTGTAATCTGCCTATGTGGACGAACCATTTAATTTGTTGATTCTTGGTAACTTTCAATTTTGCTGTTGTAGCCTTTTTATTACCGATGCCTTCATTTCTTCTTCTTCTTCAGCGATCTCTGATCACGTGTTTAGTTTAATGTAGACCACAAACTGGGGAGTCAGCATCATGTCTGTCAGGATTCCCTAAAGCTTAGATTTTAGGTATCGATCTCTTCTTGGATACTTCCATCACTGTTCGTAGAACTTAATCTATGAAAAATGTGTTTTCTATTTCAATTTTATATATTGTCAAGTTTCCCCCACTTTAATTTCTTCTTTCAGTATTTGGTAGTGTCACGTTCTCCAACTCAACTTGCATCTTCATCACATATTGCCATCTCAATACTATCTTGTTATAGACGTCAACTCATATCTACAGTCTCCTGCTGAATATCTTCATCACTAAAACTTTTCTTTTATAGACGTAACTCATATCTACGTCTCTGTGAATATCTTCATCACATATCAATACTATCTTTATGACGTCAACCAATCTACAGTCTCTCAATATCTTCATCAATATCAATACTATCTTGTTATAGATGTCACTCATCTACAGTCTCTGCTGAATATCTTCATCATATCATACTATCTTGTTATAGATGTCAACTCATATCTACAGTCTCCTGCTGAATATCTTCATCACATATCAATACTATCTTGTTATAGATGTCAACTCATATCTACAGTCTCCTGCTGAATTATGTATGCTTTCTAGTAACCTGCCTCAATATGCTTACGTTTCCAATGACAAATTATCATGTATTTTTGTGATTGCTGTAATTGCTTCCACGTTGTTATCGCTTTCAAATTGACAAATGTCCGAAGGCTAAACTGGCATATCAAATATCCATAAAATATCCATGTTTTAAACCATTTATTCGCTGGAAATTTACAATCCGTCGTTTACTTGATTTCCCTCAAAAACAATATTTTCATCTTATTTTATGACTTCACAAACTTTTTTTTGTTAGAATGAAACACATTATTTTTGCTCTGTTTATAGAATGATAGAATTATATTATCGAAAGCGCATGTGTTGAAATGAATTGGTCAGATTTATATCAAAGCGTATGTGTTAAAATGAATTGGTCAGATTTATATGTGTTTTTTCTTCTTCTTTGCTTTCAAATTGCATTCAAAGAGTCTATCGAGCGACGTTGTAATTGGCTTTTTCGTTCTCCTTTTTGGCTTTATATCAAATGCAGTTTAAGCTGACAGTTATATCTGCATCTGTTTGTAATTTGTTGCTTTCAGTTATCAGTTATATAAGGACTATCATCATAGCACCCTGGGCATGTCCATAGGTGCTCCGATCTCCGCCTCAACAAATCCAGCAGCATCCAGCTGCCCAACACGCCAGTTCGATGTTGATTAATCAATCTCTTTGCATATTTGTATGTCGTTCTCTCTCTGACTATCATTCTTAAGCCGTTTTTATCATTCTATTGTGATATATAAACATCCAAACATCAGAACGTGATGTGCGTGTACAAGCCTTCAGTACAATTGGAGCTCAATTACTTATCCTTCGGTGGTGTGTCTGATTTCAACCATCGTTTGTGTCGGTTCGCTTCCGCTAGTCTTTTGCTGTCCCCAGCCAAAACCCACAAGGCAGCAGGTTGCCATTTTCTTTTAGGGCAGCGATCCTTAGACGGCCTGCCCTCTCCCAGGCTTATGAGCGTCATCTGCATAGCAAAACCGGTGTTTCAATGGACACCTTGGTTTGCCGCCCGTTCAATTTGTGTACGGTTTGCTCCGCTAGCCTTTGATTGTCCCCAATCAACTACAAGGCAACAGTAGTTCCCTACGAGCGGTAACGCGCACTGGTTTTACCTCTGCTAGGCTTTCCAGTTGTTCTGCTCATTTGGGTGGGACGCACACCTTCTTACCTGCCGCGCTTGCCGTGCAATGCCTGCCTCGCTTGCCGTGCCTGCCTCGCTTGCCGTGCCTGATATGCTTGCCGTGCCTGCCTTGCTTGCCATGCCTGCCTCGCTTGCCGTGCCTGCCTCGCTTGCCGTGCCATGCTACCGCGCTCTGGCTTTACCTCTACTGAGCTTACCAGTTGTTCTGCACATTTGGGTGAGACGCACACCCTCTTGCCTGCCATGCTTGCAGTTTGTCGCGCTTATCTTGAATGCCATGTCATGCTCGCCTGCAGCTCGGAGGGGTCCAATATCGCTTTGCCAGCGTGCGTGCTTGCTCTGCCCTGGTGCCTTCCTCACCATTTCCGTCAATTCCTGTCAATTCCCTATGTGCTCGCATTTTCCTGGGCTGTTCGACTCCAAGGGGACAAAATCGAGTTTCGCCCCATGAGGAAAGACGTACAACTGAACTCGACTTCCAACATACTCATCGGCTCAAGAGAGAGGTCTAAAGAGAGAGCATGCGCGGGCTTCGAATATCGCCATACGCGTATCAGCGTCTCTTCGATGGCTTTGAGTCGTTCCCCCATCTCTGTGATGAGGGTCAAAGTTTTAGCATTTTGTGTTGATTTTAAAATGAATTCGTCTATATACACCAATACTGGAATGCGAGGTCACGTGGTGTAGTTTGGGTCTGATTTCCCATAATTCTTACCTGAGTCCGAAGGCCCATACTTTTATAGTTGGCTCTGGATAAGTGCTTGTAATGTGGTCTATGTTGTCATTAGAATCTATAACCCTCTTGAGTCCGAGTCGATAGGCGAACACTTATACATTACATTATTCCGCCCCACTATCATGCAGTATACTACTTATTTGTATTACTTTACTATTTGTAGCTACAATTTAAAATTGTAAGGTTTAGCAAGAAGAGAAAGAATGGATTTTATTAGAAAATACATTACATTTGATGGTAGTGTGTTTGGTATTCCACGGTAGTAGTTAATGGTTCAGAATGAGTTAAGATAATAAACGTTCATTATTTTATTTGTTTTATATATCATGTTTGTATATGTTTTTATTTACTGTAGCAAGGTGTTATGGCTGGTTTCGGAATGCAAGCAACGAGACTGCACAGTATTGATGCTATTCTAGGTCTCGGTGTTACTGGCGATGATTCCTTTAGGGAGATTAGCTGCACGGGGAACCAAGACACAGAAAGGCTAGAACACATTTCTACAACAGCTAGTGAAGAATTTCGAAAAGGTCAGAGACATTTTATAAATAGTGTTCATAAATTGTATTTATATTAAATGTGTAATAGTTCTTATGTGTTACCAGAGCCAAACATGGACAATGAGTAAATCACAGTCGCAAAAGTAATTACATGTAAATGGATGCTAGAAAGTACACTCATCAGAAAAGACAGTCTCATCAACATCAGAGAATGGAACAGAGCCTTCCAAATAAGAAACAGAATGATGGTTAAACTAATAAGAATGGAACAAACTACACCGTATGAGCGACTTAATAAGAAACCGAGAAATAGGGCAAGGAAGAGTTAATGAAAAAGAAGATGGTTAGAGGACATAGCAAAATCTGTCAAACAAAATTTACTATCATCTAAGCCACTAAGAAGCGCAAGACAAACGTAAACACGACACTGGCAACATTCTGTAACAGTGACGGAAAAGAAGAAGAATATTGCACTATTTTTAAAAGATGTTTAGAACTGCAGAATCTTCCCCAATGTATCGATTGTACTATACGTAGTCGACATAGAGTAGTCGGACAAGTACGTAACATAATACGTCATCTGGCCATACAGTAGTCGGAATGACGTGTGAGACAAGTAAGAAGTCAATATTTGTGCATAGTTAGTTTTCATAGGATGATTTAGGACTTTGTAGTCGACTTCCTCCTCCGAATGTATCGATGTGTGACATAGTACGTAGTCGGACATGGTATGTAGTCGGACATAGTACGTAGTCGGACTTCAAATCCCTTGATCCTTTACTTCAGGATCTGAGTTACTAATACCTCGTGTAAGTCGGTGTAAGACTTGCCTGAATGACGACAATGGTGATAAGGAAAGCAAGTCTCCACGCAAAAATCAGTTAGTGTGGCCATATTAGACACCACGACTACGCCTGAATTCATAGTGGGTGGACTGCAGAAAAAGAGGAATAGAAATTAAATTAAACATAAGGTTGATGGTGTTGATCTTTTAACAAGAGTAAATCTGAGCAAAGTAGCTCTAGCGGAGCAAAGTAGCTCTAGCGGTATTGAAAATGAAAATCATGATCTGATCCGCTCTGACCATATCAGGTTTGTAAGTTTCCTCACATCGCATATCAGGTTTGTAGGTTTTCTCACATCGCATATCAGGTTTGTAGGTTTTCTCACACGCATATCAGGTTTGTAGGTTTCTACATCGCATATCAGGTTTATAGGTTTCCTCACACCGCATATCAGGTTTGTAGGTTTCCTCACATCGCATATCAGGTTTGTAGGTTTCCTCACACCGCATATCAGGTTTGTAGGTTTCCTCACACGCATATCAGGTTTGTAGGTTTACTCACACGCATATCAGGTTTGTAGGTTTCCTCACACGCATATCAGGTTTGTAGGTTTCCTCACACGCATATCAGGTTTATAGGTTTCCTCACATCGCATATCAGGTTTATAGGTTTCCTCACATCGCATATCAGGTTTGTAGGTTTCCTCACACGCATATCAGGTTTGTAGGTTTCCTCACACGCATATCAGGTTTGTAGGTTTCCTCACACCGCATATCAGGTTTGTAGGTTTCCTCACACGCATATCAGGTTTATAGGTTTCCTCACATCGCATATCAGGTTTATAGGTTTCCTCACACGCATATCAGGTTTGTAGGTTTTCCCTACATCATATCAGGTTTATAGGTTTCCTCACATCGCATATCAGGTTTATAGGTTTCCTCACACCGCATATCAGGTTTATAGGTTTCCTCACACGCATATCAGGTTTTAGGTTTCCTCACACCGCATATCAGGTTTGTAGGTTTCTCACGCATATCAGGTTTGTAGGTTTCTCGCCTGAGTGGTTACCGGGGCCCAAATTTGGGGTGTAAAGAATGGAACCACTGTTACCTGCCACGCATGTCGTAAGAGGCGACTAGGGAGGTTTGGCTGAAATCGGATGCACATGTCCTAAACGTGTAGAAATATATGCGTTTAGGGGCCTACCAAACCAATGTGCAACGTATACACGTTCTTGGCAAAGATTAAACATATCACAAAGAGTGATTAAAATTGGTCGTAAAGAATGAACGCAAAGAAGAAGAAGAGTAGGTTTCCTCACACCACATATCCTTGACAGTACGTCGCCATTAACCACAGTAAACGATTCGTTGATTTTCTAGGCACCACTTGTATGTTCAGTAGTTTCCCATTGCTTTCAGAACGGTGAGGTCTAGCGGTATTAGGTGGAGGAAAAACCCTGAAAATACTAATAGAATGTAAAACAGTAATGACTTACTTGATTTATTCCTCTCCTCTTCTCGTGGAGCATAGGGTCTCAACAGTTGTTCATCACTTTTCCCAGTTTATGGTTGTTGTCTTTATGGTCTACTAGGATAGTCCAGCACCATTCAGTTCATCAAAAAGACTTTGTCTCCAGATCTGTTTAGGGCGTCGACTTTTTTCCTTTCCTTGAGGGTTCCACTCAAGTTTTTATCTAGTGACACTCGACTGTGTCTTCCGTAGGGTATGCCCGACCCATCGCCATTCTCTCCACTTAATCTGTATCATCATGGGTTCCTCTCCTGTTCTTATCATAAAAAACAGTAATAGCAAAACTGATATCATCAACATTAATAATAATTACAAAAGAAGATAACAGGTAAATATGAACCAGTGTTGTGCATCAACTATCTCAACCAGTGTTGTGTATCACCTATCTACCAGTGTTGTATAAGTATTCAACCAGGTTATCAATATCTCAACCAGTGTTGTGCATCAACTATCTCAACCAGTGTTGTGTATCACCTATCTCAACCAGTGTTGTGTATCAACTATCTCAACCAGTGTTGTGTATCAACTATCTCAACCAGTGTTGTGTATCAACTATCTCAACCAGTGTTGTGCATCAACTATCTCAACCAGTGTTGTGTATCAACTATCTCAACCAGTGTTGTGTATCAACTATCTCAACCAGTGTTGTGTATCAACTATCTCAACCAGTGTTGTGTATCAACTATCTCAACCAGTGTTGTGTATCAACTATCTCAACCAGTGCTGTGTATCAACTATCTCAACCAGTGTTGTGCATCAACTATCTCAACCAGTGCTGTGTATCAACTATCTCAACCAGTGTTGTGCATCAACTATCTCAACCAGTGTTGTGTATCACCTATCTTCCAATATGTTGTGTAACAATTTTCCAATATACAACAATACGTCACAGACAACGAGTGAGGAAAGAACATTACAATTTTATTGGGAGACATAAAACGCAACAATAGGATCAGATAACAATAGCTTTGAAGAAATGTTGGAGAAACATGAGCTATGGATTATGAATGATAATAGAGATTTTAAAGTTATAATTTGTTGTTTTTAAAACTAATTATTTTAGGAGGAAGCATGTTCCCACACAAGTAGAAGTGGATAACTGAAGGGTAGAAGGAGGAGTGCGTTTAGTGGCGATCTACCGGAACCATCAATATGCATACATTTCAACATCTGCTGGGGAAGACTGGGCGTCTATGGGTCTGCCCAAAACATCAGTTTAGTAACCAGTATCCACACAATCTTTGGCAGCAATGTAAACAAAGAGGATGGAACATATAGAAATGTCAAAATAAGAATACAGAAGGCAAGGGTAGCTTTAATCGCACTGGGAAACATATGGAAGTCTAAAGAAATCAAATCTAGAACAAAAGTTAGGATATTTAACTCCAATGTTAAAGCAGTTCTGTTGTATGAGTCAGAAACATGGAGAACTACTAAGAAAAATAATGCATAAGTTGCAAAAATTCATCGACTGATGTCTGCATAGAATAGCGGGACTAAGATGATATGATGGGATCACAAATGAGGAATTTATGGAGAGACCACGACAGATTCAAGTGAACCAAGAGGTTAAAAAAAAAGAACATGTTGCTGGATAGGACACACTTTGAGAAAATCAAAGGTAATATAACAAGACGAGTCCTATCCTTGAACCCACAGGGATAGCGAAAGACAGGGAAGCTTAGAAATACATATAGAGACGACTTTTGTATGGAGCTGCAGAAGACAGCGAGAGATTGGAAGACTTTGCATGAGTTGGTTGAGGGCCTATACCCTAATCGGGGTAAACAAGACATGAGAGAAAGAGAATCACACAATAGTGTAGACAAAGCAACATGGATAGCATCAGATAATTGAACAGAAATCAGATTGAAGATATCGGGAGGTATAAACAAGATGTTTAGATTATTACTTCACAAAAAAGACAAGAAGAAATCAGTTGATAAAAGAGACTGAAGAGACTTAGGTGCTGTTATTATAAGAAATATAAGGGACCTCTATAAAACAACATTAAGAATTTACAGAAAAAGAAGGCAATTCAATAGTCACATTATAAACAAAAATGAACAGGTGACAAACATTATAAAAATGGAAATAAAGATATGAACAGAACATTTCAACGTAATTTGTAATAGAACAACTCCACAAGATCTACCAAATATACAAACTTCACAAAGTGAGTGAAAAGGTTAACTATGAAAGACGAAATATTAAAGAGCGATTGATTGGACCATCATAGTGTTCGCCTTTCGTGCTAAACGTAACCAGTTCGCTCCCTCGTTGAGCCATCGGGATATTCTTCCAGAGATCCTTGATCTCGGTGAGAACGATCTCCAAGTTCTATCGGAGACGGACGATAAAACGTAGATCCCGTGTTCAATTTGAGCACGTTAAAGAACTATTGGCAGTTCAAAAATCGAGAAGAGTATGCTGGAAAGTCGATGCTGGAACAAAATTGGAGAAGAGTATGCTGGAAAGTCGATGCTGGAACAAAAATGGAGAAGAGTATGCTGGAAAGTCGATGCTGGAACAAAAATGGAGAAGAGTATGCTGGAAAGTCGATGCTGGAACAAAATTCATAATAAAGAAATAAAACGTAGAATTCTTCATGAAGAACAACTCACAGAAAAATGTACGATAAGAAGGGAGGTGTGGCAGAGATGACTTGTATCACTATCTCTCTACTTACAGACTACAGACTTGATTATTAAATATAATATTTTAGACATTAGCAACGGAATTCCAATTCAATGAGTAATTCAGTTTGTAAACCTGGATTTTATAGATGATCAAGTCAAGCTCTTGTTTGGCTAGTATTCTCACTACTAGACTAAAACATTTTATTATATTAGAGAACAGCCACAGAATGTATGATAAAAATGCAAGCAACAAGAGTAGTCAGACTACACTATTATATCTATATATATATATATATATATATTGTCAGCAAAATTTTAAAAAAATTAAAGGAAAGTAAGATATCAAATCAAAAGAGGAACTTGAACAGCAAAAGCGGCATTAAGTGCGCTGGTAATTATATAATTATATGTGATCAATGGTAAAGATGGTAATACTAAGCTAATGATAGTTGACTAATATTTCATGTCTGTTCATATGTACGACTCTGAAACATGAACTAAAATACAACAACAAACGATTACACAAGATATATATGCTTTCATAAATTGGTTAGTCAGTAGTGGAAATAAAAAATTGGAAATGATATGAACAAGTTGCTAATGAGAGAAACTTATGACAAGAACTAAACCAATGAATTTGAGTACTTTCGATAAAACACTGGTATTGCATATCACATATATGTATCTATGGACTTTTACATTTCACATACATTAAGAAGATCATCACATATTATATAAAGTTAGGCCTTGTTCCGAAACCCGCAGTGAAATAGAATTAAAAACGATTCTAAAATGTTCTTGAAGAAGTGAACAGCAAACGGACTTTATAACGTGTTTATGTGTTTGGAAAGGAAATGCTAGGAAAGGATTCCTTTCTATAGGAAAGAATAGCTAACATTTGTTGAATACCTCTACCACAGAAAGAAAAGGAATGATCGATAGAAAATTAAATATATTGATTTTAAGTATGTATGTTCAGTACATTTTCCAAAAATTGTAATTAATTTGGCATGAAATTGGATACATCCTCTTCTTCTTTGAATTCTCCGTATTGACCACTCTGTGGGATTTGTGTGTGATCTGAGCCTAAGAGCGATTGTACGTAGTGCCAGTTATACGCCTACAAGTAGGCCAGCACATCCGAATTCTGCAATGCCTTTTATTTACTAGGGTAACTTCCCTAGGCCTCTACTTTAGTCGCCTCTCACGACATGCCCTGTAGGCAGCAGTAATACAATTCTTTGCTTCCCTTTCAAGCCCAGGCAACATACAGGCAGAAATTTGAAACAGGAAGTTATATAAAACCAGATTTAATGACGTATTAATTAGTACCAGATTACGTCATACACTAAATATAGTATATATACACGGACAGCTTACTCAAGACACGAGAGGAGACTTAACATCTTTCACCTTCGATGTCTCCGCAAGATTATGAACATCAGGTGGTACGACAACTCTGAAGTAATGCAGCGTACAAACCTGCCTTTCATCATGGGCATGCTTAGCAGTGGACGACTAAGATGGTTGGGGCATGTGAGAAGAATGGAAAATTGTCGCATACTAAAATAAATGTTTTGTGAACTTTGGAGGGGAAGAGGCACCAGGGCAGACCACTGCTCAGATACAAAGATGTCTGCAAAGCCTCAATGAAAGACTTCTCTATAGGTCCCAGCACATGGGAAAAACTAGCTGATGACAGAGTTGTGTGGAAAGCCATATTGGCAGGGGCGCAGAGTCTTTGAGAAGAGACTTATGTATGAGCTGAAAGACAAGAGAGAAAAGTGAGAACTCAGAAGTTATCACAGTAAAACACTTGCTAATTGACCGTCTGTAAAGACGAAAAAGACCATACATGCATATATTTGTTTATGTTCTCATGATTAAATGTACTATTATGCAAGTAAATATTACATTTGTTTCATTGTATAGTTACTTATCTCATCTGCTTAACTAGACATAGTAATTTACTAGATGTTATATATAATTCTACGACAATAGCCGCACACTGCTCTACAGCGTGCTCCTTTGAACGCCATTCGCCGTACGCTGCGCCATTCGAGTTGTTTCGTTTATACAAGTTTTTCTAGTTTTATTTCTACTATTTTACTTCTACTACTTTTTAACCTTGTTATTCTAATAATTAGATTGTCCAGATTTCTTCATATTAGAATATAATAAAATATTTATGTTTTTTATTGACGAGTAGTTATGATTTTTGTAATTGCTTTTTTGGCTTCCTTGAATTAACTGTGTGCAACAGAGGAAATAACTGTGTGCAACAGAGGAAATAACTGTGTACAACAGAGTAAATAACTGTGTACAACAGAGTAAATAACTGTGTACAACAGAGTAAATAACTGTGTACTGGAAGAGTTACATAAATGAATAATCAATAATTTAATTGAAACATGTATTTATATTTTGTGAGATGAATTTGTGTAGTGCATAAGCATTCGTATGTGGATTCGGACACAATAGGGTTGTTAGTTCAATCCCACACTCGACGATCCATACGTGAGGAAAGGAATTGACCCTCCTACCTCCTGCTCAATAGAGTCTGGAAATGTGAAGTGACTTCATACCCTAAGATCTCAAAAGTACTACGGGAAATTGTATTGTTGTATAGATATGTTTATATGTAAAATACTCCACAAATTAATATAGATCAATAAA
Organism: Arion vulgaris; assembly: GCA_020796225.1. Taxonomy (NCBI): domain Eukaryota; kingdom Metazoa; phylum Mollusca; class Gastropoda; order Stylommatophora; family Arionidae; genus Arion; species Arion vulgaris. Next base: position 109,016,940 of record CM036753.1, on the reverse strand, counting down.
TATATTATCTGCACTGCACAAAGTGCTATGATATAGCATACACTAAAGGTATCGATTTGAGGACAAATGTGACTTGGTGGTAAGTCGCTTCCCTCTCAATCCAAATGTACTTGGATCTTTACCCCGTTTGAAGCATTCCGGATATTTTAAAGAGATCCACGATTGTATTGTAAGTGGGATCAAGTAGCTAGTCATATCAGAGACAAACGAAAACATCTTTTCAAGCTGAGCGCATAAAAGAGTGCTTGGTAGTTGGAAATCGATCAGCGAAGGCTGCAAAATCCCGGACAGGACAAAAGTCATTAAATATTAAAATAAAATTCCCAAAAAAAACAATGTCACCATCTTTCAAATTACATAGAGGACTTATGCCTGTACTGTTGAGTTTCTTGTACTACTCTGAAATCTTCTGTGTACGTAAGAGATTGGAGCACACATGGCTATTCACCGACTAACAAAGATGATGATCCAATCAATCAAATTGATTGATTTATTACTACTATATTTATTGAATCACAAATAAACCCATGTGTTCCTGGGGCTGGCAAGGGGAGCAAATAATATTAGTACTGCGACCTACAAGGCATGTTATAAGAGACGACTAAGGTAGGAGACTTGGGAATCTTATCCTAGTCAATCAAAAGCGTGGCAAAAATTGGATGTGCTGGTCTACTTGTAGGGACATAACTGGCACAACGTGTAATAGTTCTTTAGTATCGGATCACATACAAATCGCAAAGAGTAGTTAACAAATGATCGATATTGCGTGCTCGAAGAACAACAAGACAAATCACAAATACTATATTTGTTTATTTACAACTAGTGAATTGATGGTTTGTAGATACTGTATAATTTTCATTACAATTATTACATCTTCTATTTGTACACTAGTTTTATTGATTTATAAATATTCGGTTTACTAACTCATAATTACTACATCTTCTGATTTACAAATACTACATGCATTTACTCTCAAATACTAGATTTTTAAAATATGAAAATCGTTTGATTTCTTAAGTTACCTACTCTCTACAGAATTTATTGATTGCTATATCATATATATTGTTCCATTCAAAATTATATTTTTGTTGTATCAAAAACTACATAAATTTATTGATAGAATATTTGATATTTTTATTGTGTTAGAACTGAGTTTAACGATTTATCATGTACTACGTAAATGTATTAACTGGTAAGTTAATTAGTTTTCTTGTTTCTTAGACGGGTAATGTCAGTTCAAAATCCATGATTGTAGTAGAATTTTTCCTGATCGTCAACGACTCTTCCTTCGACACCGCATCAATTATATACATAAGAAGCAGTGGAAAGTAAAGAAGAACTTCGTGATGCATCTCCCTCTCTCTCTCTCTCTATATATATATATATATATATATATATGATGATGATGCTCGTCCATCACGGGTGATGATGACCACACAAATTTTCATCCATGGGAACGTAGTTGCGTTATATTTGTCTGTGTGTGCCTAGATGATTAGTGAGCCCGATACGGGCTTGAAATGTTCTTGTACAGTGTGGGCAAGGTATACTTGCACTTGTGGAAAGTTTTATTGCCTTTTTATTTTGACGTTTTTGTTCCATCCGTGCTGTTCTACCTGCCTCGCAGGCCGATGAACTGTGTCGAAGAAGTGTGCGCCAGGCTGATCTGTCTCGAGCAACATTCTCCCAGTTGTTGACATCTATGCCAAAGGATTTCATCGAGTTCTTGAGTGTATCTTTGAATCACTTTTTCTGACCACCCTGTGAGCGTTTACCGCTATGCAGCTCACTATAAAAGAGTCGTTTGGGTATTCTGCAATCTGGCATTCGAGCCACATGTCCTGCCCATGGTGTCTGGGACTGCATCAAGATTGTATAGATGCTGGGAGAGCAGCTCTTTTTAGGACCTCTGTATCTGGGATCATGCCATTTGATGTTCATTTATATATCTCTCTCTCTCCATATATACTAAATGCTACAGAAAGATCCTATGAATACCATGGACAGAAAAAAGAAATAACACACATGTCCTGAAAGAACTAAATATTAAAGACAATTGGCTGATAAACAACATACTATACAGAAAAATTACGTACTTTGGTCACATCAAGCATGACGATGGCCTGGAAAGAACAATACTAGAGGGCAGGGTTCCAGGACGCAGAGGCAGACAAAGAAGAAGATGGCTACAAGATATTAAAGAAACCATGAACATGACCATCAACAAAGTGGGGAACTGGCAAGAGACAGAGTGAATTTCAGATGTGCTGCAAAGAGAGCAACGTCCTATAAAGGATACGCACCTTGATGATGATGATTCATTGCTTTCAGTTCTTGTTCTACAGTTCACTTCCTGGTCGTTTTGAGTCTTCCACGCTTTCGTTTACACTCTGATGTCCTTCTCTTTGCAGCTTTCGTGACAGAGTTATTCTCCATGCGTATCAGGTGTACGATCCATCTCCAACTTCTCTTTTGTATTCCTGATGCATATCACATCATTTATCCCGTGCCAACCATTTTTTTTTAAAACACACCTAGTTAACATAGACGTTATAACTCATGGTATAATAAAGGGTTCTTTAGTGATACTTGTTACTGTACACTTATTGATTTAGAACAAAATATAATTATTGATTTAGAACAAACTATAATTATTGATTTAGAACAAACTATAATTATTGATTTAGAACAAACTATAATATTGATTTAATGAACGCGAATTTTATTTTTCTTCTATCTTTCTTTCCTCTAATCCTGTTTTGCCTCACAGCGTCAGGAAGGACAAGAAGAGATTTCCAGAACGGGTTTTTGTGTGCTCTTCATAAATACTGTTTTGTCACCGCTTCTGTTATTTCTGACGTCCACCTTTTGTGTAAACGGTATTAATAATGAATTTATTTATCTAACCTAAATTAAATTGATCACTTTCTATAATAAAATCACTGCAGATATTCCATTCAAGTTTGTATATGAACGTATGATGTATATGAAAGAGCAAATAATATAAGTGATGGTGAAATCATGTTAGTCTAGAGATACAATGGATGTAGTAGGGTTATGAAGGAGTGTGATTTCTGCTTCTCTTTACACATTTTATGTCAATAACTTGGCTAAGTCTGGTTTCACCAGTTTTCAGAACCTTGTAATATTAATTGTTAGTATTTTTCTTTGAACTAACATAAGAACAAAAACCAAGTGTTTAAGAGCTTGCGTTTTTCCCTTGGCAACATATAGTTGTGAGACATGGAACACTGCCAAAGCGGCGGAGAAGATGAATAATGCATTTGAATGCAAATGCTATAGAAGAGTACTTAGAATATCATGGACAGAGAAAAGAATAAATGCTTCTGTTCTGCAACAGCTTGATATTAAAGAGAGTTGGTTATTAAAGAACATAAAAGCGAGGAAATTTTAATATTTCGGACAAATCAAACGACATGAGTGCCTAGAGAACAAATCAAACGACATGAGTGCCTAGAGAACACATCAAACGACATGAATGCCTAGAGAAGATAATTTTGGAGGAAATGGTGTCAGAAAGAAGAATGAGAGGAAGACCTCGAAGACGATGGATACAAGATGTCATTGACGATCTGAGAATGACTGCTGCTGATGCCGGTCATCTTGCACAGAATAGAGTTTTTTCAGAACAGCTGTCATGAAATCCAATATTCGGAAGGGACAAGATACTTGATGATGATGATGATGATGATGATGATGATGATGATGATGATGATGATGATGATGATGATGATGATGATGATGATGATGATTTTACCTTATTCTAAAAGAGTGTCTATTAACGAAAGGTTGACATCATTGCACTGGGTTTCCATATATGACTTCGCCCCTCTCAGCAGAAGCGACACGCCATCTTCTTAAAGTGTTGCACAAAGCACGAACTTTGTAGTTGCAGAAATGTTGCAATAAATCTTCGAAAAAAATTCATCACTTAAACAAATGACCCAAAACAATTTCAAACCTAAAAACTTCAGAACACAAGGCACGAGCTATAGAGAAATTAGTTATTGGATGTGAGAGGGAATCAGTAAATTTATCCGTGTATGGGTGAGTCAGTCTGTGTGTGGGTGAGTCAGTCAGTGTGTGGGTGAGTCAGTCAGTGTGTGGGTGAGTCAGTCTGTGTGTGGGTGAGTGAGTGAGGGAGTGCGTTGTGTGAGTGAGGAAATAATAGAATCAGTGAGGGAGTGAGGGAGTAATAGATTCAGTATGTGAGTTGTGGATTGAATCATCGTGTAGTTGAGTGAGGGAGTAATAGATTCAATATGTGAGTTGGGGATTGAATCATCGTGTAGTTGAGTGAGGGAGTAATAGATTCAGTATGTGAGTTGGGGACTGAATCATCGTGTAGTTGAGTGAGGGAGTAATAGATTCAATATGCGAGTTGGGGATTGAATCATCGTGTAGTTGAGTGAGGGAGGGGGTAAGAGAATCAGTGAATGAGGAGTGAGTGAGAGTCAGCAAAAGAATTATTGAGTGAGGGATTGAGGGAGATAGATACTCTTCGAGTGAGAAAGTGATTCAGAGAATCATTGAATGAGTGAGTAAGTGAGTGAGTGAGTGAGTGAGTGAGTGGTGAGTGAGTGAGTGAGTGAGTGAGTGAGTGAGTGAGTGAGAAGAGATTATTCGAAGAGATCAAACGATTATTTATAAAACGATAAGAAATGAAAACATGAACACAAATTGAAGAAACTCAAAAAGGGCTTTTATTTCCTACTCGCTATGGTAAGATCTGTTTGACCACCATTGATACACAACATTTACTCGGCGACTTTGCGTAAATTATATTTCCTACAACCTTCTTGTCGGTGGGGACGAAAAGCAAACAGATAAATCCTCTTCAATGAGAAATAAGACGCAAATAAAACATGTTCTGTTTAATGTTCAGTCAGAAAGTGGGCGTATTCTGAAGTTTGTATTAAAGTAACTGAAGGAACTGCGAGTGAATGACATCCACAATGATGACCATGATCCCAACGGAAACTTTGAGAGCTGAGGTAGCATTGGGTTCGACCTGGCTGCATACAGCTGGTCCCTCAGACGATGCTCTCAAGGAACAAAAAAATATGTTGGCTCCCAGCAGGAGTCATGCCTCCTCAGTGAAACCTGTCACACCCATATAAAAGAGGAAATAATAACAGTAATTTTCTAGATCTCCATTGCTGAGGTGGGCATATTTACTGCAAATAATATGTTTTTCGCCGGAATGTTGTCAAGTTGCCTGGGGGCTGTTCCATCAAGGTGATTCCTGACGCCAGCATGGCTGACAGGGACATATTGAGGAGGTGACGCTAGAAGACATTCTCATAATTTCATCCCCTGCCTTCTGTGAATAAAGGTCCCCTCCTGTGAAGAAGAATCCCGTCGCTAGGTTTGAATGTTAACTTTGATATTTGCTGTGATTTGTCAGGAAATAAATAGACCCGCTAGCGCAGCCTGCATCAGACAAGACAAGAACACAGTTATATTTGTAAATGGAAGATGGCTTGCGGCTTCCCATACATATTTGAGTTTCTGTTATTCTTCCCCTCGTATTATTCTCAACCAGCTCTAATTAAATTAGTCCAAAAATAAATAATGGCCTAAATGTTGATTTCACGCCTGACTGATCATGAAAAGCTGTTATGCTAGCGGAGCTGCGAGTCATCACAAAAGATCGTGTGTTAGCCCAGGGACAGTAGCGGCATGAGAGTTCTTCAGCGGTACACGGTGAAGATTAGAAACTGACACCAGGATCCGGTGACGTCGCAGGCACTTTGCGAGCTGCCATTGCGTTTCTTTCAACGTCGCGAGCTGCCTTGCGTTGTTTCCATGGTGTCTGTCAATAGTGTTTAATCTCACGTTGACAGAATCTTCAAGATGTTAGTAGGAACGTTAGTAATAACTACATATGAGACCATTTTATACTAAGAGACCAAGTGCTTTCACATACTAATAACATAGAACATACTCAGGGACAGTAGCTGTCTTAAAGAAACCTTCTGACAATATAAATAATTGATAGTAGCATACATTTTAGTGTTTATCTTATCCAAACTTTCATACATTTTAGTGTTTATCTTATCAAACTTTCATACATTTAGTGTTTATCTATCAAACTTTCAACATTTAGTGTTTATTTTCATCCAAACTTTTCATACATTTTAGTGTTTATCTTATCCAAACTTTCATACATTTTAGTGTTTATCTTATCCAAACTTTCATACATTTTAGTGTTTATCTTATCCAAACTGCTTATCTGAGATTTACCAAACACTTGCTGAGAATATTGGACTTGCACGTTTCTCAGTTCTTTTTATAGTAATACTGATTGACTGTTTGATTGAGTAATTGATTGATTGATCTACTGATATTTACGAAGACTCATGACCTCTCCTGAAAATCATGGATTTTCTATGGATTGTAAACGAGTCGATTTTCTGAGCACCACTTATATATTCAGTAGTTTGCCATCTCTTTCTGAACTGTGAAGTCTATTTTTACCGTTCGTAAAAATTGAAGTACTTTGGACATATAAAAAGACACGAAGGGCTGGAAAAGACCATCATGGAAGGAGGCATCCCGGCAAAGAGGAGAAGAGAAAGACCACGGAGGAGATGGATTCATGATGTAACTGATGGTTTGAGCATGACAGGTGCAGAGGCAGGGCATCTGTCCTACGAGAGAGAGAAATTCCGAAGGACTGTTTATGTGTGAAAGTTCTGCTCAGGACAAGCAACTTGATGATGATGACAAGCTATTTGATGCCTGAAAAGCAGAGTGAGTGGTGTTTCTATTCATCAAGATACGGGAATCATCAGTATGCATACATTTCAACATCTGTTGAGAAAGACAAAACCAATGAATCTACCCAACGTATTGCTTCAGAGACCAATAACATGTATTTTTCTAGGTAGAAGCAGTTAATGAATACATGGAGAACACAAAATGAATACATGAATACCAAAAAAAATACATGGAGAATTACTACATCAAGTAAAAAATATCTTATATCTTGGGCAGATGTATAACAGAAATTAAAAAGAGAATAGGAATGGCCAAGGATAATTTCAATAGTTTGAGAAAGTTACTGACATCCAAACAAATATCAATAGTTTGAGAAAGTTACTGACATCCAAACAAATATCAATAGTTTGAGAAAGTTACTGACATCCAAACAAATCACAAACAGGCTAAAAATGAGAATGGTCATATATAAGAATGGTTATATATATCCTATATTAATGTATGGCCTGGAAACAAGGACAATGAACAAGCAGTTAGAAGACAGAATTGATGCATTTGAGATGTGGATATATAGAATGAACAAACAGTTAGAAGACAGAATTGATGTATTTGGGATGTGGATATATAGAAGAATAGGCAGAGTTTCATGGACAGAAAAACAGACAAATAAACAAGTTTTAGGAAAACTAGGCATGAAGAAACAATTATTAAGAGAAATAAAATTGAGACAAATAAAGTATTTTGGGCACATAAAAAGACATGACACCATGATAAAATGTTTACTATAGGGGAAAGTTGAGGGGGGAAGAGCTAGAGGATGACCGAGAGATAAGTGGGAGGGAAACTTTACGAAATGGACAGGTTACAGTCTGGCAGTGTTCAACACCAAGGCGAAAGACAAAGGATGCTGGAGATACATTGCAGCCAACCTTCGATGTGGAGACGGCACCTGATGATGATGATGAGAAGCAGTTCATTGCTCCGTCTCAGATATTGAACTTTTGGGACAATGTTTGAATTAAGAATTATCATCAGCATTGCATTTGGAAAATATGTCGTTTCTGTCTTGTTTTATACATAATTAATGGTTACTGGTTACTAAGTTAAGTTAATTGCATATCCTTTACAGGACTTTTCGAATCAACCCCAGCTTTTTAACGCTGTTTGTGTTTTTTCTAGGCATTATTACGTTCAGTAGTTTGCCATTGCTTTCTGAACGGGTGGTGCCATCGTCCTTTTGTAAAGATCCACGCGAAACAATTTGCAACCAAATTGTCCTCAGCGTGATTCGAACTCAGAACGTCGGGGTTAATAGACCGAGTCACTATCCCCTAAGCCACAGACGCCACCACTGGTTACTAAGGTAATCTATAATTCCATGAAAAACCGATAGCTACTCAGTCTTTCCCAGCAGAAGTTGAAAACTATGCTTGTTGACAACTCCATTTGCAACAACTAAAGTAAATCGCCCTTATGCAACAACTAAAGTAAGACACCCTTATGCAGCAACTACAGTAAGACACATTATGCAACAACTACAGTAAGACACATTATGCAACAACTACAGTAAGACACCTTATGAAACAACTAAAGTAAGACACCCTTATGCAACAACTCTAGTAAGACACCCTTATACAACAACTACAGTAAGACACCTTAGGCAACAACTGCAGTAAGACGCCCTTATGCAGCCCATACAAAGTTCAGAAACAGTTCCAAATAAAAACAACAAAATGAAATCCACATTTGGAAAACACTATTGGTTGATAATTGAAGAGATCTCCCGCCAAATTTAAATACGATTATACAATCAACTTTGTTTACACATTTTTCGTTTCACTTGAAGTTCAACTAAAAAAACGCAGCCGTTGTGTGGGTATCCACTCATTCAGTTTGAATGAGACGATGAAAAATAAGGATTCAATCAAGGCAATCACCAGGCAATTTCGTGCAATAATAAAAGGGATCACTTCAAATGATTAAGTGACAGATAGAATTCTTAATGAACGAAATTGTCAAGGCTTCTTGACACGATTCTGAAAATTCTCCACACAGAAACAACCACCACTAACTCTTTATTGAAATAGGTTGTTGTCAGCGAGGATCAAATTTTACAAAAGGGGTTCGGTTTCCAAGCTAAATTTTGCCCACTTAAACTTATTTTTCCAATTAAATTGAAGTGAACACCCCCCGCTAGCCCACTCATACTGAAACAACTTATAATAATATTGATAATAAATGTGTTTTCCGGGTGATGTTTTAAATACACATCCAATATATTTCGTCTCATGTGTGTGTGTGTCTCTATTATATTTAGCATTTTTAGTTATCAAGAAGAGACCAATTTAGAAATGACATCAGGAAAAATGTGCGTACAACATCAGTACTGAACTTCATTTAGTTATCAAGAAGAGACCAGTTTAGAAATGAAGACATCAGGAAAAATGTGCGTACAACATCAATACTGAACTTAATTTTTAAAAACAAACAAATTAAATGGTTCGGCAACATAAGCATATTACCAACAGAGTGTCCCTCAAAAAAGCATTGTTACTCCGATACAGTGAATACTAAGTGAAAAGTCGTCCACGCAAAATATGGACCTTAGAGATAGCAGAGGTGACGAAAAACACTGTTTACGAAGCGCACATAAATGCCCGTTCTAGAAATGTCTTCTTATCCGGACGCTGTGAGATAAAACAACGTTATAGAAAAGAAAAAGAAATTAAAAGAAGCAGATAGATGCCCTGTTCACTCCTATAAAGAAGCAGATAGATGCCCTACGAGGGTCGGACAAGGACAACAACAAATACAAAATTATAACATGTGAGATGAGGTATTTTTATGAATAAAGAAAAGTACACAAAGCAGTATGGACAGAGAAAAGAACAAATATGTCCATTTTACAAAAGATTAAAATTGAAGATAAAGGGTGAAAGAGAAGATAGAAATTAGAAAAATAAAATATTTTGGACCTAAAAAGCGATATGATTCTTCCAGTGAATATTATTCTGGAGGACATTACACTGGACAGACGACGGAGAGAGGACATTACACTGGACATACGATGGAGAGAGGAGATTACACTGGACGGACGACGGAGAGAGAACATTACACTGGACAGGCGATGGAGACAAAAACCAAGGATAATATGACAGCCGGATTCAGAAACGATTAGAGTATGACTGCGACAGAAGATACACCACAAACAAGACAGGCAGGTATTTATAGCTGCTGTCATTTGAATCAAAATCCGACAGGGATAAGCTAGATGAGAATATTGATTCAAGTAAGAAAGGAAATGGAATGATAAGCATTAATTTAAGGACAGCACCAAAATCTCCATCTTTCATACAACTTGTCTGCAAATGATTTTACGCGTGTTCTGGATAACTACTATCTCTAACCAATTACTGCTTACACGATGTCGTAAAGAGAGAGACTAGTAGGGGCAGAGGACGATTCGACAGAGCTGAAATCTTCCTCGGTAAGAAAGAGATCATAGCACACATGGTTATTCACATAAGTGCGACGATGATGATCATATCAATCAATACATGAACAATACTAACTGCTATAGGAAATGCAGTAATTTACAAATATTGTTTTAGAAACAATTTCAACCATACTTTCTATTTGTAAGTCTGATTTAAAAACCTAATATAAATGTTGATAAGAAGGTGTAGTCCTATAATCTGTTAGAAGCATATAGGAAAAACATTAAGAAGACCAATAAGCTAGAACCACAACCAACAATAAATATGGCCTGCTAGCTTAATTAGAGAAATCGGAAATTGCTGTTTGATGGTGGTAGATAGCTTTATATGTGTTTACTTTTTTATGTAGGAGATAAGAACCTCGTTAAACCGTGGCACTCCACATTCAACCTAAGAACGAACTTTGTAGAACAGAGTAAGTCTTAATGCAATTTTTCTCACTTCTATGTGTTCATGATTATTTACTGATGAAAATTGTTTTAAATACTGATATTCCTTAGTGTGTAACTTTGTTCTCACATTTTGTGTTGTATTTAAAATGTGTTCGTCTGTATCTAATAATACTGGAATGATAATGTCTAGCATATGTTTTGGTTTTATTTCTGATAATTTGTACCTGAGGTTGTTGGCATTGTGCTATCTGGGACCACGTCAGCTAACCATGGTGAATATTTTTGTCTTTTTTTCCAGATTGTCACAATAGTTTTGATTCGAAGTCATGTCATACCAATAAGACGTTTGCAACCTCTTCAAACAATTTCAGCAACAGCAGCACTGCACTTCTCAAACATCCACAGAATCAACTATTTCAAAAGCATAGTCACCATCACTCCCAGCAGCAGAAACAGCACACACAACAACAGACACATCATATTCAGCAACGGAGGGATCAAGCTGAAGATGACAACGATTATGATGTGGCCGATGACGACGGCAACGATGAAGAAGATGGGAATAAGAGTAAAAAGAAACATCGACGTAATCGCACAACCTTTACTACGTACCAACTTCACGAGCTAGAACGTGCTTTTGAAAGATCCCATTATCCAGATGTCTACAGTAGAGAGGAACTAGCCATTAAAATAAGTTTGCCAGAAGTTAGAGTACAGGTTAGTTATAATCATCGATCACCCTTTCATCCATACCACAGACACACACACACATACATACACACAGACAAACAAGTACCACATATACGTACTGAGACATCGATCACCCTTTCATCCACACCACAGACATACACAAAGCACGCACATGCAGACACACAAGCACCACATACACGTATTCACTCACACATCGAACACTTTACACGAGAAAAATTCATATTTCTAACTATAAACTAAACTACAAAAACACACAAAAAACAAACAAACAAAATTTAGGATGTTATTATTAGTTTCAATGCTTCTTTTCAGTTTTGTTTACTATGCTCAGCGTTTCTTGCTTTTTTAATAATTATATTTTCTCTTTGCTTCCGATTTCAATCACACATTCCTTGTTCTGTATGACCAAAAAGTAAGAAAGATTTCATTTGTTTGAATTGGCCCAAAACTAAGAAAATAAATTCCACTTGTATTAGTTCAAAACTGAAGTATTTCACTTGCTGCAATAGGCCAAAAAGCTCAGAAGTATCGCAATTGTAATAGGTCAAAAACAGGCAAGGGTTGCACTTGCTGGCATATGCCAAAATCTAAGAAAGAGTGCACTTCTTTTAATAGGCCAAAATCTAATAAGTATTGAACTTGTTTTATGATTTCTCTTTTATTTTCTGTGAACTTTATTCCCTCTTTGATCTAATCATTCCTTCAAATGCTTCATCCAACTTTAAATCTTAACGAACATGCATCCATTAATTGAACACCGCATTACATCATCCCGCGAAGTGTTATTTTACTTCAGTTACAATTTAAACAATAAATCGCATTATTACACCCCCTCATTACGAGCGAATACTGCATAAAACATATATGTTTATTATATTATAATTTCCCCACTTCATTATAGTCCCTGTGAAAGTGTCAAACAACATTGCTGCTGTGTTCACAACGACATCCTGAATAGCCTAGTCTATTTTGTAACGAGGAGGTACATTTAAGTCTTGATCCTAACAGTAAGGGTTGCATTCAACATCGTCAGCTATACGTCAATTAATGCAAAATTTACACGGGATGTCTCTTTACTGTTATTAAGATTCGTTTAAGATAATTAGTTTTTCAGTCCAATTACCCCCTGGTTTATCCGAGTTATTGCCAATATATTTCAGCACACATGCATGGTTGAATTTATATTGTCAACGCTTAATCCATTATAACAAAACACGTATGAAACAAATTAGGAATAAATTGTTGAAAATTGGATGGGATTAGATTGAAATATTCCGATAATAATTTGTTTTTGCTATCCCTGAGACGTTTAATATAAAGTAGTATGATTAAGTGAGTGTCTACAAATCAGTAACCCTGCTGTCACAAATGACAACTCTAAATGCCATGTTTAACTAGACAGTTATGGAAGTTTAACTCGTTTAACTTTGTCATGAAATTATTCTGGTCATGTGAAATTTCGTCGCATACATTAATTGTCTCATGTCCGTTCCCTTTTGTTTCCGACCGAGAAGCACTTGAGCTTTCAGCTCTTCGGCTCGGTGCCATGGACATCGTAACCCTTCGGTTCGGTGCCAAGTACACTGTAAATGTAGAGAACCTGTGGCTTTTCTGCCAGCCCACGGAATTGCACCTGCGCTCACAGGGAGCTTGTCACCCGTCGTCCAACGCGCTACGAACACGCTAATGCTATCCGTGCACATACAACCTACACACCAACAAAATACAAACTGTGTGTACCGTCGTCAGTTATTGGATTCTGCGAAAGGGGTTCATTCTTATGTTTCTTGCTTGTTGGCCTCCTACACGGTCTGTTATTACCATTAAAAGGTTCATTCTTAGATCTAAGAAAGCGTGTCTACTCGGATTAAAGAGGGTGTAATCCCCTTTCTGGATGATGTTCTGTTCCCGAGTGCATTTTTCCTGAGATCCCTAGATTTGTTTGCAGAAGTTGTATAGTTCATACGTTGTGCAATACTCTCATCAGGTGGTAACATATCATTACTGTAGAGCTGACCAAGCTCTAAGGTGTAAAATACTCTCAGCAGGTGGTAACATATCATTACTGTAGAGCTGACCAAGCTCTATGGTGTCAAATACTCTCATCAGGTGGTAACATATCATTACTGTAGAGCTGACCAAGCCCTATAGTGTAAAATACTCTCAGCAGGTGGTGACATATCATTACTGTAGAGCTGACCAAGCTCTAAGGTGTAAAATACTCTCAGCAGGTGGTAACATATCATTGGACTGTAGAGCTGACAGAGGCTTCATAGTTGGGTACATTGTGCAATACTCTCAGCAGATGGTAACATATCATTACTGTAGAGCTGACCAAGCCTATGGTGTAAAATACTATCATCAGGTGGTAACATATCATTACTGTAGAGCTGACCAAGCTCTATGGTGTAAAATACTCTCATCAGGTGGTAACATATCATTACTGTAGAGCTGACCAAGCTCTATGGTGTTAATACTCTCAGCAGGTGGTAATATCATTACTGTAGAGCTGACGGAGCTGCTATTGGTGTTCAATACTCTCAGCAGGTGGTAACATATCATTACTGTAGAGCTGACGGAGCTCTATGGTGTAAAATACTCTCAGCAGGTGGTGGTATATCATTACTGTAGAGATGACGGAGCTCTATGGTGTAAAATACTCTCAGCAGGTGGTGGTATGTCATTACTGTAGAGATGACTAAGCTCTAAGGGGTAAAAGCCGATGCATTGAAGTCAGTCCTACTTCCTCATCCCCTTTAACTGTTTAACCAGAGTTGTTAAAAATCTCGGTAGTTTGAATAGTAAATACTCTACGTTAATATGTTGTGCCAATATCTAGTATATTAAATACTCTATATAAGTATGTTGTGTCAATAGCTAGTATATTAAATACTCTATATAAATATGTTGTGCCAATAGCTAGTATATTAAATACTCTATATAAATATGTTGTGCCAATAGCTAGTATATTAAATACTCTATATAAATATGTTGTGTCAATAGCTAGTATATTAAATACTCTATATAAATATGTTGTGCCAATAGCTAGTATATTAAATACTCTACGTTAATATGTTGTGCCAATAGCTAGTATATTAAATACTCTATATAAATATGTTGTGCCAATAGCTAGTATATTAAATACTCTATATAAATATGTTGTGCCAATAGCTAGTATATTAAATACTCTATATAAATATGTTGTGTCAATAGCTAGTATATTAAATACTCTATATAAATATGTTGTGCCAGTAGCTAATATATTATTCTTCTTCTCTTTCGAACGCTCCATATCGATCAGGTATTCACCACTCTGTGTGATTTGTATGTAATCTGAGCCTAAGAGCGATTGTACGTTGGGCCACTTATGCACCTACAAGTAGGCCTGCACATCCGATTTCTGTGAAGCTTTTTTTTTTACTAGGGTAGCTTCCCTAGGCCCTGCATCAATCTCCTCTTACGACATGCCTTGTAGGTCGCAATGATACCATTCTTTGCTTCCGTTGCGGGCCCCGGCACTATAAGGGCAATACTCAGTATATTAAATATTCTACCTAAACATGTTATCTTGTCAAACCACTAGCTTGACATCACGCCGAGTTTGTCTGTGAACTCTCAGACAGATGTGCTAGTAAACTCTTCAGCTTTGTATCTCGGCAGACATTTTTCCAACAGAAGATGAGAATAGAGCTCACAGATTTAGCCAAATTAATAAAATTTAGCCCAGTTAGGAACTGCTGGGGCGTTTAGGACCTCCATTATCCAGTCTTTAGTGAAGAGAACAAGATGGCAAAAGTGACGGTCCCCGCCATTGAGATCAAGTGAGACGTTGGTAATGCTATTAAAGATTTTCAGGACTAAAGCCGTTATTAACTTCATCCCGACCATAGAACCGAGCCATTTCTGTGAACCATTTTTCCCGATCCATTCAGTCAGGAGGCAACAAAGAGGCGGAATTTTTCCCGTCAGTATCCACGCCAAATTGAATTATTCAACAAGAAGGGAGAGGGAGCGTGTGTTGTGGAAGGAAAAAAGTATTAGGTCGCAGCTAGAGAATTGGGTCTATCCCTGTCGGTGAAGACACTGACAAATGTTCAGCTCTGGTGAATAACCATTGGTCCGGAGCTTCTTCTGAGCAAGAATCAGCTTAATTAGAAATGGGGCTGAGGTCAGGTGTGAACGATTAGTTCACCTTTCTGCCAGTGATAGGTACTTCATATTCCACTACAACTTTTACTCCGACCTTGCGATGTTGTCATGATCACACTGACCAATCTGCCACAGTTGACCATTGGTGACAGGTGATAACTGCACGCCCCTTCCCTACCTCAAATTGACCATTTAAGTTATTGTTCAAGACATGAGGTCACAGTGAAGTCGAAGTTTAGGAGGCCAATGTTTTGTTATTGAGCGGAAGTTTCATTGTTCAGATGTCTTGTTCTGGTGATGACCCCCGGTGAGATAAGTACATCTAGTCGGTCCATCTGTTAATTTACAGGGATCGGAAATAATGGGATCAACTTAAACCCTTTAGCTTCATCATTTTTTTGAACTTCCAGATTCATTTACTCTACAATGTATATTGACTTAGTCAGTATAAGCGTTTTTTTGTGATCTTCTACAAATTTCTATGAGCCAGCATATCAGTACAGAAGAGTGAATGGTGGTGGGATTAGCACCCATGTGTGTGTCACTGTAATGGTTAATTGTATTAATAGAGTTTAAACGATATACAAATTAACATAAATATCAGTGTCTTTTTTCCAATAAGCAACCCTAATGACGTCTTCTCTATTAATCTTGAACACTTCAACTTTTGACTTTGTTTATGCGAACTTGTCTGTTCTCTGATTGTTACTAGCCCACTCATGTTGAAGACTTTGGAGGTTGGAAGCAGTAATAGACAACATCCCCTCATATTTCAAAATAGGCAAAATTTTAAAAAAAGTCTTAAAGACGCTGCATCCACTTACGACCCTGGAGATAGGAAGCAGTAATAGACAACATCCCTTCATATCGCAACTTATCGGGTTTTCTTTTTAGACTTTCCAAGCATCGACTGAGTTTGGAACAAAATAATAGGTCCAATACAAGAAGTCTTAAAGGCTCATTGATGGACAGCAGTAGCGGCCTCAACCTCCGTCCTCAAACTGGACGAAGTTGTCCTTCTAACATGCTCAATACCACTGTGCTGTCACATTACCGTACTTGTTCTTCTAACATGCTCAATACCACTGTGCTGTCACGTTACTGTACTTGTTCTTCTAACATGTTCAATACCACTGTGCTGTCACATTACCGTACTTGTTCTTCTAACATGATCTCTTGCGTTCCCGTCTCTCTCTCTCTCTTGCGTTCCCACACTGTGCAGTCACATTACCGTACTTGATCAGTAAACCCAGATTGATTTCTTATTTCGATGTACTTGGTCTTTCTCAATGCACAACATCATTGTGCCTGGGGATAACTGTTAACATTTGCTTTTTTTGTTTGCGTTTATCTACAAAATCTTAACATTTCTATCCAAGAATAATAACAACATTGTGAAAGGTTGATGCTACATTCAACCAGCATTCATTTTTTTCCAATTTGAAATAGTCGCAAATGCGGACACCTGATCAATTTTTCTGGCCGTAATCGCTGCGTAATATCAATATAGAATTATTTATCTTTAAAGTCACTAATATTCTTGTGCAGTTAGTGTCTCTGATCCACAGTAACCTGTATTTATATTTTGGTCTATGTGATAGCATGTCGGGAACGTTTTGGAACCCGCAGGGAAAGAGGGGTATAGGAAGGCCTATACATACATGGAGAAGAGATCTGGGGACATTAAAAAGATAGCTAAAATATGGAAGGGATGGCAGGAGAGAGGAAGAGCTGGAAGACGTTTGTTGAAGACATGTGCTCCGTTGGGAGTTGAAAGGTGAAGAAGTTAGTATCTCTGATGCACAGTAACTTTACATTTATCTTTTAGTCTATGCGACAGCATATCGGGAACGTAGTGAAAGAAGGCCAATCATATGTTTTATTTCTAGTGCAAACAAAAACTATACGTATGTCTTTGCGCTAAACATGTTCCATGCTTTGTTATGATCGCGATATCGTGAGTATACTAAGCTCTTAATCTACCATTGATGTAAACAATTGATGAAGCAGGAGAACAAGTAATCTCTGTAAAAGAGGGGCGACTACCGTAGTGTTAAGAGCTGCAAAACATCGTTAGGGACAGCGCTAGTGAAGACTTTTAAACTTGATGTTAGTTAGGTAAGCTGCCACCAAAGGTGGTTTCGTGAGAACAGTGCCTGTCACAACGGCCGACATCCTGCCCATCAAATAATACGGATCCAGGTAAGCGTGAAGCTAATAATTTTTCAAATACGACAGGTAACATTTAACCTGCCAGCATCAATGTATCATTCAAGATTCGTTCTTTTCGGTGAACTCTATGGAACTCTCGCTAATGTCACGTCACAGATTGCCAGATTATTATTTAGATAGAAATAGATAGTTATGTAGTACAATGATTAGTTAGTATTAACTCAATCCGTACAATTAACCAGTATAGAATCGTATCTGTGGCGTAGAGATTTGGTGCACGTCTCTCATGTCAAAGATACCCGGTTCGCTCCCTCTTGGAGACATCGGGAAATATTACCAGAGATCCCTGATCTCAGTGTAGATGAGATCGTGTTCCTAGTCCTATCGGAGACGGACGACTAAATGAAGGTTCCGTATTGCTGAAGAGCCGCTACCTGAGAAAACATTTATTAGAAAAGATTAAAAAAAAATACCTACAAAATATCATCATCATCTTCAAATTACATCGGGCCCTTGTCGTTGCTATGGAGTTTGTGCACTGCAACTGAGATATTCCTGTGTAAGAAAGAGATCGAATCACACATGGCTACTCATCGAAGTGAAATGATGATGGTCCTATCAATCAATCAATCAATCAGAAGCGTACAAATGTGCGTCAATCACACTATAAGCCCCTATAGTGGATTTTTACATAGATCACTTTATTTTATTTTCTACTAAATCTTCCAAGTTGTTATCATAGCAGTCTGAAGTCGACGAAGGCCTGCCTGCGTGGCCAGGGACACTAGTCTAATGGTAAAACAGGCTTTCACGCAAAAATCATGTAAAATCATTCATGGCTAACGCCCGAATTCACAGGGGGAAGTGAAGAAGAAGAAGTAGAACGAAAGAAGAAGAAGAGTGAACGAGGAAGAAGAAGAAGAAGTGAACGAGGAAGAAGAAGAAGAAGAAGTGAACGAGGAAGAAGAAAGAAGAAGTGAACGAGGAAGAAGAAGAAGAAGAAGATGAACGAGGAAGAGAAGAGAGGAACGAGGAAGAAGAAGAAGAAGAAGTGAACGAGGAAGAAGAAGAAGAAGTGAACGAGGAAGAAGAAGCAGAAGAAGTGAACGAGGAAGAAGAAGAAGAAGAAGTGAACGAGGAAGAAAAAAAAAGAAAGAAGAAGGGAAGAAGTGAACGAGGAAGAAGAAGAAGAAGAGGGAAAGAAGAAGAAGAAGAAGAAAGTGAACGAGGAAGAAGAAGAAGAAGAGAAGAAGAGAAGAGGAACGAGGAAGAAGAAGAAGTGAACGAGGAAGAAGAAGAAGAAGAGAGAAGAAGAAGAAGAAACGAGAGAAGAAGAAAGGAAGAAGAAGAATGAACGAGGAAGAAGTAAGAGAACGAGGAAGAAGAAGAAGAAGAAGTGAACGAGGAAGAAGAAGAAGTGAACGAGGAAGAAGAAGAGAAGTGAACGAGGAAGAAGAAGAAGAAGTGAACGAGGAAGAAGAAGAAGTGAACGAGGAAGAAGAAGTGAACGAGGAAGAAGAAGAAGTGAACGAGGAAGAAGAAGAAGAAGTGAACGAGGAAGAAGAAGAAGTGAACGAGGAAGAAGAAGAAGAAGGGAACGAGGAAGAAGAAGAAGAAGTGAACGAGGAAGAAGAAGAAGTGAACGAGGAAGAAGAAGAAGAAGTGAACGAGGAAGAAGAAGAAGAAGTGAACGAGGAAGAAGAAGAAGTGAACGAGGAAGAAGAAGAAGTGAACGAGGAAGAAGAAGAAGAAGTGAACGAGGAAGAAGAAGAAGAAGTGAACGACGAAGAAGAAGAAGAGAACGAGGAAGAAGAAGAAGAAGTGAACGAGGAAGAAGAAGAAGTGAACGAGGAGAAGAAGAAGAAGTGAACGAGGAAGAAGAAGAAGTGAACGAGGAAGAAGAAAGAAGTGAACGAGGAAGAAGAAGAAGAAGTGAACGAGGAAGAAGAAGAAGAAGTGAACGAGGAAGAAGAAGAAGAAGTGAACGAGGAAGAAGAAGAAGAAGAAGTGAACGAGGAGAAGAAGAAGTGAACGAGGAAGAAGAAGAAGAAGTGAACGAGGAAGAAGAAGAAGAAGTGAACGAGGAAGAAGAAGAAGTGAACGAAGAAGAAGAAGAAGTGAACGAGGAAGAAGAAAGAAGTGAACGAGGAAGAAGAAGAAAGTGAACGAGAAGAAGAAGAAGAAGTGAACGAGGAAGAAGAAGAAGAAGAAGAAGTGAACGAGAAGAAGAAGAAGTGAACGAGGAAAAAAGTGAACGAGGAAGAAGAAGAAGTGAACGAGGAAGAAGAAGAAGAAGTGAACGAGGAAGAAGAAGAAGAGAGTGAACGAGGAAGAAGAAGAAGAAGAAGTGAACGAGGAAGAAGAAGAAGAAAGAAGAAGAAGAATGAACGAGGAAGAAGAAGAAGTGAACGAGGAAGAAGAAGAAGAAGTGAACGAGGAAGAAGAAGAAGAAGTGAACGAGGAAAGAAGAAGAAGAAGAAGTGAACGAGGAAGAAGAAGAAGTGAACGAGGAAGAAGAAGAAGAAGTGAACGAGAAGAAGAAGAAGAAGTGAAGAGGAAGAAGAAGAAGAAGTGAACGAGGAAGAAGAAGAAGAAGTGAACGAGGAAGAAGAAGAAGAAGAAGTGAACGAGGAAGAAGAAGAAGTGAACGAGGAAGAAGAAGAAGAAGTGAAAAAGGAAGAAGAAGAAGAAGTGAACGAGGAAGAAGAAGAAGAAGAAGTGAACGAGGAAGAAGAAGAAGAAGTGAACGAGGAAGAAGAAGAAGAAGTGAACGAGGAAGAAGAAGAAGAAGAAGTGAACGAGGAAGAAGAAGAAGAAGTGAACGAGGAAGAAGAAGAAGGAACAGGAAGAAGAAGAAGAAGTGAACGAGGAGAAGAAGAAGAAGAAGTGAACGAGGAAGAAGAAGAAGAAGTGAACGAGGAAGAAGAAGAAGAAGTGAACGAGGAAGAAGAAGAAGAAGTGAACGAGGAAGAAGAAGAAGAAGTGAACGAGGAAGAAGAAGAAGTGAACGAGGAAGAAGAGAAGAAGTGAACGAGGAAGAAGAAGAAGTGAACGAGGAAGAAGAAGAAGAAGTGAACGAGGAAGAAGAAGAAGAAGAAGTGAACGAGGAAGAAGAAGAAGAAGAAGAAGTGAACGAGGAAGAAGAAGAAGTGAACGAGGAAGAAGAAGAAGAAGTGAACGAGGAAGAAGAAGAAGAAGAAGTGAACGAGGAAGAAGAAGAAGAAGAAGAGTGAACGAGGAAGAAGAAGAAGTGAACGAGGAAGAAGAAGAAGAAGTGAACGAGGAAGAAGAAGAAGAAGTGAACGAGGAAGAAGAAGAAGTGAACGAGGAAGAAGAAGAAGAAGTGAACGAGGAAGAAGAAGAAGTGAACGAGGAAGAAGAAGAAGAAGTGAACGAGGAAGAAGAAGAAGAAGTGAACGAGGAAGAAGAAGAAGAAGTGAACGAGGAAGAAGAAGAAGTGAACGAGGAAGAAGAAGAAGAAGTGAACGAGGAAGAAGAAGAAGTGAACGAGGAAGAAGAAGAAGAAGTGAACGAGGAAGAAGAAGAAGAAGAAGTGAACGAGGAAGAAGAAGAAGAAGAAGAAGAAGTGAACGAGGAAGAAGAAGAAGTGAACGAGGAAGAAGAAGAAGAAGTGAACGAGGAAGAAGAAGAAGAAGAAGTGAACGAGGAAGAAGAAGAAGATGAACGAGGAAGAGAACGAGAAAGAAGAAGAAGTGAACGAGGAAGAAGAAGAAGAAGTGAACGAGGAAGAAGAAGAAGAAGAAGTGAACGAGGAAGAAGAAGAAGTGAACGAGGAAGAAGAAGAAGGTGAACGAGGAAGAAGAAGAAGAAGTGAACGAGGAAGAAGAAGAAGAAGTGAACGAGGAAGAAGAAGAAGTGAACGAGGAAGAAGAAGAAGAAGTGAACGAGGAAGAAGAAGAAGTGAACGAGGAAGAAGAAGAAGAAGTGAACGAGGAAGAAGAAGAAGAAGGAAGGGGAAGAGAGAAGAAGAAAGAAGAAGAAGTGAACGAAGAAGAAGAAGAAGTGAACGAGGAAGAAGAAGAAGAAGAAGTGAACGAGGAAGAAGAAGAAGAAGAAGAGAAGGAGGAAGAAGAAGAAGAAGAAGAAGTTATCATAGCTATAAATCATAAAATCAATGTTATTTATTAATAGTATATTTCATGATATATATAATATATATTAATGTGAAATTTGATGCAAATCAGGCAAACACATAACCTAAAGGGAGTTTAAAGCTGAATGATTGACTTTCTTGCACCGGGTTTTACTTCACTTGGCTCGGTTCCTCTCTACAGAAATGACATGCCACCGGCAGAGAGTATTGCATTAAGTACGAACTCAGTGAGAGCCGCTGTAGCGTAGTTGTTAGTGAACTCGTTTCGCAAGGCTGGTGGTCTGGGTTCAGTTCCCGCAATACGCGTGGAGTTTTTCCCGACCACGACGGCTCTCAGGTCGACCCAGCCTCAACTGGGTACCAGACATGCTCTTGGAAAGTAAAGGCGGCCGACGTGATGCTAACCACATCACCCATCGTGTGCCGACGGTCAATGAAAAATACAGGCCTAATACTGTATTGACCTATATACCATGAGGTATGAAAGGGTTCCTTTACTTTTTTTACTTTTTTACGAACTTCGTAGCTTCGTCAACTTTCCTAGGGTCTCTGGAAAAAATGTATCCGTGAACACAACGTCGCGGTCCGGAATCGAACCCACGACCTTCATAACACAAGGAAATGGTAATCACTTAGTCACAGAGACCACCACAACATTGTGGTGTCATAAAACGATTCTGGTCAGAAATGAATAATATTCAACGGTATGGAAAGAGTTAATGATTATCATACTGTAGTAGTGCAAGTTGGTATGGGGCCAATATAGAGTAATATTCAACGGTATGGAAAGAGTTAATAATTATCATACTGTAGTAGTGCAAGTTGGTATAAGGGTCGGGGATCAGATATCTCAACACTCATATCTCTAATAGTTCAATAGTACCGAAGTTTACACAATCTACTTGTTATTCAATAAATCGACAGAATGCATTTGTTTCTCTACAGATATCTATATATATATAGGCAGATCTAAAGCTGAAGGGTTGATTTTATTGCACCAGGTTTTACCATATATACTAACGTCCCTCTATACAGCAGTGGCACGCCACATGTCGAGAGTGCTGCAAAAAGCAGGAACTCCGTTGTCCAAGCTTCATATACCCAAGCACAGTCCATGCTTTATGTTCTTACACACAGTTCAATGCTTAATATCCCCACACATGGCATATGCGTCATGCTCTCACACATTGCCTAAGTATCATGACCCCACACTTGGTATAAGTCTTATATACACACACAGTTCATTTCTTATATTCTCCACACATGGTCCAAGTATAATGCCCTCACACGGGGTTCAGCTGTCATACATACACACATATACATAATTCATGCCTCATGTCCCCACACATAGTTCCTAACTCATGTCCCTACACACACTTCATGTTTCCTGTCCCCCACACACTTCATGCTTCATGTCCCCACACACACTTCGCGCTTCTTGTCCCCCACACACTTCACGCTTCATGTCCCCATACCTCACGCTTTCTGTCCCCACACACAACTCATGTCCCCACACATACTTCATGCTTCCTGTCCCCCCACACACTTCAGGCTTCATGTCCCCACACACACTTCATGCTTCAGGTCCCCACACACAACTCATGTCCCCACACACACTTCACGTTTCCTGTCCCCATACACACACCTCACGTCCCTACACACACTTCATGCTTCCTGTCCCCCCACACAACTCATGTCACACATCCTCACAGAACGTTCATGTCTTCAACATCCAACAAATATCTCTCCAAATAGACTTCATCTAAATATTATATATTTAATATTTCCAGGTTTGGTTCCAGAATAGCAACCTCCAACAAATATCTCCCCAAATCGACTTCATCTAAATATTATATATTTAATATTTCCAGGTTTGGTTCCAGAATAGACGAGCAAAGTGGCGGAGGCAAGAGAAGATTGAATATGGAAAACTTCCGGATAGTTTAACTATTCCTAGCATGCCAAAACTAAACTCTTCAGTCTCACTTGGACCCACATCGTTACCTCTGGACCCCTGGCTCACCCAGTCCATCGTCAGCCTCGCCGGAGACATTTCGTCGTCAACGCTGTCTTCATATCCACAATCTGTTATTGGAAGTCCTGCGTCTGTATCGTTCTCAGATTATCTGCCTACAACCATGTCCCCGCATTGCAACAACCTGACGTCACAGTTGCACGGACTATCCGCCATGTTTAACCCACTATCATCAAAACGAAATTTGCCAGATGACAGGTCCAGAGTCTGCAATGACAACAGTCACAGCATAACATCTTTGAGGATTCGAGCAAGGGAGCATCTTGAAACACTTGAAAGAAAATGTGATGGGTGTATTCTGTGAACGATTGTCTATCAACCATAAAACATTATTACGTTGATAAATGTTATAACGCCCAGTTGTTCACATGTCAGTGAAGCGATTATTATCAAAGTATGGAATCGTATTTCTGAATGTTCCTTCATTTCAGTTTGCAGAATTGGGATCTTTGATACGATTGTGCTTTCATACTCATGATCTAATTCCGAACGTATTTCCTACGTTTTTACTCGTCAATATATGAAGATGCCAAAGCGGAAATTACGCTTTCATATTCTACAGGTAAAAGTCTTCACTAAGGAAGTGCATAATCAGCAGACTTTGCCCTGAATATGGAATCGTCCAAGTCTACACTCATTCAGAACCTCACTTGTTTTTTAAAATGCCATTTTTGACGCAATGTATATTTTCTAATCATCCAGAAACCATAAAAGAAGACTTTGACAAATAAGGTCATTGCGAGATGACGCCATATTGTATTGTAACTTGCAATAACAAACTATCAAGATTTGTTACAATTTACGTAAAATATTTTACTTGCCGGCACAAGAAACTGAAGCGACAGAGTTGTATCTGTGGTCAGCACATCTTTGGGATCAAAATTGTGATGTAGATCCTGGACATGTTGGTGAACTATTCAGTTCGAAGTGATTAATATGTATTAACTAGTACATAACAGCAACGAGAGGGGAGTGAGGAGGGAGGTAGCTGTAATTGTAACTAATAATGTTGCAAGTCTTGAGACACAACGACTATTAATATATTACAAAAGCATACTATAAATTAAACTTTCATTAAAAAAGTAAAAGAGAGGTCGACCTAAGGAGACCCTGAAACGAACTTTGTTGAGAGAGGCAGAAAATATCGGTCTCAGTTCCATGGAGGAGATTGAGCGAGTTTCCCAGGATAGAGCGGTATGGAGAAATTACTTGCAGGCCCTATGTAACGTATAACGATACGAGAGGAATTATTATTATTATTATTATTATACTATAAATATACAGATTCGTTTGACAACAATTGAAAATATGGATGAAATAAAAGATTTGAGAAAATTAACATTTGCAGATTTGTGTTCACTTTAAACTAGAAGAATCATACGAAGATGATTCATTATTAAATGTGTTACATTTTTGTGTTCAAACAGCCAGAACAAAGCAAATATGAACCATTTCTAATATTGTTTTATTTGTTGTTTGAACATCAAGAACTATTTGTTTTAAATAACATTTCTGATAACGTTTTGCTGTTTGAACAGTCAGAACGAACCAAAAATAAGTCATTTCTAATGTTCTTTTGTCTATACTTTGAACAATAACTCAGAAACAAATATATCATTTCTAATATTGTTTTATTTTTGCTTTGAACAACCAATTATTTCTTGGTTTAAATGTAACATTTTAAAGTATACAGTGACACTGAATATTCTGATAATCTCATTTTATTTGTCTGTCTCTCCCTCTCTCTAGTCTGTGGCGCTCTTGATGTTTAGAGTAGCAACAAATGTATGTCATATTTCTCTATTCTGGGCCGTCCTCTGTACTGTGTTCCAGTTATGATTCATTTCTGTCAATTCTTGTTCTACGGATCTCCTACACGTCGTTTTTTGGGTCTTTTCATTTACGTTTACCCTCTGGTGTCCATCTAAGTGCAGTTTTCGTTACAGAGTTCGTCTTACTGCGTATCAGGTGTGTGATTCATCTTCGGCTTCTCTTTTGCTGGTGGTGCTCACATTCTATTGTTTCCATTGTAAAAGCTGTTCTTGATTAGAGATAATATTTGACAGAACACACTTAAGATCTTTCGCATAAAAGTGTTATGGAACGTGGAAAATGTAGTCTATCTTGTTCTGTCATTCTCCAGCATTTGGATCGATATAATAAAGTTGATAGCACACACCTGCGCTTGATATTAATCTTGGTTATGATGTTGTATTGGACTTATTTCTAGACCGTCTGAAGGGTAATTAATTCACTTCGTGCCTTAGTTTGTTTTTTTAAATTTCAGATTCAACTTCTCCTTCGGGGCGGGTAACACTTGCAAGAAATGTGAAAGCCTGCAGCTATGTTATTTCTATGTTTCTTTATCTTTTCTTTGTTTCTGTATATTTTCTACGTTTCTTTATCTTTTCTATTTCATTATCTTTTCTATGTTTCTGTATATTTTCTATATTTCTGTATCTTGTTAGATTGTTGAGCTCCATAGCTCCATAGACGACTATGTCAACCATCAAAGTCGTGTTGAGTTTGCTTTGTAAAATCTCTGCAAAATATATCTTGTGTCATATCTTGCCAGCCTTCTAGTCTAGTACCACATCGTGTTCTGATGGCTCTCAACTCAACAGTTCATTCATAATATGGGAACAATATTTCTGCAATAGTTTCAATACACATTGACCACGCTGTCAATATAATATATGTCTCAACTCAACTATTCATTAGATGTTATACATCCACTCTACATGTTCAGTTGATGTCATCACATCTACTCTACATGTTCAGTTGATGTCATTATACCCACTCTACATGTTCAGTTGATGTCATTACATCCACTCTACATGTTCAGTTGATGTCATCACATCCACTCTACATCTTCAGTTGATGTCATTATACCCACTCTACATGTTCAGTTGATGTCATCACATCCACTCTACATGTTCAGTTGATGTCATCACATCTACTCTACATGTTCAGTTGATGTCATTATACCCACTCTACATGTTCAGTTGATGTCATTATACCCACTCTACATGTTCAGTTGATGTCATCACATCTACTCTACATGTTCAGTGATGTCATCACTCTACTCTACATCTTCAGTTGATGTCATTATACCCACTCTACATGTTCAGTGAATGTCATCTCATCCACTCTACAATATAAAGTTGAATATCGAGTGTATTTGTCTTGATGCTGCAGACTTATTTATGTTTATATTTGATATTATTTACTTTATTTGTTAACTTGGAAACTTTGATTTTTGTTTGCCATTCTCTTTGATGATTAAAATTAATGTTATCACATCAATCTGACAACGAATTTTTACTTATGATTATTTGTTTGCTCACGAGACAGTGCGGGAATGTTGTCTTAGGTCATTTTCTGCGGGAAAGGGGGGGGGGTGTCAATGTGTAAACGTCACTCCGTGACATACAAAGAGATGCATAGAAAGTATATGTTGTACTGTACATAGTCCTGTTTCTCGCTGTCACCATTGAGAATTTGTCAATTCTTGTTCTAAGGATCTCATACAGGTCGTTTTTTAATCCTGGTTCATACAGAATCTTGGCACCAAACAAACTGTCCATCAATTCTAAAAATTGATAATGTCCACAAGAAATAACAGACAGAATTGCAGTGACAGTACATGGTGTGATTAGTATGAAGGATCTAAATTGGTTTGCTCCCTAGTGGAGCCATCTGGAAATGTTTCCAGTGATCCCTGATCTCAGTGTAAGTGAGATCAAGTTTCTAGTCCTATCCGAGACAGACGATAAAACCGTTGGTCCCGTGTTCGTTGAGCACTTAAAAGGACCATCGGCAGTTCAAAATGGAGAAGAACAGGCTGGAAAGCTGCTGCCCGGGCACAGTTCAAAATGGGGAAGAACAGGCTGGAAAGACACTGCCCTGGCAAATTCATTAGAAAGATTAAATAATAAAATGTCTGCATAATATTTTTACTACCTTGTAAATTACATTGGGGATCGTGCACTACAGATGAGATATTTCTGTGCAAGAAAGATATTAGAGCACACATAGTTACTCATTGAAGTGTAATATATTTCTGTGTAAGTAAGATATCAGAGCGCACATAGTTACTCATTGAAGTGTAATATATTTCTGTGTAAGAAAGATATCAGAGCACACATAGTTACTCATTGAAGTGTAATATATTTCTGTGTAAGTAAGATATCAGAGCACACATAGTTACTCATTGAAGTGTAATATTTTTCTGTGTAAGAAAGTTAAGATATCAAGAGCGCACATAGTTACTCATTGAAGTGTAATATATTTCTGTGTAAGGTTAGAAATATTTCCCAGGAGATCAGCACATAGTTACTGAAGTGCAATAATGGTGGTCCTATCAATAAATCAATCAATAACAAGCAGGTGACCAATAAATAAAATGTCTTATTAGTACGTCTCCTTTCGGTAATCAGTTTTTTTTTTAAAACTGAGTTCTAACAGAAATATTATTCAAACAACTTGTACAGGTGACTCGGTTCGAATTCGAACTCACAACATTCACAACGACAGGCAAACCTCTTAACCACTTCGTAATCAGAGATAACCCCCCCTCCCCCTTTCCTCTCATCCATTACAATATCATATTTTAAAACAAAATAATTTAGACATATTTAACATCATAACGATTTATAAATACCAAAAATGAAGGACATGGCTTCTGGGAGACGAGACTAGTGACGCCCATAACGATGGTGGAAACTAGATAGTTAAGAAACCTTGAACATGATAATGATGGAGGGAAGGGAATAAATAAGAAAGGCCTTGAGATAGAAGCCTATCAGACTGGCCAAAAAGATAAAATTCTGAGATGTTATCTAGATGCTTTCATTTTTCTAGTAGTGCATGATTTCATTGTTCTAGTCTTGATGCATGTGGATTTCATTAGTGTCTTTCATGTCTATTGATGCATGTGGATTTCATTGTTCTAGTCTTGATGCATGTGGATTTCATTGTTCTAGTCTTGATGCATGTGGTTTCATTGTTCTAGTATTGATGCGTGATTTCATTGTTCTAGTATTGATGCATGTGGATTTCATGGTTCTAGTCTTGATGCATGTGGATTTCATGGTTCTAGTATTGATGCATGTGGATTTCATGGTTCTAGTATTGATGCATGTGGATTTCATGGTTCTAGTTTGATGCATGTGATTTCATGGTTCTAGTCTTGATGCATGTGGATTTCATGGTTCTAGTATTGATGCATGTGGATTTCATGGTTCTAGATTGATGCATGTGTTATTGTGTATTTTGGGATGTGGATTGATTTTGTTTTCTGTTTATTTTGTTAAACTGTGTTTCGGGTGCAGTAATCAAGACTGATTCCTTACTCGAGTACATGTCTGACTCTTCTTGCAGATAATCTTTTCAAAATGTTACTTTCTTCATTTTAGTTGGTGCACTGTTCATCATTCTCGTTTTATGTCTAATATATTTCTCAGCATTATTGATCTCATGTGTCCATGTCAATCTGACTTCCATTGTAATGTCTACTTATGGTGTGTTGTTTTCTAAGACAGTTTGTGTTCTTTAACTGTTAGTATTGTAGTTTCTATCTCGTTGGATACGCTGAAGAGTGTATATGTTATCTCGTTGGATACGCTGAAGATTGTATACGTGCTTTGTACTCGTTGATGTCCAGTACTTATCTCTTTGTGAAGTTTTATAATTTTCAAGCTTATTCTGTAGTTTACGACTGCTATTGTCTCTTCCCTTGCCCACGGACTAGAGCATATGCACAAAACGTCAATGTACCAATGGAGAGCTAGCCTCTACAATTTAGTTTATAAAACGTAGAAACAGATTATGGATCAGTACTCCTTCTTGATCAGAATACTAAGAGCATACATATTCAAGTATTATCGTATGGGGTTTGAAGCATTAACATATAACAAGGCAGGAGGGAAACGTATATCTGCTTTTGAATATAAGTGTTATTCAAATATTGAATATTTGAGTGTTATTGAATATAAGAGTCCTTCGTATATCATGGAAAGAGAAGAGAACAAATAGATCTATCCAGAAAGAACTCAAAATCAAAGAAAACTGGCTGATGCTACAAATACGAAAGAGAAAATTGAGATATTTTGGACATATAAAAAGACATGAAGGGCTGGAGAAGACCATCATGGAAGGGGCATACCGGCAAAGAGAAGAAGAAGAAGACCACGGAGAAAATGGATTCAGGATGTAACTGATGGTTTGAACATTGCTACAGACGCAGGACATCTGACCTATGAGAGAGAGAAACTCCATAGGACTGTTGGGGTGGCAAAGTTCTGCTCAGGACAAGCTATTTGATGATGATGATGATGTGAAACTCTCAGGTAAAATATACATCAAACAAATATTGGACAGGTATATGAAACTCTCAGGTAAAATATACATCAAACAAATATTGGACAGGTATATGAAACTCTCAGGTAAAATATACATCAAACAAATATTGGACAGGTATATGAAACTCTCAGGTAAAATATACATCAAGCAAATATTGGACAGGTATGTAGAGCAATCAACAAAAATATACAACATATAAAAAAATTCGAAAGGAGGTAACCTAGAATCGAAATCCAACCCCTCACAACATCGAAAGTGTCTTGCAAAAGGAAAGGTATGTGCTAGCTAACTCGACCAAGAGGCAGTGAGCAACCTAGTGAGACATGGAGACGAAATGTAGACAGAGAAAGAGAAGAGGTGGGAAAGACCTGAAATAGCTAGGCTGGATTGTTCAAAACAGATGTGGTTGGAGGAAATTTGTTTCAAAGGGAATTAAGAGAAGAAAGATTCGACAAAGTAAGTATTCCCCCAACAAGTCATTTCATTAGTCGAGTCGTTCTAAAGGGTCTCTTAATAAAATAAGTAAGTGGGCGGGATATAGTTGATTGAATGTCTCTTACTGCAATCTGGATGATGTTTATTAATCTTGTCTTGTTTATTAATCTACATTAACAAAACGGTTAAACCAATATAAAAAAACTGTCGTTACTGTCTGTAGTACCGCTTTGTAGGGCGGTGTAGGACAGGTGGGACGAGAGCCTGGGGAATTGTAATGGTCGCATGGCTAGTGCAGTCGTCGTGAAGCTGTTCAGGTTAAGATATTTCGTTTATGTACAGAGTAGGAAAAAATCCTTGGCCACACCGTGAATTAAACATGGGTGTACAGCATGGGAGCAGCACTCTAATCCATTCTGTCAGATGCTTCTTAGAAAACGGTTATTAAATGTAATGTTTTCTGTCCACATGGTAATAGCCGTCCATCGCAAGCGATGATGACAACAGCCTCAGGCGTGTGCTGCTGCACCTCTTAGTGTGTGTGGGGTGATTATAGTGTCCAGTACTCGTGTGCAATCCCCTACCACAGGTGGCGCATACAAGTTTCCTAAATATCAAAACTCACAAAATAAGGGGAGATAATGCAATGATACCTTATGCTATTGTTTTATTTCAACGGTTATGTTTCTTGTATTGCAAGTTGTGGATATATATTTTATCGAAAAAGGGTGGAGACTGCAGTAAAACTTGGAAAATAGCTAAACACGTAAAAACAAAGTACTACAGTTTTACAAAATACATAAACAGTGACGATAAACAGCAACGTTTCGACCAAAAGGCCTTTATCAAGCAAACAATACAACAAGAATGACGAATTTCGAGGAACACTACAAATGGACGATTACATGTGGAAACATAAACCTATCTAATAAAAATCTGGGAATCAAAACGAACAACGAAATGAGTGCAACACAAAAATCAAAGTGGAAAGAAGAGAAACAATATAGTGGATAAATGACACATATGGAGCAAACACACATATAGATAACAAGGCACGAGATAAGACAGTGCTAAGAAGCATAGGAATGTAATGCGTTGAGTTCAAGAGGTCGCAAAGTGCCATAGAATGAAATAAAACGGTTCTCCAGGGCGATCGACTGCGATCATCGGAGGAACATGATCGGATGGTTGTGACCTGGACATCGTCAACCCCTGAATGACCAGTATCATTGAAATGAGTGGCCACAGGAGTCACAGAGCATTAGCGAATATCGCGTAAGTGTTGGGCGAATCGGTCACTGAGCCTTTCCGGCTTCACCAATAAGGCCTTGTTGCATCGTTTGCGGTGATGGCATAGATGATATTGCGGACTCACCGTGAAACTTCTTGAATGGCATACGCTTTTGGAAAGAGACGGTGCGGGTCTCGATTACATATGCACATGATAAGCGCACGGCCACCTGGATGGTGCCAAGTGACTCTGGATATTAGGCTTGAGGCGACTGTGTACCAACAAATCCTGAGGCTTCTGTCCGTCGACGCCACCAGGATAGTGTTGAAGACTGAACGTGTCTCAGATCAGACTGAAGAATAGGGAGATGATGGAATAGACCTTTTCACCAGGAACTATGAGGGTGGAAAGTTAAGATAAGCTAACCCTGTCAGAATTGGGGTTCTATGTGCGTGAGAAGGGCCTCCGGCGAGCAATTAGCTGAACCCGATTGCTCGCCAGGAGGTCCTTTCTCACGCACATAGAACCCCCAATTCTGACAGGGTTAAACTTATCTTAACTTTCCACCCTCATAGTTCCCTGGTGAAAAGGTCTTATTCCATCATCTCCTATTCTTCAGTCTGATCCTGAGACACGTTCAGTCTTCCAACACTATCCTTTGGTGGCGTACAGACGGGACAGAAGCCTCAAGGATTTGTTGGTACACAGTCACCACAATCCTAATATCCAGAGTCACTTTGGCACCATCCAGTGGGGCCGTCGGCGCTGTAATACATGTGCATATGTAATACAGACCCACACTGTCTCTTTTCCAAAGCTACGTATGCCATTCAAGACAGTTTCACGTGTAGTCCGCAATATCATCTATGCCATCACCTGCAAACGATGCAACAAGGCCTATATTGGTGAAACCGGTAAGAGGCTCAGTGACCGATTCGCCCAACACTTACGCGATATTCGCCCATGCTCTGTGACTCCTGTGGCCACTCATTTCAATGATACTGGCCATTCAGGAGTTGACGATGTCCAGGTCACAGCCATCCGATCATTTTCCTCCGATGATCGCAGTCGATTCGCCCTGGAGAACCGTTTTATTTCATTCTATGGCACTTTGCGACCTCTGGACTCAACGCATTACATTCCTATGCTTCTTAGCACTGTCTTATCTCGTGCCTTGTTATCTATATGTGTGTTTGCTCCATATGTGTCATTTATCCACTATATTGTTTCTCTTCTTTTCCACTTTCGGTTTTTGTGTTGCACTCATTTCGTTGTTCGTTTTGATTCCCAGATTTTCATTAGATGAAATGAAAATCGTGGCATATCCTAAAGGACGTAGCCATCAACCACAGTAAACAAGTCGTTGATTTTCTAGGCACCACTTATACGTTCAGTAGTTTGCCATTGCTTTCTGAACGGGTGGCGCCATCGTCCTTTGTTAAAATCAACGGAAACAATTTGCAAGCAAACTGTCCGCAGCGTGATTCGAACTCAGAACGTCGGGGTTAATAGACCGAGTCACTAACCCCTAGGCCACAGACGCCATTTCATTAGATAGGTTTATGTTTACATGTAATCGTCCATTTGTAGTGTTCCTCGAAATTCGTCATTCTTGTTGTATTGTTTGCTTGATAAAGGCCTTTGGTCGAAACGTTGCTGTTTATCGTCACTGTTTATGTATTTTGTAAAACTGTAGTACTTTGTTTTTACGTGTTTAGATATATATTTTACGGCACTGTTTTAGAAAAAACAAAATGAATGGTTCGGTCACAAAAGCAGATTACCAACAGACAATGCGCCACAAAGAGCAATGTCAGTCTGATATAGTGGATACAAAGCAAAAGGAAGGCCACCCAAAAGGTATACTTCAGAGATAACAGAGGCGACGAAAGACACTGTTTATGAAGCGCACAGAAAAGTCTGTTCTATATACCTCTTCTTACCCAGAAACTGTGAGGCAAATCAGGACTGGAGAAAAGAAATAAAGACAAGGCGCATAGAGAGGCTCGCTCCAGGTGTCTCCTTTTACGACCTAACGCTGAAAGGCAAAACAAGATTAGAGAATAGATAGATATATAAAGTCTACATATCTTAGTAGTGTATGTATGCGTGCGTGTACACCAAAGGACGATGATTCAAATTCAGATTCAATTTAGTTTTGTTGACATGTCGTCATACCTATTGCGTTTTAAGTAGTCTTGTTGTGGCAGTTTGAACAAACTAATTACTTGGCAGTAAGAGACTGAAAATCATGGCATATCCTTTACAAAACGTAGCCATCAACCACTGTAAACGAGTCGTTGATTTTCTAAGCACCACTTACACGTTCATCAATTTGTCATTGCTTTCTGAATGGTGATGTCTATTTTTACCTATCGTAAAATTCCCATGAAAACTAATTTGCTTCCAAACTGCCTGCCGCGAAGTTTTAACCAGGTACGCTTGAGTTGTGATCGAGCTCACTACCGCTTAAGCTACGGACGCCCACTAAGAGGCGGTAAGATATTGAACACTAATCGCGACCAGAAACCATTAATATCGAGTATATAAGTTTTATTTCAACCAGTGTTTCAAATTTGACTTTAAATTTCTTCATCCTCTGTCAAAGATGTTAGTGTTAATATTACCTGACATTTTTTTATGTTCTGTATCAAAGATAATATTCCCATTAGAGCCGTTAGAGATTTATTGTCTTATTGCATATGTTATATCTTTCGTCCAAGAAGTCTGAATTTCTTTGCTTCCATTGTATCCTTTGCTTGATAAAGGCCTTTTAGTCGAAACGTCGCTGTATATTGTTTGCTGTATATTGTTTTTGTACTTTGTATATTGTGTTTGATCTTTGTTTTCTTATCAGTTCCATATTCTTTTTTATTTTTACAAAAACATTAAACAACTAAAAACAGTATGCAACGGAATTAATAAGAAAACAAAGATCAGAATACTAAGAGCATGCATATTCCCAGTGGCAACGTATGGGTGTGAAGCATGGACATTTAATAAAACAGTGGAAAAACATATGTGAGCTTTTGAATATAAGTATTACAGAAGAGTCTTCCGTATATCATGGACAGAGAAGAGAACAAATAGATCTATCCAGAAAGAACTCAAAATCAAAGAAAACTGGTTCTTCTTCTTCTTTTGTCGTCGCACTGCTACCGGGTTGTTGCCCAGTGTCGTGGTTTTCTGTTTTTGTCTTGCGCTGTTCTGCTGGCTTGTGTGATTGTTATCTTTGCTCTTTCACATGATTCCGCTACGCCATCTAACCATCTTTTCCGTGGTTTTCCTCTTGCCTTCTTTCCTGATGTTCTGTTGTAGAAGACTCTGTATGCTGTGGAGTTTGGATGTATTCTTATTAAGTGGCCAAACCACTTCATTCTTTGTTTATCTATGTAATTCAAGCACGGTTTTGTGCCAACTTTCTTTCTTATGCTGATGTTGGTGATTCTGTCTTTTCTTGTGTTGTTGGTAACTTTTCGCAGGCAACGCATTTCACATGTAATTATTTTTGTGACTGCGCTTTGCTCAATGTCCATGTTTGGCACTGGTAACACAAAGTAGGTATAAAAATGCTGTTGATCATCTGTTGCTTAGCTGCCTGTGAAATTTTTGGGTGCCTTAACAATGGAATTAGCTGGTAGGTTACAGCATTTGTTTTTTGTACTCTAGCCTCTATCTCTTTATCTAGTCTTCCGTCTTCTGTGAATAACTGGCTGATGCTACAAATAAGAAAGAGAAAATTAAGATATTTTAGACATATAAAAAGATATGAAGTGCTGAAGAAGACCATCATGGAAGGAGGTTTACAGACAAAGAGAAGAAGAGAACGACCATGGAGAAGATGGATTCAGGATGTAACTGATGGTTTGAACATGCTAGCTGCAGAGGCGGGACATCTGGTCTATGAGAAAGAGAAATTCTGAAGGACTGTTGGGGTGGCAAAGTTCTGTTAAAGACAAGCTATTTTATGATGATGACAATAGAACATAAAACTCGATCTCACCTACATTGACCTACACTGACCTACATTGACCTACATTGAGATCAAAGTTCTCTGGACAAAATATTCATATCACTATACGAGGGAATAAACCGAGTACTGTTGGAGCTATAGGCGAACACCCCACCTCCAAGCTACACAGACCCTCAAAGACCAGGAGATAATTTCTTGTTCTCTTCTGAGATCAGTTTCTCATGCTCTGAATTTTATACATATAGAGATGCCCGCCTGCCTAGCGTGTTCGTAGCGAGTTGGACGACCGATGACAAGTTCCCTGTGAGTGCGGTTCATTTCGCCGGCTGACAGAAAAGCCACAGGTTCTCCAGATTTGCGTTGTTCGTGGTACCGAACCGAAGGGTTACGATGTCGATGGTACTGAGCCGAAAGCTCAAGTGTTTCTGGATCAAATAAAAAACCAACAACTTATAGATATGTTGTCTCTATGAATCCCGGGATGACCCACAGTGGATATATGAGTACAGTCATTAACTGTATGATGCATACATGATCCATTTCCATCTTTAGTATACGCCCCTGTTAGAACTGGCTTGTTTCAACTTCGGTGAAATATATCATGTAGTTGCTTTTCATGTTCTTGCACTGTCCAACATTGGCTAAAATCATTGAACGTATGCATAGCAATTTTTTGAGCCGCTAATAATTCAGACGCAGTTATGGCGCCTAATGTGACGCGTCTGACTGGTTTTTGCTTGCAGACTAGATTTCCTTATCATCAGTGTCCCTCGCCATTCGGGCTAGTCATACTCCGACTTCGGGGGTACTTGTAATTTAGATCCCCAAATGGCCTATATGGTGCCGAGGCCCGCAGAGGAAGCAAAGAATAGTAACACTGCTACCTACAAGGCATGTCGTAAGAGGCGACTGATGTAGGACCTAGGTAAGCTACCCAAGTAAATAAAAAGTGTCGCAGAAATAGGATGTGCTGACCTACTTCGAGGCGCATAACTGCACAACGAACAATCGTTCTTATGCTCAGATCACATACAAATCACACAGAGTGATTAACAAGTGGTCGATATGGAGCGTTCGAAAAAGAAACAGAAGAAGATCCCCAGTAAAGGATCACTAAACCTGTAGTCTCAGGAACGCAAGAGAAACCTGTAGTCTCGGGAACGCAAGAGAAACCTGTAGTCTCAGGAACGCAAGAGAAACCTGTAGTCTCAGGAACGCAAGAGAAACCTGCAGTCTCGGGAACGCAAGAGAAACCTGTAGTCTCGGGAACGCAAGGGAAACCTGTAGTCTCGGGAACGCAAGAGAAACCTGTAGTCTCGGGAACGCAAGAGAAACCTGCAGTCTCGGGAACGCAATAGAAACCTGTAGTCTCTGCAACGCAAGGGAAACCTGTAGTCTCGGGAACGCAAGAGAAACCTGTAGTCTCGGGAACGCAAGAGAAACCTGTAGTCTCGGGAACGCAGGAGAAACCT
The DNA here is from genome assembly GCA_020796225.1 of Arion vulgaris. Taxonomy (NCBI): domain Eukaryota; kingdom Metazoa; phylum Mollusca; class Gastropoda; order Stylommatophora; family Arionidae; genus Arion; species Arion vulgaris. The sequence continues at coordinate 108,979,652 of CM036753.1, read as the reverse complement.
GTAGTCTCTGCAACGCAAGAGAAACCTGTAGTCTCGGGAACGCAAGAGAAACCTGTAGTCTCAGGAACGCAAGAGAAACCTGTAGTCTCTGCAACGCAAGAGAAACCTGTAGTCTCGGGAACGCAAGAGAAACCTGTAGTCTCAGGAACGCAAGAGAAACCTGTAGTCTCAGGAACGCAAGAGAAACCTGCAGTCTCGGGAACGCAAGAGAAACCTGTAGTCTCGGGAACGCAAGGGAAACCTGTAGTCTCGGGAACGCAAGAGAAACCTGTAGTCTCGGGAACGCAAGAGAAACCTGCAGTCTCGGGAACGCAATAGAAACCTGTAGTCTCTGCAACGCAAGGGAAACCTGTAGTCTCGGGAACGCAAGAGAAACCTGTAGTCTCGGGAACGCAAGAGAAACCTGTAGTCTCGGGAACGCAGGAGAAACCTGTAGTCTCTGCAACGCAAGAGAAACCTGTAGTCTCAGGAACGCAAGAGAAACCTGTAGTCTCAGGAACGCAAGAGAAACCTGTAGTCTCTGCAACGCAAGAGAAACCTGTAGTCTCGGAACGCAAGGGAAACCTGTAGTCTCAGGAACGCAAGAGAAACCTGTAGTCTCGGGAACGCAAGAGAAACCTGTAGTCTCGGGAACGCAAGAAAAACCTGTAGTCTCGGGAACGCAAGAGAAACCTGTAGTCTCGGAAACGCAAGAGAAACCTGTAGTCTCGGGAACGCAAGAGAAACCTGTAGTCTCGGGAACGAAAGAGAAACCTGTAGTCTCGGAACGCAAGAAAACCTGTAGTCTCGGGAACGCAAGAGAAACCTGTAGTCTCGGGAACGCAAGAGAAACCTGTAGTCTCGGGAACGCAATAGAAACCTGTAGTATCGGGAACGCAATAGAAACCTGTAGTCTCGGGAACGCAATAGAAACCTGTAGTCCGTGTGAATACTGAAACTTTTTGTGAGGGATGAAGTTCACCTCGAACCTTGGATTTAGTACGACGTGTGATTAGTAGCGAGGTATGTTATCGGCTTACACTATCGAAGCCCCCATCCCCACCCTCTCTAGATGTATAGAAAGATGTATGGCGATCGAGAGAGAGAGAGAGAGAGAAAGATGTATAATTAAAACGCTCACTACAAAAACTTACGTCAGAATATGATCAAGTTTACCGTATCGACAAAAAGTTTGTCATCAACAAACAGAAAGTCAAAAACAGTAAGTAATATTTAAAAAACTGATAGATTACAGGTTGGTAAGTATTACAATTAGTTAGATCACTAAGATTAGAAAGCTGGTGTTTTTGCCAGCTGTTAACTCAGTGCGTCACCACAAGTGCTTGGTCGCATTAATCTAGCTGAAGGTGTCGGAGACAGAGCACATACGTAGTAGTTCAAGGGCGATATCGAATTGTACCACCAACTTGTAAATTTACATACATTTGTAAATTTCTTAAATGAAATTTCTTAAGTGAAATGAAATATGAGATATAAGATTGTGATCTTTACAATTTTGTGAAGGAAATAATCAGTATGATGGTATTTGTTTATGTTACATTCATTTATATTGATTAATTGATTGATTGATTGATTAATTGATTGATAGAACAATCATCATTGAGCTGGTAGGTTACCATATGTGCTCCGATCTCTTTCTTTCAGAGATAGATCTCAGTTGCCGTGCACGAACTCCGTAGCACCGGCGAGTGTCTCGATGTAATTTAGAAAATGGTGAAATAATTTTGTAGGAATTTTATTTTTAACATTTTTTAATGAATTTTGCCCGGGCAGCTGATTTCCAGCCTGCTCTTTTCGTTTTTCAACTGCCAATGATTCTTTTACATGTTCAAATTGAACACGGGGCCTACGTTTTATCGTCCGTGTCCGATAGAACTAGAAACTTGATCTCATCTACACTATTATCAGGGATCTATAGAGAATATCTTGATGGCTATATGAAGGAGCGAACTGTCCATCTTTGGAACTAGAGGCTTGTACCTAACCTCTACGCCACAAAGACACCCTGCATTGATATAAAAAAACAACACACATGTGCTTGTTATCACCGTCACTGGAGACGAATTGTAGTTTTATGGAACACAAAGGAACTTTCCACCGACTTAAAGACGTTCATTTTATGGAATACAAAGGAACTTTCCACCGACTTAAAGACGTTCATTTTATGGAATACAAAGGAACTTTCCACCGACTTAAAGAAGTTCATTTTATGGAATACAAAGGAACTTTCCACCGACTTAAAGAAGTTCATTTTATGGAGCACAAATGAACTTTCCACCGACTTAAAGAAGTTCATTTTATGGAATACAAAGGAACTTTCCACCGACTTAAAGACGTTCATTTTATGGAATACAAAGGAACTTTCCACCGACTTAAAGACGTTCATTTTATGGAATACAAGGAACTTTCCACCGACTTAAAGAAGTTCATTTTATGGAATACAAAGGAACTTTCCACCGACTTAAAGAAGTTCATTTTCTGGAGCACAAATGAACTTTTCACCGACTGAAAGACGTTCATTTTAAGGAACACAAAGGAACTTTCCACCGACTGAAAGACGTTCATTTTATGGAACACAAAGGAACTTTCCACCGACTGAAAGACGTTCATTTTCCCTACGTGAAAGAAGACTAGAATAAACAATACCCAGGGATACATGAAGTATGCGTACTCTTGAATAAACAATAGCCAGGGACACAAGAAGTATGACGTACTCTTGAATAAACAATGGCCAGGGACACATGAAGTATGACTTACTCTTGAATAAACAATGACCAGGTACACTTGAAGTATGACGTACTCTTGAATAAACAATGGCCAGGGATACATGAAGTATGAAGTACTCTTGAATAACAAAATAAAACTGTTGTTACAGTCTGTAGTACTACTTTTAAGGTCGGTGTTGGACAGGGAGGACGTGAAGCTGTGAAATTTAATGGCCGCATGACTTGTGCAGTCGCTGCGAAACTAACGCGGTTAGGAATTTTCATTTTTGCCCAGACAGAAACAATTGGCATGACCGTAGATTGAAGGCATGGGAGTCGCGCTCTAATCCATTCATCTAGACGCTCCACCATCTTCTTAATGTGTACATGAAATATGACGCCCTCCATCTTCTTAATGTGTACATGAAATATGACGCTCCACCATCTTCTTAATGTGTACATGAAATATGACGCTCCACCATCTTCTTAATGTGTACATGAAATATGACGCTCCACCATCTTCTTAATGTGTACATGAAATATGACCTACTATTTTTTTAAATATATGTATAAAATATGGCGTACGCCCCTCTATATGTATAGGAAATATGATCTACGGTTCTGTATATGAAATGAGATTTACGCCTCTGAATAGCCACACTGTTAGATCTTCAATCTGGTCAGCATTTGAATGACATTGCATTTCTATTAACATTTGTATTTTTTTTTTTAGAAAAGAGTCTAAAGAGAAAGAATTTCACCGGGTTTGACCCCATATGGCTCGGTACCTATTCGTTAGAAAGGGTACATCTCCTGCCGAGATTATTGCACATCGTACGAATTCCGTAGCTCCTGTAACAATCCTTGGGAGCTCTAGGGAAAGGGGCGGTATACATTTTAACAGTACGACGCTGTCCGGATTCGAACCCACACTCTTCATGTCAACTGTTTAACCACTTAACCACAGAGGTCCATAGGCAGGATCAGGTATTTAGCTATAGCGGACATATTATATCTTCTTCGTTCGTTCTCATACTCCTCCTGGTAATCGCAGGATGCAGTCTGGAGAACGGAAGGCGTTGTGCTGCAGTTTTCAGCGTGAGCTGTGGTATCTGCACCTTTCGTTCCGTCACATCCAACTTCAGCATAGCTTTTTTGGGTACCGGGTTAGCTTCTTCCTGTTCTCCACAAACTTAGCCAGTCTTGTTGGTAGTTGTCTGCTTCCATGGCGAGAGTGGGAGGCGGAGTGGAGACTTTGTCAGACTTGTTGCGCTGACCCTGATGCTAACAGTCATCTATGGGTCGCTGACTGCTACAAGCCCATACAACTTGTGTGTAGTCTTGCAAAGAGGAACGAATCGTCTGTCCCCGGACATGTTATATGATATCATTCATACAAACATACAACAATTCAATTAATTAAACTAATGTGCAATGATTAAAATTTGCACATACGTATTTACACATGTAAGATTCATCGGACTTCAGGATATTCTGTCCACGAGTGCATTTTATACAGAGATCTCTAGGATTTTTGCTGCAGCTACGGAGCTCGCGATTTGTACAGTATCCTCGACAGGTAGTGTACTATTCCTACAGAGAGGAAACGAGCAATACTGTGTAAACTGCCATTGCAATATAGTCAAGTCTCCGTCTTTAGAGCCTCTACTCATCGGACTAACAAAAATATCCCCAAAACAGTTTCCTTTCGAAATTTATATTTGTTACTACTGTATATTATGAAAACTAGATAGAGAGATAGAGGCTAGAGTGCAAAAGCAAATGCTGTAACCTACCAGCTAGTCCCATTGTTAAGGCACCCAAAAATTTCACAGGCAGCTAAGCAACAGATGATCAACAGCATTTTCATACCTACTTTGTGTTACCAGAACCAAACATGGACATTGAGCAAAGCGCAGTCCAAAAACAATAACTACATGTGAAATGCTTTGCCTGCGAAAAGTTACCAACAACACAAAAAAGACAGAATCACCAACATCAGCATAAGAAAGAAAGTTGGCACAAAACCGTGCTTGAATTACATAAAGAAAAAAAAGAATGAAGTGGTTTGGCCACTTAATAAGAATGCATCCAAACTCGACTATATACAGAGTCTACAACAGAACATCGAGAAAGAAGGCAAAGGAAGATCACGGAAAAGATGGTAAGATGGCGTAGCAGAATCCTGTGAAAGAGCAAAGATAACAATCACACAAGCCACAGAACAGCGCAAGAAAAAAACAGAAAACCGACACTGAGCAAAAACCCCGGTAGCAGTGTGAGAACGCTGGGCAACAACCGATTTCAGTGTGAAGACACTGGGCAACGACCCGGTAGCAGTGTGACGACAAAAGTAGAAGAAGATTACTGTATAAAATCTCTGAGGACCATTGAGATATGATTTCACAGAAGAATGATGAGAATCCTTGGACTCTAAAATGAGTAATGGGAAGTGCTGAATAAGATCAAGACACAGAGAAAGCTATCATCAATATAAGAAAGAGTTAGTCATCATTTTGGGTATGTATTTTTAAAAAGATAGATTTAGAACACATTGCATAACTAAATGGTACAATCGAGGGAGACAGAGACAGAGGAAGACAGAGAATACATTTTTTGGATAACCTGACGTCATGGCATGAAAGAGCGTCAAAATCTGAGATGATAACACACACCAGTAACATAGATTTGTGGAGATCCATGATCGCCTATGCCAGCCGGCACGGCACCTCATGATGATAATAATGATGATTATTGTATATTTTACTAGTTAGTTAGTTTATTCCTTTCGAGCCAAAGGCGGCACATAGGAAACCCTATATTTTACTACTCAATGTTTTTCTTATTCGTACTAATACACTTCCACCTCTTCCGTACTCCCACCCACATCGTTTCAAATATTATTTCAATTGATTAATTTATATAACTATTATCATTGATATCTGGGAATAATCATGTGATCTTCGATCTCTTTCTTGCACATGAAGAACTCAGTGGCAGTGCATAAACTTCATAGAACCGGCGCTGGTACCCGATATCATTTTACAGCTGGTAGAACATTTTGTAGACATTTTATTTTTGTATCTGTTTTATGAATTTTGCCCGGACAGCGTCTTTCCAGCCCACACTTATCGATTTTCAACTATGGTTCGTTTAAGTGCTCAGCTTGAACACGGGACCTGCATGTTATCGTTCATCTCCGATATAGCTAGGAACTTAATCTTATCTACTTTGAGATAAGGGATCTCTGTACAAATATTTGGATAGCTCAACGCGGAGATCGAACTGAGTGTATTTGGATCAAGATGTAGTGCTTTACCACTACGTTACAGAGAGTCCCCAAACATTATTGAAATGAGATGAGAAAGTAGTAAGCCATATACAGCGTATATCTTCTGAACGATTCCACATATTTGAGTTAAACTTTTTAAGGATTTCAAACACTAACTCCCATTTACTCATGAAGTTGTAATTCTCTCCATTTGGTTGTCACGTGACCTCTTCACTTACAATTAATATATTGTCAGGTGAACACAAGATAGCATGATTTTTAATGTCGGCTTTCATATTTCAATGTCAAGGTCTCCACATTTCAAGTGGAAAAAACTGATTTGTTCTTTACCAAACCCTCACAAGCATCATTAGTTTTATCCTTACTTGTTCTTGCTTACGCCCTTTCCTTAGCTCTCGTCTCGATTCGCACATAATGGAACAGCCAACGGGCAATTGTGTCTCATTGGAAAGAGACCCCTGGTGATGGCAAACTGTGCTCTTCAGTGCAAATTTGGGCCCTAAAATAGGATAAAATAAGGGCGTAATGAGAGAATCTGGGAATATTATTATTTGCCAAGTTCCCTTCTCAAATATTTGGCGCCCTTTTATTAATTACCTACCACCCCATTTTCAGCCAATAACTTGATGTCTGTCCGCGCGAAACAGCCCGCTTGGAAATTGATTACAGATATTTGGATGCAAATATTGACAATTTAGCGACACATTACGCTTTAATCAAATGCGAGCATCGTCTAAGTCAAGTTCTTGCCTAGAACTACATGACTTCTGCCAAAGGCGAGCACTTGATGTCCAATACCGAGAAGGTTTGCGTCTGAAACTTCAAGCCCAATGTTCCACTCGTCAGTTCTTAACATCAGGCCAATTTGGCTTACGTGATATTAAATTTGCTGCGGGCGGGAAAGATTAGGGAGGAGAGATTTGTGTTAGGAGAGGTGGAGGACCTAGTACAGCAAGAAAAATAGAAAATGAATGAATGAATAGATAAAACAAAATATTATTGATTTATGTGGTCAATTTCTCAGTATAGAAAGAAATTGTTAATTGGGAGATATTCTTTGGGAGATATTCTTTGGGAGATGTTCTTTGGGAGATGTTCTTTGGGAGATATTCTTTGGGAGATATTCTTTGGGAGATATTCTTTGGGAGATATTCTTTGGGAGATATTCTTTGGGAGATGTTCTTTGGGAGATATTCTTTGGGAGATATTCTTTGGGAGATGTTCTTTGGGAGATATTCTTTGGGAGATATTCTTTGGGAGATGTTCTTTGGGAGATGTTCTTTGGGAGATATTCTTTGGGAGATATTCTTTGGGAGATATTCTTTGGGAGATATTCTTTGGGAGATATTCTTTGGGAGATATTCTTTGGGAGATATTCTTTGGGAGATATTCTTTGGGAGATATTCTTTGGGAGATATTCTTTGGGAGATATTCTTTGGGAGATATTCTTTGGGGAGATATTCTTTGGAGATATCTTTGGGAGATGTTCTTTGGGAGATGTTCTTTGGGAGATATTCTTTGGGAGATGTTCTTTGGGAGATGTTCTTTGGGAGATATTCTGAGATATTCTTTGGAGAATATTCTTTGGAGATGTTTTTTGGGAGATGTTCTTTGGGAGATATTCTTTGGGAGATATTCTTTGGAGATATTCTTTGGGAATATTCTTTGGAGATATTCTTTGGGAGATATTCTTTGGGAGATATTCTTGGAGATATTCTTTGGAGATATTCTTTGGGAGATATTCTTTGGGAGATTCTTTGGGGGATATCTTTGGGAGATATTCTTTGGGAGATATTCTTTGGGAGTATTCTTTGGGAGATTTCTTTGAAATATTCTTTGGGAGATATTCTTTGGGAGATATTCTTTGGGAGATATTCTTTGGGAGATGTTCTTGGAGATATTTTGGAATATTCTTTGGAGATGTTCTTTTGGGGGATGTTCTTTGGAGTATTCTTTGAATTTCTTTGGGAGATGTTCTTTGGGAGATGTTCTTTGGGAGATGTTCTTTGGAGATGTTCTTTGGAGATGTTCTTTAGGAGATATTCTTTGGGAGATGTTCTTAGGAGATATTCTTTGGGAGATTTCTTTAGGAGATGTTCTTGGAGATGTTCTTTGAGATATTCTTGGGAGATGTTCTTTGGGAACTTAGGAGATGTTCTTTGGAGATGTTCTTTGGAGATATTCTTTGGAGATGTTCTTGGAGATGTTCTTTGGGAGATGTTCTTTGGAGATGTTCTGAGATGTCTTTGGGAGATGTTCTTTGGGAGATGTTCTTTGGGAGATGTTCTTTGGGAGATGTTCTTTGGGAGATGTTCTTTGGGAGATATTCTTTGGGAGATATTCTTTGGGAGATGTTCTTGGGAGATATTCTTTGGGAGATGTTCTTTGGAGATATTCTTGGAGATGTTCTTTATCCTGATCTGAAACAAGTTCTCTACCTTTATATATACATTGTTCGTATATAAATTATCCAAAAAACTGCAACTTTATTCAACTTTCAAAGACGTTCATTTTTAGAAGCTCAATTTATAGTCTAATAGAGACTAACGGGTCTATGGTCGAAGGATTGACTTCATTGCCCCGGATTTTACTCAATAAAGCTGGTTGCTCTGCACAGAAGAGACACACTACCTAATGAGAATAAAGCTGGTCGCTCTGCACAGAAGAGACACACTACCTACCGAGAATAAAGCTGGTCACTCTGCACAGAAGAGACACACTACCTACCGAGAATAAAGCTGGTCGTTCTGCACTGAAGGGACACACCACCTACCGAGAATATTGTTCAAAAATAAACTCCCCAGTTCCGCCAACAATTCTAGGGTTTCTGGAAGAAATACACTTGTGAACAGAGCGACGTAGTCTGGGTTCGAAACTACGAGCTTGGGAATACAAGGCAAAGGTTTAACCACTTAACCACAGAGACCAAAGAAGAACTCACAAAAATTTAATTGTTATTGGTTATTGGTTACTAAACCCAACGTCATTGCACTCCGGGTAGACCCATAGGTGCTCAGTCTCCCCAACAGATATCGAAGAGTATGCATACTGATGGTTCCTGTGGCTCGCTGATTAAACACCTCTCAATCTGCCTCTCAGGCATCCAGTTCGACTTGAACAACGGGTAACTCCAAACGCTTAAATCTTGATCGATTCAACATGGATTTTAGTGTCCTCATCCAATAGAGAGTTGCGAAGAGACACAAAATTGAATACTAATAGACGAATGTATAATGTAGAAAATAATTGGAAATGAAAAGATGAATGTATAATAAAGAAAAAAAATGTTTATAAGAACTGTAAATTTAGCTTTACACATGACCCCTATACAGTCGACGTTTCGATCAAAAGGTCTTTCTCAAGATAGAAGCACAAAAAAGTAAGGAGTTGACATTAGAGTATAGAGTCACAAATCAGGAAGTACGAGATAAGTTAAAATGATCTGACTACAAAATCAAGTGCTTTAAGTTACATATCAAAAACTTACATAGAATCTGGTTTTCCACACTCATTCTTATTTCTTGCTGTTGATAGAAAAATTCTTAATTGAGATCATGCAGATATCCTTACATCTGAACAGTGATCTGTCTTGGAGTCTCTGTATAGTCTTCACTGATAAAGTAATTTGACCAGAGACTGTAGGAACAGAAGTTGTTTCATGTCAATATATATGATGTTATTTCTTACGTACACTTGCAATTGTGTCTCAGTCTTGTAATTGTGTCTCAGTCTTGCAATTGTGTCTCAGTCTTGCGATTGTGTCTCAGTCTTGCGATTGTGTCTCAGTCTTGCGATTGTGTCTCAGTCTTGCGATTGTGTCTCAGTCTTGCGATTGTGTCTCAGACTTGCAATTGTGTCTCAGACTTGCAATTGTGTCTCAGTCTTGCAATTGTGTCTCAGTCTTGTAATTGTGTCTCAGTCTTGTATTGTGTCTCAGTCTTGCAATTGTGTCTCAGTCTTGTAATTGTGTCTCAGTCTTGCAATTGTGTCTCAGTCTTGTAATTGTGTCTCAGTCTTGCAATTGTGTCTCAGTCTTGCGATTGTGTCTCAGTCTTGTAATTGTGTCTCAGTCTTGCAATTGTTCTAAGTCTTGTAATTGTGTTTCAGTCTTGCAATTTTGTCTCAGTCTTGCAATTGTGTCTCAATCTTTCAATTGTGTCTCAGTCTTGCAATTGTGTCTCAGTCTTGCAATTGTGTTTCAGTCTTGCAAATGTGTCTCAGTCTTGCAATTGTGTCTCAGTCTAGTAATTGTGTCTCAGTCTTGTAATTGTGTCTCAGTCTTGTGATTGTGTCTCAGTCTTGTGATTGTGTCTCAGTCTTGCAATTGTGTCTCAGTCTTGCAATTGTGTCTCAGTCTTGTAATTGTGTCTCAGTCTTGTAATTGTGTCTCAGTCTTGCAATTGTGTCTCAGTCTTGCAATTGTGTCTCAGTCTAGTAATTGTGTCTCAGTCTTGCAATTGTGTCTCAGTCTTGCGATTGTGTCTCAGTCTTGTGATTGTGTCTCAGTCTGCATGTGTCTCAGTCTTGCAATTGTGTCTCAGTCTTGTAATTGTGTCTCAGTCTTGTAATTGTGTCTCAGTCTTGCAATTGTGTCTCAGTCTTGCAATTGTGTCTCAGTCTTGCAATTGTGTCTCAGTCTTGCAATTGTGTCTCAGTCTTGCAATTGTGTCTCAGTCTTCAATTGTGTCTCAGTCTTGCAATTGTGTCTCAGTCTTGCAATTGTGTCTCAATGTTTGTTGTTGGATAGTATTCTCTTATTCTTTAGCTTTCCCCACCTTTGAGGTTCATTACTTAAAATATCAGCTCCCCACCCCCACTTTATCTTTATTCTTAGTCTCTCTCCTCAACTGTTGACTCCTTGTATGTCTAGTCTCCTCAAATGTTGACTCCTTGTATGTCTAATCTCCTCAAATGTTGACTCCTTGTATGTCTAGTCTCCTCAACTGTTGACTCCTTGTATGTCTAGTCTCCTCAAATGTTGACTCCTTGTATGTCTAGTCTCCTCAAATGTTGACTCCTTGTATGTCTAGTCTCCTCAAATGTTGACTCCTTGTATCTCTAGTCTCCTCAAATGTTGACTCCTTGTATGTCTAATCTCCTCAAATGTTGACTCCTTGTATGTCTAGTCTTCTCAAATGTTGACTCCTTGTATGTCTAGTCTCCTCAAATGTTGACTCCTTGTATGTCTAGTCTCCTCAAATGTTGACTCCTTGTATGTCTAGTCTCCTCAAATGTTGACTCCTTGTATGTCTAGTCTCCTCAAATGTTGACTCCTTGTATGTCTAGTCTCCTCAAATGTTGACTCCTTGTATGTCTACTCTCCTCAAATGTTGACTCCTTGTATGTCTAGTCTCCTCAAATGTTGACTCCTTGTATGTCTAGTCTCCTCAAATGTTGACTCCTTGTATGTCTAGTCTCCTCAAATGTTGACTCCTTGTATGTCTAGTCTCCTCAAATGTTGACTCCTTGTATGTCTAGTCTCCTCAAATGTTTACTCCTTGTATGTCTACTCTCCTCAAATGTTGACTCCTTGTATGTCTAGTCTCCTCAAATGTTGACTCCTTGTATGTCTACTCTCCTCAAATGTTGACTCCTTGTATGTCTAGTCTCCTCAAATGTTGACTCCTTGTATGTCTAGTCTCCTCACATGTTGACTCCTTGCATGTCTAGTCTCCTCAAATGTTGACTCCGTGTATGTCTAGTCTCCTCAAATGTTGACTCCTTGTATGTCTAGTCTCCTCAAATGTTGACTCCTTGTATGTCTAGTCTCCTCAAATGTTGACTCCTTGTATGTCTAGGTCTGCTTCAATGTTATTTTTTCATCGTTTTGTTATCTGCCCGTGGTTTCTTTCTTTTCTTCTTCTTCTTTGCGTTCTTCTACAACCAATTTTAATCACTTTTGTGATATGTTTGATCTTTGCCAAGAACGTGTATACGTTGACATTGGTTTGGTAGGCCCCTAAACGCATAGATTTCTACAAGTTTAGGACATATGCATCCGATTTCAGCAAACCTCATCAGTCGCCTCTTACGACATGCATGGCAGGTAACAGTGGTTTTATTCTTTACACCCAAATTTGGGCCCCAGTAACTCATTTTCTGTATCCAAAGTTGAAGCATTATTTCATTGCATCGGTTTCTGTATGATTCCGTCGATGTCGGCAGAGATGGCATGTCATCTGCAGAGAGTACTGCCCAAAGCACGAACTCCATAGCTTCGGCAACAGTTCTAGGAATCTCGTGAAAATATTGCACATGTGTCTCGGTCCGGATTCGAACCCTCAACTTTCAATACGACAGGCAAACGATGTTACATCAGTTCGCCATTGAGGACACCGATCTTTTTCTATATACAATTTTAGTCTGTCTGTTTGTCCTCCTTTCAATAGACTAGCTATTTGATTCTATTAACCGTCATATTGTTGGTAATGAATAATGTTTTAAAGAAATTATAAATATCTTTAATGTTTCTCATTCTTCATTGCACACAATTGTTATCCTTGGTAGTCTCACAGATTCTAGAATTTATTTTGAAGTGTCTTTTTCATCTTGTTGTTCTTGTGATCCAGATGTTGGATCAATACAGTAGAATATGTTGTGATCTAGATGTTGGATCAACACAGTAGAATATGTTGTGTTCTGGATGTTGGATCAAGACAGTAGAATATGTTGTGTTCTAGATGTTGGAAACTAGAATACTTAATCATTTATTTACTTCAATGTTCAACCAAAACAACAACAAAAATCTCTTCCTAGTAAAATAACACCCAACATTTGTCTACAAATTATTATCAATGAAAATAAAACAGAATGTTTGCAATAATATACTGATCCGAATGTACTTATAAAAACGAACAATAAACAGAGGTCTTAAAACACAATTAAAAGAAGCAGTGTCAATATTTATCACACATTTTATGTTAATTCTGTCTGTGAATAACTGAAAAGTAAATAAAGAAAATGTGTGGAAATAAAGTTAATGTAATGATTATATTTATATTGACATGTTTGTATACATTATCAACGTATACAAGATTATTGGGAAAATAAATAGGAATATTAGAAATAAAGAGAGATAGACGGATAGAAGGACAGACAGAGAACGACAGATAGTGGAACAAAGAAAAATAGAATGATGAATGGAGATGCACAGTAATTGACAGAGAGATATAGAAATAGAGATAGAGAGACAGAGCGAGAGAAATAGCTAGAGAGAATAAAGAAACGAGACATAGAGAGACAGAAAGTACAGCGAAAGACAGAAAGAGGAATGTAGAGATACATGGAGTAGCAGAGAGATAGCCATAGAAATTGAGATAAAGAGAGAGAGAGACGGAGAGATAAAGAGAGGCAGAGAGAAACAGACAAAAAGAGCGAAACATAGCAAGACACAGTGAGAGACAGCAAGCGAGAGACAGCAAGCGAGACAGGGACAGAGGTGCAATATGGCAAAATTATGGGGGGCCATAAGTCAATCTTTCGCCATTTTACTCCTTTAAACCCTATTAAATGCATCAGGCGCCCTTGTGTTGCCGAGGCTTACAAGGGGTGCAACGAATAACACCACTGTGACCTACAAGACATGTCGTAAGAAGAAACTGAGGTAGGGGGGGGTCTATGGAAGCTACTCTGGTAAATAAAAAGAGTCACAGAAATAGAATGTGCTGGCGTATGTACGTGTAGACGTATAACCAGCACAACATACAATCGCTCTTAGACTCGGATCACATACAAGACACAAAGAGTGGTTAACAATTGTTCGATATGAAACGTTCAATGAAGAAGAAGAAGAAGAAGAAATGCATATTGAGAGATGGACTTCTGTTGGATGTCAATGAAGAAGAAGAAGAAGAAATGCATATTGAGAGATGGACTTCTGTTGGATGTCAATGAAGAAGAAGAAGAAGAAATGCATATTGAGAGATGGACTTCTGTTGGATGTCAATGAAGAAGAAGAAGAAGAAGAAATACATATTGAGAGATGGACTTCTGTTGGATGTCAATGAAGAAGAAGAAGAAGAAATGCATATTGAGAGATGGACTTCTGTTGGATGTCAATGAAGAAGAAGAAGAAGAAATGCATATTGAGAGATGGACTTCTGTTGGATGTCAATGAAGAAGAAGAAGAAGAAATGCATATTGAGAGATGGACTTCTGTTGGATGTCAATGAAGAAGAAGAAGAAGAAATGCATATTGAGATGGACTTCTGTTGGATGTCAATGAAGAAGAAGAAGAAGAAATGCATATTGAGATGGACTTCTGTTGGATGTCAATGTAGAAGAAGAAGAAATGCATATTGGGAGATGGACTTCTGTTGGATGTCAATGAAGAAGAAGAAGAAGAAGAAATGCATATTGGGAGATGGACTTCTGTTGGATGTCAATGAAGAAGAAGAAGAAGAAATGCATATTGAGAGATGGACTTCTGTTGGATGTCAATGAAGAAGAAGAAGAAGAAATGCATATTGAGATGGACTTCTGTTGTATGTCAATGAAGAAGAAGAAGAAGAAATGCATATTGAGAGATGGACTTCTGTTGGATGTCAATGAAGAAGAAGAAGAAGAAGAAATGCATATTGAGAGATGGACTTCTGTTGGATGTCAATGAAGAAGAAGAAGAAGAAGAAATGCATATTGAGAGATGGACTTCTGTTGGATGTCAATGAAGAAGAAGAAGAAGAAATGCATATTGAGAGATGGTCTTCTGTTGGATGTCAATGAAGAAGAAGAAGAAGAAATGCATATTGAGATGGACTTCTGTTGGATGTCAATGAAGAAGAAGAAGAAGAAATGCATATTGAGATGGACTTCTGTTGGATGTCAATGAAGAAGAAGAAGAAGAAATGCATATTGAGAGATGGACTTCTGTTGGATGTCAATGAAGAAGAAGAAGAAGAAATGCATATTGGAGATGGACTTCTGTTGGATGTCAATGAAGAAGAAGAAGAAGAAATGCATATTGAGAGATGGACTTCTGTTGGATGTCAATGAAGAAGAAGAAGAAGAAGAAATACATATTGAGAGATGGACTTCTGTTGGATGTCAATGAAGAAGAAGAAGAAGAAATGCATATTGGAGATGGACTTCTGTTGGATGTCAATGAAGAAGAAGAAGAAGAAATGCATATTGAGAGATGGACTTCTGTTGGATGTCAATGAAGAAGAAGAAGAAATGCATATTGAGATGGACTTCTGTTGGATGTCAATGAAGAAGAAGAAGAAGAAGAAATGCATATTGAGATGGACTTCTGTTGGATGTCAATGAAGAAGAAGAAGAAATGCATATTGAGATGGACTTCTGTTGGATGTCAATGAAGAAGAAGAAGAAGAAATGCATATTGGGAGATGGACTTCTGTTGGATGTCAATGAAGAAGAAGAAGAAGAAATGCATATTGAGATGGACTTCTGTTGGATGTCAATGAAGAAGAAGAAGAAGAAATGCATATTGGGAGATGGACTTCTGTTGGATGTCAATGAAGAAGAAGAAGAAGAAGAAATGCATATTGAGATGGACTTCTGTTGGATGTCAATGAAGAAGAAGAAGAAGAAGAAGAAATGCATATTGAGAGATGGACTTCTGTTGGATGTCAATGAAGAAGAAGAAGAAGAAATGCATATTGGGAGATGGACTTCTGTTGGATGTCAATGAAGAAGAAGAAGAAGAAATGCATATTGGAGATGGACTTCTGTTGGATGTCAATGAAGAAGAAGAAGAAGAAGAAATGCATATTGAGAGATGGACTTCTGTTGGATGTCAATGAAGAAGAAGAAGAAGAAATGCATATTGAGATGGACTTCTGTTGGATGTCAATGAAGAAGAAGAAGAAATGCATATTGAGATGGACTTCTGTTGGATGTCAATGAAGAAGAAGAAGAAATGCATATTGAGATGGACTTCTGTTGGATGTCAATGAAGAAGAAGAAGAAGAAATGCATATTGGGAGATGGACTTCTGTTGGATGTCAATGAAGAAGAAGAAGAAATGCATATTGAGAGATGGACTTCTGTTGGATGTCAATGAAGAAGAAGAAGAAGAAATGCATATTGAGATGGACTTCTGTTGGATGTCAATGAAGAAGAAGAAGAAATGCATATTGAGAGATGGACTTCTGTTGGATGTCAATGAAGAAGAAGAAGAAGAAATGCATATTGAGAGATGGACTTCTGTTGGATGTCAATGAAGAAGAAGAAGAAATGCATATTGAGATGGACTTCTGTTGGATGTCAATGAAGAAGAAGAAGAAGAAATGCATATTGAGATGGACTTCTGTTGGATGTCAATGAAGAAGAAGAAGAAGAAATGCATATTGAGATGGACTTCTGTTGGATGTCAATGAAGAAGAAGAAGAAGAAATGCATATTGAGATGGACTTCTGTTGGATGTCAATGAAGAAGAAGAAGAAGAAATGCATATTGGGAGATGGACTTCTGTTGGATGTCAATGAAGAAGAAGAAGAAGAAATGCATATTGGGGATGGACTTCTGTTGGATGTCGATGCACAATGAAAGCAACATTAATATAGTACATCAAATTGTTTATGAGATTCAGAAGTATGAACATATTTGATTATCATAATTAGAAATAATATTAGCAACAAAATTAGAAATGAAGAAATCATGAGAAGATTGGAAGTGAAACCAGTCATGCAATTCATAAAAGAACAAAAGATTAAATGGTTTGAACACCTGACAAGAATGCCCTGGTATCGCCTACCACAGAGAGCCGCACTGAAAACGTATAATGTGTACAGATCAAGAGGAAGACCACGTAAAAGTTGGAGCGAAGGCATCAAGAACAGCCTTAAGAAAATGATGAATATCAGCTTATAAAGTGATTCAGAACAAACACACACACGATCACCTTACACCCCCATCCCCAACAGTTCTAATAAAAATAAAGTGTGGAAGAGAAGACAAGATATAAACAACATTCATGAACAAACATTCAAATAATTGTTTGAGAATGTACATTATGAATATTTATTATTCAATTGACAGTAGCCGTTGTTGTATTAAGGAGGATTTCACAAATTATAAATATCTTTATTCTTCATAATCCCATCCGTCTGTTTGTTGTCCGGGGAGCAGAGGAGCAAAAATAGCAATAATGTGATTTATAAGGCATGTTATAAGAGGCGGCTGAGGTAGGAGCCTAGGAAGCTACCCTAGTAAATAAAAAGCATCGCAGAAATCAGATGTTCTGGCCTACTTGTTTGCGCATAACTGACACAACATACAATCGCTCTTAGGCTCGAATCACACATAAATCCCAAAGAGTGATTAACAAGTGGTCGATATGGAGCGTTTGAAGAAGAGAAAGAATTGTTTATAAACATTATTTATGCTAATATGTTTATTGTTTATCTCTATTCTTTTTGGGAAGTAGACAATATGTCTGTCTAAACTGTCTTGACTGGCCACCACTTCCAATCACACACAGACACATCCACACAGAGAGAAGAGAGAGCAGAGAGAGAGAGAGAGCGAGAGACATGGCTCATCTTCTTTCTTTTAGTTGTCAATGAACCAGTTATGGTTCTCTTGAATATGATGATAAAGGTAGGCTATCTTAACTCTGACTTTAAACTTGCACTGAGCAGTATTATCACTTTCACTAAGATTTAAGTCCAGGAGAGACAGAAAGAAAGGACTAATGTGAACTAACACTAAGCCTCTGGCATCAGAGCTTAATCAAATGATTATAGAATCTTGAGAGACTTGGCATAGTTCTACTCTAATTGACATTTCTAATGTCTCATGGAGCAGTAGCTGGTCGCTTACCAGGAATCTGACACCTTGATTGAGCCGATAGTATTGCATTTATTTTTGCATGTTCTCATGCAGTAAAACCATGATGTTATCTAAACAAATGTCTTAGTTCTCTCTATTCAATTCGCTATTGCTTACAGAACCGACATTTTCAATTAACTTTGAATCATTCTCTGCATTGTTTCTTCTGTACTTTCTTGCCTTTAAGTAGACATAGGTCCTTAACTAAGACTTTGCAAGCTCTCATATGAGACCAAGTAGACATAGGTCCTTAACTAAGACTTTGCAAGCTCTCAATGAGACCAAGTAGACATAGGTCCTTAATAAGACTTTGCAAGCTCCTCATTGAGACCAAGTCAGACATAGGTCCTTAACTAAGACTTTGCAAGCTCTCATATGAGACCAAGTAGGCATAGGTCTTTAACTAAGACTTTGCAAGTTCCTCATATGAGACCAAGAGGCATAGGTCCTTAACTAAGACTTTGCAAGTTCTCTATGAGACCAAGTAGACATAGGTCCTTAACTAAGACTTTGCAAGCTCTCATATGAGACCAAGTAGACATAGGTCCTTAACTAAGACTTTGCAAGCTCTCATATGAGACCAAGTAGACATAGGTCCTTAACTAAGACTTTGCAAGCTCTCATATGAGACCAAGTAGGCATAGGTCCTTAACTAAGACTTTGCAAGCTCTCATATGAGACCAAGTAGGCATAGGTCCTTAACTAAGACTTTGCAAGCTCTCATATGAGACCAAGTAGGCATAGGTCCTTAACTAAGACTTTGCAAGCTCTCATATGAGACCAAGTAGACATAGGTCCTTAACTAAGACTTTGCAAGCTCTCATATGAGACCAAGTAGACATAGGTCCTTAACTAAGACTTTGCAAGCTCTCATATGAGACCAAGTAGACATAGGTCCTTAACTAAGACTTTGCAAGCTCTCATATGAGACCAAGTAGGCATAGGTCCTTAACTAAGACTTTGCAAGCTCTCATATGAGACCAAGTAGGCATAGGTCCTTAACTAAGACTTTGCAAGCTCTCATATGAGACCAAGTAGACATAGGTCCTTAACTAAGACTTTGCAAGCTCTCATATGAGACCAAGAGAAAGTCCAAAGACTTTGCAAGTCTCATGAGACCAAGTAGCATGGTCCTTAACTAAGACTTTGCAAGCTCTCATATGAGACCAAGTAGACATAGGTCCTTAACTAAGACTTTGCAAGCTCTCATATGAGACCAAGTAGGCATATGTCCTTAACTAAGACTTTGCAAGCTCTCATATGAGACCAAGTAGGCATATGTCCTTAACTAAGACTTTGCAAGATCTCATATGAGACCAAGTAGGCATAGGTCCTTAACTAAGACTTTGCAAGCTCTCATATGAGACCAAGTAGGCATAGTCCTTAACTAAGACTTTGCAAGACTCTCATATGAGACCAAGTAGGCATAGGTTCACTATGAACTAAGTGAAGTCTCAATAGCTTTGCAAGCTCTCATATGAGACCAAGTAGGCATAGGTCCTCAACTAAGACTTTGCAAGCTCTCATATGAGACCAAGTAGGCATAGGTCCTCAACTAAGACTTTGCAAGCTCTCATATGAGACCAAGTAGGCATATGTCCTTAACTAAGACTTTGCAAGCTCTCATATGAGACCAAGTAGGCATATGTCCTCAACTAAGGCTTTGCAAGCTCTCATATGAGACCAAGTAGGCATAAGTCCTCAACTAAGACTTTGCAAGCTCTCATATGAGACCAAGTAGGCATAGGTCCTCAACTAAGACTTTGCAAGCTCTCATATGAGACCAAGTAGGCATATGTCCTTAACTAAGACTTTGCAAGTCTCATATGAGACCAAGTAGGCATAGGTCCTTAACTAAGGCTTTGCAAGCTCTCATATGAGACCAAGTAGGCATAGGTCCTCAACTAAGACTTTGCAAGCTCTCATATGAGACCAAGTAGGCATAGGTCCTCAACTAAGACTTTGCAAGCTCTCATATGAGACCAAGTAGGCATAGGTCCTCAACTAAGACTTTGCAAGCTCTCATATGAGACCAAGTAGGCATAGGTCCTCAACTAAGACTTTGCAAGATCTCATATGAGACCAAGTAGGCATATGTCCTCAACTAAGACTTTGCAAGCTCTCATATGAGACCAAGTAGGCATAGGTCCTCAACTAAGACTTTGCAAGCTCTCATATGAGACCAAGTAGGCATAAGTCCTCAACTAAGACTTTGCAAGCTCTCATATGAGACCAAGTAGGCATAGGTCCTCAACTAAGACTTTGCAAGCTCTCATATGAGACCAAGTAGGCATAGTCCTCAACTTAGCTTTGCAAGCTCTCATATGAGACCAAGTAGGCATATGTCCTTAAGTAAGACTTTGCAAGCTCTCATATGAGACCAAGTAGGCATATGTCCTCAACTAAGCTTTGCAAGTCTCATATGAGACCAAGTAGGCATATGTCCTCAACTAAGACTTTGCAAGCTCTCATATGAGACCAAGTAGGCATAGGTCCTTAACTAAGACTTTGCAAGCTCTCATATGAGACCAAGTAGGCATATGTCCTTAACTAAGACTTTGCAAGCTCTCATATGAGACCAAGTAGGCATAAGTCCTCAACTAAGACTTTGCAAGCTCTCATATGAGACCAAGTAGGCATATGTCCTCAACTAAGACTTTGCAAGTCTCATATGAGACCAAGTAGGCATATGTCCTCAACTAAGACTTTGCAAGCTCTCATATGAGACCAAGTAGGCATATGTCCTTAACTAAGACTTTGCAAGATCTCATATGAGACCAAGTAGGCATAGGTCCTCAACTAAGACTTTGCAAGCTCTCATATGAGACCAAGTAGGCATAGGTCCTCAACTAAGACTTTGCAAGCTCTCATATGAGACCAAGTAGGCATAAGTCCTCAACTAAGACTTTGCAAGCTCTCATATGAGACCAAGTAGGCATATGTCCTAATAAGACTTTGCAAGATCTCATATGAGACCAAGTAGGCATATGTCCTTAACTAAGACTTTGCAAGATCTCATATGAGACCAAGTAGGCATAGGTCCTTAACTAAGACTTTGCAAGATCTCATATGAGACCAAGTAGGCATATGTCCTTAACTAAGACTTTGCAAGATCTCATATGAGACCAAGTAGGCATATGTCCTTAACTAAGACTTTGCAAGATCTCATATGAGACCAAGTAGGCATATGTCCTTAACTAAGACTTTGCAAGCTCTCATATGAGACCAAGTAGGCATATGTCCTCAACTAAGGCTTTGCAAGCTCTCATATGAGACCAAGTAGGCATATGTCCTTAACTAAGGCTTAGCAAGTCTCATATGAGACCAAGTAGGCATATGTCCTTAACTAAGATTTTATGCAAGCCTCATATGTAGATTTCAAGCTAGGCATGCATGTCCTCAACTAAGACTTTGCAAGCTCTCATATGAGACCAAGTAGGCATATGTCCTCAACTAAGCTTGCAAGCTCTCATATGAGACCAAGTAGGCATAGGTCCTCAATTTAAGATTTGCAAGCTCTCATATGAGACCAAGTAGGCATATGTCCTCAACTAAGACTTTGCAAGCTCTCATATGAGACCAAGTAGGCATATGTCCTCAACTAAGACTTTGCAAGCTCTCATATGAGACCAAGTAGGCATAGGTCCTCAACTTATTTTTTGCAAGCTCTCATATGAGACCAAGTAGGCATAGGTCCTCAACTAAGACTTTGCAAGCTCTCATATGAGACCAAGTAGGCATATGTCCTCAACTAAGACTTTGCAAGCTCTCATATGAGACCAAGTAGGCATAAGTCCTCAACTAAGACTTTGCAAGCTCTCATATGAGACCAAGTAGGCATAGGTCCTCAACTAAGACTTTGCAAGCTCTCATATGAGACCAAGTAGGCATATGTCCTCAACTAAGACTTTGCAAGCTCTCATATGAGACCAAGTAGGCATAGTCCTCAACTAAGACTTTGCAAGTCTCATATGAGACCAAGTAGGCATATGTCCTTAACTAAGACTTTGCAAGATCTCATATGAGACCAAGTAGGCATATGTCCTTAACTAAGACTTTGCAAGATCTCATATGAGACCAAGTAGGCATATGTCCTTAACTAAGACTTTGCAAGATCTCATATGAGACCAAGTAGGCATATGTCCTAACTAAGACTTTGCAAGTCTCATATGAGACCAAGTAGGCATATGTCCTCAACTAAGACTTTGCAAGATCTCATATGAGACCAAGTAGGCATATGTCCTTAAGTAAGACTTTGCAAGATCTCATATGAGACCAAGTAGGCATATGTCCTCAACTAAGACTTTGCAAGATCTCATATGAGACCAAGTAGGCATAGGTCCTTAACTAAGACTTTGCAAGATCTCATATGAGACCAAGTAGGCATATGTCCTTAACTAAGACTTTGCAAGATCTCATATGAGACCAAGTAGGCATATGTCCTTAACTAAGACTTTGCAAGATCTCATATGAGACCAAGTAGGCATATGTCCTTAACTAAGACTTTGCAAGCTCTCATATGAGACCAAGTAGGCATATGTCCTCAACTAAGGCTTTGCAAGCTCTCATATGAGACCAAGTAGGCATATGTCCTTAACTAAGGCTTAGCAAGCTCTCATATGAGACCAAGTAGGCATATGTCCTTAACTAAGACTTTGCAAGCTCTCATATGAGACCAAGTAGGCATATGTCCTCAACAAGACTTTCAAGCTCTCATATGAGACCAAGTAGGCATATGTCCTCAACTAAGACTTTGCAAGCTCTCATATGAGACCAAGTAGGCATAGGTCCTCAACTTAGGTTTTGCAAGCTCTCATATGAGACCAAGTAGGCATAGGTCCTCAACTAAGACTTTGCAAGCTCTCATATGAGACCAAGTAGGCATATGTCCTCAACTAAGACTTTGCAAGCTCTCATATGAGACCAAGTAGGCATAGGTCCTCAACTAAGACTTTGCAAGCTCTCATATGAGACCAAGTAGGCATAGGTCCTCAACTTAGGCTTTGCAAGCTCTCATATGAGACCAAGTAGGCATATGTCCTCAACTAAGACTTTGCAAGCTCTCATGCAGAGACCTACAGTGAGGAGCATAGGGTCCTCAACTTAGGTTTTGCAAGCTCTCATATGAGACCAAGTAGGCATATGTCCTCAACTAAGACTTTGCAAGCTCTCATATGAGACCAAGTAGGCATAGGTCCTCAACTAAGACTTTGCAAGCTCTCATATGAGACCAAGTAGGCACATAGGTCCTCAACCTGCAAGCACTTTGCAAGCTCTCATATGAGACCAAGTAGGCATAAGTCCTCAACTAAGACTTTGCAAGCTCTCATATGAGACCAAGTAGGCATATGTCCTCAACTAAGACTTTGCAAGCTCTCATATGAGACCAAGTAGGCATATGTCCTTAACAAGACTTAAGCTCTACAGCAAGTCCTAATAGAGCCACCAAGTAGGCATATGTCCTTAACTAAGACTTTGCAAGCTCTCATATGAGACCAAGTAGGCATATGTCCTCAACTAAGACTTTGCAAGCTCTCATATGAGACCAAGTAGGCATATGTCCTCAACTAAGACTTTGCAAGCTCTCATATGAGACCAAGTAGGCATATGTCCTCAACTAAGACTTTGCAAGCTCTCATATGAGACCAAGTAGGCATATGTCCTTAACTAAGACTTTGCAAGCTCTCATATGAGACCAAGTAGGCATATGTCCTCAACTAAGACTTTGCAAGCTCTCATATGAGACCAAGTAGGCATATGTCCTTAACTAAGGCTTAGCAAGCTCTCATCTCCTTGGTTGTGGTTTTCATAGCTGATTGTTTTTACAGGGTAGGGTAACTAATCCCACGCCAAACCTCCGTATTCGCCGCAAGCGGCATGTGGTAGGTAATACTAGTTGTATTCTTTACCCCGAAATCGAGCCTTGGTAACCACACCGGCATCAGATTTGTATTGTCTGTCAACTTTACTCTTTATCGAACAGGAGAGACGTATAGGCACATTCACTGAGATTATCACCGTCTACATTGCGATCAGATCTCACATCAGACATGTATGATTCTCACTGTCTACATTGCGATCAGATCTCATATCAGACATGTATGATTCTCACTGTCTACATTGCGATCAGATCTCACATCAGACATGTATGCACCTACACTTCTACTAATACCAGTGTAACTCTCCTTCGATCCCTACCCACTTAGCCAAACTATAGTCTGTTTCCAGGGACACCCGTGAAGGTGGAGTAGGGTCTTGGTCAGTATCAGTTCACTGTCCCTGACACCACGTTATCACATTACAATGTTTATGTCTGTGACCCCATTATTGTTTACAGAACCGAATTATTAGTTTCATTCTCTGTAGCCAGTATCAGTTATTGCTTACAGAAACGAATATTTAGTTTCATTCTCTGTAGTCAGTATCAGTTATTGTTTACAGAATTGAATATTTAGTTTCATTCTCTGTAGTCAGTACCAGTTATTGCTTACAGAAACGAATTATTAGTTTCATTCTCTGTAGTCAGTATCAGTTATTGCTTACAGAAACGAATTATTAGTTTCCTTCTCTGTTGTCAGTATCAGTTATTGTTTACAGAACGGAATTTTAGCAGTTCTGATAGCAGACATGTTAACGAGTTCCCATACAAATACCGAATCGTCTAAAGTGTGTAACACGTTTGGTCTAATAGATATAAGTGTTCCCATACAAATACCGAATCGTCTAAAGTGTGTAACACGTTTGGTCTAATAGATATAAGTGTTCCCATACAAATACCGAATCGTCTAAAGTGTGTAACACGTGTGCTCTAATAGATATAAGGGCTCGGTAGAACCGAATTCAATCCCCGGTAAGGTCAATGCGTTTTGATGTCTGGGGCTGAAAGACAAATCTTTGGCTGAACAGCTTCGTGGCTACTGCACTAGCCATGCGGTTATTAAATTCCACTGGTACATATCCCTCCTGTCATACACCGCCCTAAATTCATGCACGTGATTGTATCTACATCAATAAATCGATTGTTGATGTAAATGGAACATTCTGAAACAGGCAGTCGACGTAGATGGTTATTGGTTACACTGAACTGAGGTCACAGCACTCCGGACAGGCCCATATGTGTTCAGTCTCCTCCAACAGATTTTGAAGTGTACACATACTGATAATTCATGTAGCTCACTGGTTAAACGCATACTCCTTTCTCTGTCCCTCAGAGCAACACTACTAATCATAGGGTATTTATTCTTGTCCACCAAAGGTCAGAATTTGTCATACGTGCCATGGGAGGATTTCAAAAATATGTCTTCTTGCAGATTTTAATTGACTACTAATTCTAACTCTTCAAAATTGCACACAACGCTACTTCCAAGTTCAGTAGCATCAACAGCAGTGAATTGATTATTGATAAACATTGTAACTGGTTCAAGAGTTGACAAAATGACTAAATCAGTGATCAAATTCAACAGGGAGAAGTTCAAGATGTTTGACAAAACGAAGAAGATCACATACATCGCCACTGATAGATTCAGCAATAGATTTCAGATTTGGAAAGTGAGATAGTGATTTTCTGTTTACATGCCCAATCCAAAGTTTTAATTTCTTTTGGAAAACGTTAATTGGACTTATCATTTCTGAGATTGCACGATACTTCCCTTGTAACTCGAGATTACATTTGAATGTAATATCTATCAAGAATGTTAACTCTTGTAACCATGACATGTTATAAAATTCCTCCTAATATTATCCTATAGGTGATTTAATGAATTCCCTGATCTCAGTTAGAAGACTGCAGAATCGATCCAGCGTCTTTCCGCTACTCAGCCATATAACTTCTGTATAGAGAATTGCATCGTCATGTTCAGCATCTGATATCAAAAGATTCTTAAAAAATCGATGGCAGATAGAAGAGAATCTGGTACAACTTACAATATGAGTTGCTATTTTCATGATATGCTCGAATTTCAGCAAATTTGTGCATAAAGATTCCAGGTGGATAATACAGGGATTTCAGGTGGATAATACAGTGATTCCAGGTGGATAATACAGTGATTCCAGGTGGATAATACAGTGATAAGAGAGAAATGTTGGAAAGGATTCATCATTAGCACAAAGAGCAAGATACCCACTGTGTTCACCAGTTACTGAAGGTGCCCTATCAGCTGTGTACAAAGAGCAAGATACCCACTGTGTTCACCAGTTACTGAAGGTGCCCCATCAGCTGTGTACAAAGAGCAAGATACCCACTGTGTTCACCAGTTACTGAAGGTGCCCCATCAGCTGTGTACAAAGAGCAAGATACCCACTGTGTTCACCAGTTACTGAAGGTGCCCCATCAGCTGTGTACAAAGAGCAAGATACCCACGTGTGTTCACCAGTTACTGAAGGTGCCCCATCAGCTGTGTACAAAGAGCAAGATACCCACTGTGTTCACCAGTTACTGAAGGTGCCCCATCAGCTGTTATAGCAAAAAGTGTTCCAAGTGACAAGGATACCCACTGTGTTCACCAGTTACTGAAGGTGCCCTATCAGCTGTTATAGCAAAAAGTGTTCCAAGTGACAAGGATACCCACTGTGTTCACCAGTTACTGAAGGTGCCCCATCAGCTGTTATAGCAAAAAGTGTTCCAAGTGACAAGGATACCCACGTGTGTTCACCAGTTACTGAAGGTGCCCCATCAGCTGTTATAGCAAAAAGTGTTCCAAGTGACAAGTTACTCTTCTTCCCAAATGTAAGGAATACGTTAAAAATGTCTTGTCCACTAGTACGGTCTCTAAGGGGAAGGGTTTGAATAAACTCTTCTATCTATTGTCTATTCTCAGGTGGAAGATGTAGTTGGCTATCCACTCTTGCCGTTAAGCGTAGGGATATGAGCTTTAATTTGCGTTCTAGGGCCAGATGAGTCGCCCTTGTGTTATATCCGTGTTTATGTAGTGTGGTCTTGATATTGTCTATCCATCTTTTTCTTGGTCTTCCCTTAGCTCTAGTAAGTGAACTATTTTTATTATATACTGTTAGTGGTGGATGGTTGTATTTCATTCTCATTAAATGTTCAAACCACTGAATTTGTTGTCTTTCGATGTATTCGGTGCATGAAGTTATGCCCACTCAGCTTCCGATGTCCTCATTTCGTAGTCTCTCTTTCCTGGTGACACCCACTGCCTTCCTCAAGCAATAAACTTTTCTTTTACTGTAAAATACGACAAAATGTCATTCTAATAAATACACACAACTGAACACTGTCAGTAATGTCCGTGCTTTCATCCAATTGAAGTGAAATATATTCACACACATACAAGCCGATATAAGAACTTCCTCAAGTAGCATGTCTCTTGCTAAACGTCGATTTCATCACAGCCCGCATGAAAACTCTCTATCTCAAGCAAGTTCTACCGCCTACTCCAGAGTCAGGTTCAATATTTCTTTGATATTCTTCTGCCACCATTGTCTTGGTCGTCCCTTGCTCTAGAAACCATGCCTTCCATTACCGTTCTCTTCAAAGCACTGTAATGGTTAACGTGATCAAAATATTTAATCTTCCGAAACATGATGTTATGAATGAGTGAATGTTCCTCGATATGCAGGTCTTGTAGGATGTCTTTGTTTTTTCTCTTCTGTGTGACTGTGTCCAGTATGTTTTAAGAACTTTTCTGTAACACCTACTTTCAATGTTATTCTTTAATGTTTGTGTTACGGTCTACGATATACAACTGATACTGTAAATTACTAGAAATCTGTTCAACTTTCCTAGCTACAACTTGATGAAATAATGAATTACTGTAAATGCAAGACATAAATTCAGATTAATACTTATGATCATCGAACAGAGTTTTATCTGCAATGACCATTGCTTTTATAAGTATTTCTCCATCACTGAAAGGTTTATTTCTTTGAGCTAATACGTGAATCACCGTCAGTTCCAAGAATCTCTAAGGTATCTCTAAGGTCTTTGGACTCAGATTACAATGACCTTACGTTTTATGCACAAGTAAAATAGCTGACCGGTGCCAAAATGTTGAAAAGAGTGTTTGAGTTGCAGCAAGAAATACAATCATTCTTTGCAAGCAAGTCAATAAGTATCCCAGAGTTTGAAGACAAAAAGTGCGTTTGCGACTTCACATTTCTGGTTGATATAACTAGCCTTCTAAACGACGTTAATAGTCGTCTACAAGGGAAAGATCAATTAATTAATAAGATGTATGGTAATATTTCTGTATTGGAGACGAAACTTGGTCTTTGGGAACAACAGTTGAGGACAAAAAAACTTTACTTACTTTCCTACATTGTCATTGCAACCATACATCACACAGGAGGACCAGACATCACACAATGGGACCAGATGTCACACAGGAGGACCAGACATCACACAGGAGGACCAGACGTCACACAGGAGGACCAGACATCACACAGGAGGACCAGATGTCACACAGGAGGACCAGACATCACACAGGAGGACCAGACGTCACACAGGAGGACCAGACATTACACAGTAGGACCAGACATCACACAGGAGGACCAGACGTCACACAGGAGGACCATACGTCACACAGGAGGACCAGACGTCACACAGGAGGACCATACATCACACAGGAGGACCAGACATCACACAGGAGGACCAGACGTCACACAGGAGGACCAGACGTCACACAGGAGGACCAGACATCACACAGGAGGACCAGACATCACACAGGAGGACCAGACATCACACAGGAGGACCAGACGTCACACAGGAGGACCAGACGTCACACAGGAGGACCAGACATCACACAGTAGGACCAGACATCACACAGGAGGACCAGACATCACACAGGAGGACCAGACGTCACACAGGAGGACCAGACGTCACACAGGAGGACCAGACGTCACACAGGAGGACCAGACATCACACAGGAGGACCAGACGTCACACAGGAGGACCAGACGTCACACAGGAGGAGCAGACGTCACACAGGAGGACCAGACATCACACAGGAGGCGGCGGATAAATACGCTTCTTTGATATCTGACTTAAACCTCCAATTTGAAAACCGATTTTAGGATTTAAAAAAGCATCATGTGCTTTTTTGTGCATTCGTGGCAGACGTGAATTTATTACCAGGAAGATTACAAATGGAACATTGTGAAATGTGTTGTGATACACAGTTAAAGGAGAAATTCTATCAAGTTGGTTTGAAAGAGTTCTATAAAACGTATTTGGACAAGGATAAATATCCTGCGTTTTACAAACATGCCCTGTCGATGGTTTCGCTATTTGAAAATACTTTTGCGTGGGAACAACTTTTTAGTCGCATGAAGCACATCAAATCATAAGTGAGAACACGAATTACTGATGTTCATTTGGAAAAGTGTTTGCGTGTAGCGACAACATCAGTCGAGATCAATTTTGATGCACTTAGTTCTGCAAAACAAAGTCAGATGTTTCACTTTTAAATATTTTTAATTGTCTAATAAATATGTTTGATTCTCAGTTATATTTTATTTTCTTCAAAAAAAATTAATATACCTTTTTCTTGGTTTTTTTTTTTACATTAAACCAGGCAAGCGTTTGACCACGATCTCACCTACTAGGAAGCAACGATGTGGTCGAAGTTGTAGCACGCTTGCTTGTTTACTTTAAGTAACAGAAACAAAATTAGTTCATGGCCCGGCAGGAAATATTATTTCTGTAATTTGGACTACCTGCTGAAAAGGTTGGCCACCCCTGGCATAAACGTTAATATAAAGAGAAAAATAGATGAGAATGTTATATAAATGTTAATATAAAGAGAGAAAAATAGATGTGAATGTTATATAAATGTTAATATAAAGAGAGAAAATAGATGTGAATGTTATATAAATGTTAATAATAAGAGAGAAAAATAGATGAGAATGTTATATAAATGTTAATATAAGAGATAAAAATAGATGAGAATGTTATATAAATGTTAATATAAAGAGAGAAAAATAGATGAGAATGTTATATAAATGTTAATATAAAGAGAGAAAAATAGATGAGAATGTTATATAAATGTTAATATAAAGAGAAAAATAGATGAGAATGTTATATAAATGTTAATATAAAGAGATAAAAATAGATGTGAATGTTATATAAATGTTAATATAAAGAGATAAAAATAGATGTGAATGTTATATAAATGTTAATATAAGAGATAAAAATAGATGAGAATGTTATATAAATGTTAATATAAAGATAAAAAATATTAAATTGATAAAGAAGGAATTTCTATGAAGTAACAGAATCATAAAGCGTATGTTTGCTAGTGCAAATAATTTATCTGTTTTCATCAATACACTCAGAACACGTTCTAAATCATGTTTCTATTGAAGCCTAAATTGCATCAAATTTCCCTGAATAGGAAAACCAAAATCAATCTAATGTTGAAGATGAAAAACTGGGATAGAAAAGTGAAGCGAAAGACGTTCTTCTCTAATCGAAATGTTTGGCCGGTAGCAGAGTTCCTGGCGTTGTATTCTGAACTCTGATGATCGAAGAGCTAAGACGGTCGAACCAAGGGGTACAACCCCGTGTCATTGCCTCGTTAGCTCAATTGAGCCAATGTAATTCCCCCATTTCAGAATATTTATTCACAGATTTGCAAATTTGAGACAAATAATAAAATCAGTCGACAGGCGAGATAACTCGAGTTACAAGATTTCTCTCCCATTACGATAGATAAATAACTTTCTAAATGGATTCTGAGGTCTGATCGGATGCCGTCATTCCTTCAGCTTCCGTATTCACGAACTTGTAATACACTATAACACTAGTCACGCCATTTCTGAATAAGGCATAAATATGGGCACAAATTCTATCGTACTGACTCAGAAAAGACGAAACTAGGCGCTATCTTTCATCTGATATGATACCACTCATTGTGTTATGTCTTTTTATTGCTCGTGTTCATCGCTTCACTCTGATGGCTTCACACTAATGATTTTGAAAGCTTTAAGATCTTGTCATTGCCGTACGTATTTTCCTGACAAGAAATATAATACGACTATGATTAACACAGTTCATTATTGTATCTTGGGTAGTGTGAGTGTGTGTGTTTTTGCCTAGGTGCAAGGTCAGTTTAAAGAATGGTGCAGCATGGATAACCCTATTATATTTGTTCTCTTCTCTTCCCATAGTATATTAGTTAGTCTTTCCTCTTGGGCCTGTGGGCGGCGCATAGGGCAGAGGTCATAGCTCTCCATGTCTCGCGGTTCGTTGCTATTTGTTTTAAGTCTTTAATGTTTACTAGGCCCATCGTCGAGCCTTCTCTGGTGATGGTTCTACGCAGAGTCTCTCTTGGTCTTCCTCGTTTTCTTTTTCCCTCTGGTGTCCATATGAGGGATTGGTAAGGAGTCTTCTCTCATCCATTCTAAGTGTGTGGCCGATGTAGTTCCAGCGGCGCTTTCTTATAAAATTTGATACATTTTCTTGCTTGGTCTCTTGTCTTATTTGTGTATTGGGTCTGAAATCTGACCATTTGAGGTTCAGTATTCTTCTAAGACATTTATTCTCAAAATTATCTAATTTTCTTTCTAGAGCTTTGTTGCTTTCCAACTCTCGCATCCATAAGTTAATACTGGAATCACACAAGAGTTAAAGATCTTTAATTTTAAGTGCTTGCTGAGTGAATTGGACTTCCATATATTTGACAATTTGTTAAAAGCACTTGATGCCAATGCGATTCTGTATGGAATTTCTGGCGCTGTATCCCACGTAGTATATGGGGAACTTTTTTGTAACACTTGTATTAGAAATGTCTACGGCGGAGTGTTTAAGACCTCTGCCTGTCGTTCTGAAGGTTTGGGGTTCGAATACGAACCGAATCATATGTGCAATTTTTCCTGAGATTGTTGTTGAAGATTAGCTCATGATGAGTACAGACAATAGCTCATGCTGCGTACAGACAATAGTTCATTATGCGTACGGACAATAGCTCATGATGCGTACAGGCAATAGCTTATGCTGCGTACAGACAATAGCTCATGATGCGTGCAGATAATAGCTCATGATTCAAACTATGGGGGACAATAGCTCATGCTGCGCACGGACAATAGCTAATGATATAGACAATAAATCGTGACGCAAATGACAATTTCACAAAATTATGGCTTTTACCACATACATGTCGATCGAATTTATCAACATATTCAATTTTTATGTCTGAGTTCGTTGAAATAAGCATCTTGTTCGCTTGACGTAGTTCACGTTTGTGAAATTAAATGGTGCAGAAACAAGCCTTAACTTGATCAAAAACTCGAATATTTGTGATGTTTCCAATGATAGATTTGATCATGACGCTACAAATATATGTCAACTACTCAAGTCTATCATTGAGTTCTTGTCCTATAAATAATATTGTCAACAATTTCAGAACATTACGAATTACAAGCCATCGTTCTGAGTAGATCTGGGGTTTTTTTTTTCCAACATAGCAACAATAACCTTGACAAACATTATCATTTTTGCTCACGTCTCTGGTGATCTTTTGTGGAATGATGTTAAATGAAAAGAACGTCCAATAATTGTTTCTTATCTGACAGCAACATTGTTAAGCTCAATCAATAAATCTATATCATGTTGGGTATCTGTTCTTCCACAATTTACTTCTTTATAGAAGTATTGAGGGAAGGGGGGAGAGAGGTATTCATCTTGTGTGTGTTTGTTCTAATGTTTTTGTAAGCTGTTATTTATTTTTTTCTGCTCTACTGATGCAGTCGCTTCATCTTTTCCGTGGTCTTCCTCTTGCCGGACATACTCTGAAATAAATTAACAGAGAATCACAAATCAGCCACTGAAGGGAAATACAAAGGCATCAAGAAAGAAATAACGCTATATGGAAACTCTGAAACAAACTTAATAGAAGAGATTGAGCGAGTTACCCAGGACAGAGTGGTATGGAGAAATTACTTGCAGGCCCATTGTAGCGTATTACAGTATTAGTTAATTGCATATCCTTTACAAGACATTGCGACTCAACCCCAGCTTTTTAACGCTGTTTGTGATTTTTCTCTAGGCATTATTACGTTCAGTAGTTTGCCATTGCTTTCTGAACGGGTGGTGCTATCGTACTTTTGTAAATATCCACACCAAACTGTCAGCAGCGCGATTCGAACTCAGAACGTCGGGATTAATAGACCGAGTCACTATCCCCTAAACCACAGTATTACGTGAATATAATCATTATTAATAATATGAAAAACTATAGTGGTATACAAATGTGCGCGAATTATATAGTACCAAT
The DNA here is from genome assembly GCA_020796225.1 of Arion vulgaris. Lineage (NCBI taxonomy): Eukaryota > Metazoa > Mollusca > Gastropoda > Stylommatophora > Arionidae > Arion > Arion vulgaris. The sequence goes on along the minus strand of CM036753.1, from coordinate 108,946,636 downwards.
CCATAGTCTATGACATCAGCTGGACATACTGACGTGTTTCTTCATTTCCAGATACATGTGTCCAGTGCACCTGGGCGTCGATGATAAAGAGAGAGCGGACAAGCTGGCTGTCTCTGGCACCATATCGTGGGGTCAATCAATGGAAAAGAAAGAAAAAACCAAGGCGTATAGAGAGGCTCTTTCCATCTACCTTTTCGACCTGACGCTGAAAGGGAAAACAGGATTAGAGACTATACATTAGTCGATGACGCCGTTGGAGATATTGCGAAGGAGATCGGAGCACCTACGAAGTGCAATGAAGATATTCCAAACTGAAACGGAAACTGCAGTGTATCCAGTATACTAATAAACCACTTCATGCATGTACTCAATTAAATTTGATTCTTGATTCTTTTATCAATGACTACATGAGTACAAATAACATCCCTAAACAACTATCTTTACCATATTCAAAATTACATCGATGAACCTCGCCGATGCTACTGAGTTCGGGCACCGCAGCTGAGATCTTCCTGTCGCCCGAGTGATTACCGGGGCCAAATTGGGGTGTAAAGAATAGAACCACTGTTACCTGCACGCATGTCGTAAGAGGCGTCTAATAAGGTTGGGCGTAGGACTAGCTACCCCACGCCTTAAAAAAACACTAGATGGCTAAGAACGGAGAGCGAACCGAGTAAACGCTGGCTGAAACCGGACACACCACCGAAGGATAAGCACCAGAGCTCGAAATGGCGCTGAAGCTGTGACGTAAAACACACCAATGATAAGGCTGCATGAATCAGATTTCCACATGAACAGAATATATGGAAGATCTGGTACATCGGTCTGGTGCGAGGTGATCTTGCTGAGAAGATCGACACACATGATTACTCACCAAAGTGCAATGGTGAGGGTTCTATCAATCAATAAATTATCCAATGCTACCATGTTTGTTTGAGCATGTTTTTCTTTGGAATTGAGTGATGTTTATCTTCATTACTTTGATTACTGCTAGGTTGATTACTGCTAATGAGGTTGATTAGCTGCTAGGTTGATTATAATAATAATAATAATTCCTCTCGTACCGTTATACGTTACATAGGGCCTGCAAGTAATTTCTCCATACCGCTCTATCCTGGGCAATTCGCTCAATCTCCTCCATGGAACTGAGACCGATATTTCCTGCCTCTCTCAGCAAAGTTCGTTTCAGGGTCTCCTTAGGTCGACCTCTCTTTCTTGAACCCTTTGCATCCCACTTCAATGCCTGCTTTGATATTCGTTGATCATTTCTCCTCAAGGTGTGCCCAACATATCTCCATCTTCTCTTTCTTATAACAGTTGTCACTAGTGGTTGACCAGACATATCTCTGATTTCATCACTTCTCCTGAATTCATTCCATTTTATATTCATTATTTTTCGCAGACATCTATTTTCAAATGCATTCAACTTGCTTTCTATATCTTTAGTCATTTTCCAACTCTCGCTGGCATATGTTAGGATTGATACAACATTTGAATTGAAAATTCGTAATTTAGTTTGAATACTATATAACTTGCAGTTCCATATTTTATTTAGACTTTTAAAAGCTGATGTTGCTTTACCAATTCGTATCATAATTTCTTTTTAACATTTCCTGTGCAATCAAAATTGCTACCTAAATAGGTGAACTGCTCTGTTATTTTTATCATTTTAGATTCCAGTGTGATATCTGCATTACTTGTCATAGGTGTCTTCATTATATTTGTTTTTTCATAACTTATCTGCAGTCCAACTTTCATGCTATAGATGACAAGTTGTCTGTTTTTCTTTGCATATCTTGGTTGTTTCTACTTAACAAGGCAATATCATCTGCAAAATCCAAATCTTCTAGTTGACTAAATAAGACCAGAAGTTAAGGAAGAACAATGTGGCTTTGTTGAACGCAGAGGAACAAACAACGCAATATATACAATAAGAACAATAATGGAAAGATCAATAGAAATGAAGTTGGACTTATACCTATGTTTCATAGACTACGCGAAAGCTTTCGATAAAGTAAAACATGGAGAAATAATCAGCATGTTAGAAAATATAAATATTGATGGTAAAGATCTTAGACTGATCAAGAATTTGTACTGGCAACAAACCGCAGCCATTAGACTAGAGAGTAAGATTGGAATCTATCAGGCGATACAGTTAGGAGTACGACAAGGGTGCGTACTCTCACCAGACCTATTCAACTTATATAGTGAAAACATCATGAGATCTATAGAAGAAAAGACAGGAATAGCAGTCGGTGGACAAAATATAAACAACCTAAGGTACGCTGATGACACAATTCTCATGGCTACAAATGAACACGATCTGCAAGACTTGATAGACATACTAGTGAGAGAAAGTGAAAAGAAAGGATTAAGCATGAATATAAAGAAAACAGAGGTTATGGTTGTCTCCAAGAAACAAGAAACACCAACATGCAATATCAAAATAAATAACACAACACTGAAACAAGTCCATCGATTCAAGTATCTAGGAACATTCTTAACACCAGATGGAAGATGTACAACAGAGATTAGAGTAGAATAGCTCAAACGAAAGCAGCTTTTATGAAAATGAAGAACACACTATGCGTGAACTCACTACCAATGACACTGCGAAAACGAGTACTCCAATGCTATATTGAACCAATTCTTATGTATGGCAGCGAATCATGGACACTGAACAAACAATCAATACGATCATTGGAAGCCACAGAGATGTGGTTTTACAGAAGAATGTTGAGAATTCCATGGACAGCAAAGAAAACAAACGTGGAGGTTTTAAATCAGGCCTGCACACAAAGAAACCTTATCAAAAGAATAAGAATCCGACAATCAAGGTTCTTCGGGCATATAATGCGAAGAGAAGGTTTAGAACATTTGGTGACTACAGGTAAAATTCAGGGAAGGAGAGATCGTGGAAGACAGAGGAGAAGATGTTGGATGGCCTGACATCATGGTTCGACAAAATATCGACGTCAGAACTGATTACATGCACCAAGCAAAGAGAGTTGTGGAGAGACATGATCGCCTACGCCGGCAGGCATGGCACTTGATTGATTGATTTTCTACCCAATCGATGCCAGTTTCGCCCCTGCAACATTTTTGCATCACCTAGTCAATAGCCACTCCAAACAATAGCGGAGATAGAATACAGCCTTACTTTTAGGTTGATTACTCTCTATTAATTATCATTTGAAATTGCATGCAAGCGAAAGCTATTCATCTAATGTGTTTATAAGTGTGTTATCTACCGATCTTTGGTTACTAGTTATTGGTTTATTAGTAAATTCTTGTTTACTGTATCGTTGAACAGTATAGAGAGCTCTCTGCTGCTAACTAAAGCAGTTCAATTCTAGTTCCTTCTTGATTGTTATGCGTACTACATGAGATTACGCCAATGGGCAAGAGACGAAGTCCCGTACGAACATTCAAGAAGAAGAAGAAGACGAATATTGTTGCCATGTGTAACATGTTTTCGTGGCTTTCATTTTTGTGGGGTGGGGAGAGGTAGGGAAAGGGAGGAAGGGGCGGGGGAGAGACACAGACGTTTTGCATTTCCCAATGGAATCATGAGTTTTCACAGGTTTTTTTCTTCTTCTGTTGTTAGTTGCTGGAAAACAGTTGACACGGCCCAGATATCTTGTTCTGTTGTTGGTTGCAGGACAACAGTTGACACAGCGCAGATATTTTGTTCTGCTGTTGGTTGCAGGAAAACAGTTGACACGGCCCAGATATCTTGTTCTGCTGTTGGTTGCAGGAAAACAGTTGACACGGCCCAGATATCTTGTTCTGCTGTTGTTTGCAGGAAAACAGTTGACACGGCCCAGATATCTTGTTCTGTTGTTGGTTGCAGGACAACAGTTGACACGGCGCAGATATTTTGTTCTGCTGTTGGTTGCAGGACAACAATTAACACACCAAGATATCTTCTTTTTTTTTTTGTTAGTTGTAGAAAAGCAGTTGACACGGCCCAGATATTCTGGGATCAAGCACACTAGCAGGACTAGCCAGTAACCAGTCATTGCATCATTGCACTGTGACATTGCATCATTGCACTGTGATGTTGATAACATATATCTCGTTTGAAACAAGATTGCTAAGACAAATTGTTTGTGCCTTCACTATAACTTAGTTCTCACTCTGCAATGTTGTCCTGGTGGCAGTACGAAAACGACAGCCACTGGCAATATTATCATGTTCAATATTTCTTTAATGGTTATTGGTTACCGTCATCTTGATAGACACTAGCTTCCGTTTTCAGAAAACACACTCCATTATAGCTTTCTCTAAAAAAGCACTATCACGTTTAATGTCAACATAATATTTCAGTTTCTGAGATCGAATTGGTTGTTTAAACAACAAAGATACAGACAAATCAACAAATAGACAATTATTGATAAATTTCAAGTAATTTTATTTATTTACATATACTTGTTCATAAACATAAACAAATCTCAATGACATTGTTTACTATTGTTCATGAATAACAAGCACACCCCACCCATCGCCCGCACTCATGTATTTAGTGGAGTGGCGTCTATAGATATTGTTTAATTTGTAAATTGATTGAAGATGTCTACAAACTCAGAATATGTTCATGATTGTGTATTTGATTGAACTGACAGAACAGATAACATAAACTAAATACACACGAAACATGGTCTTAGTTTCTTGCTTATGTAACACTAACATATACCTGTTCAGGTCCATACGCCCGTCTATTCAATATTACTATAGCCTGCCATAATCATATTATTCCAAAACAGTTGATGTATGGCGAGCTTGAAGGGGAAGACGTTCTGCTGGTGGACAGAAGAAACGTTTTAAATACACTCTTAAAGTGTCTCTGAAATGCTTCTATATAGACCCCAGCCGCTGGGAATCCATGACGCAAGATTGCCAAATGTAGCGCTGTAACAATACAAGAGGAACCACATAGCTGAGAATCGTGGTGCCGTTGAGGCGCAGAGAAAACGAGCTGCGCGAAAAGATAGAATACACAACACCTGCATGTCTAACCTTGATCATATATGCCCCACATGGGGTAGGTGATTGTGTTCTAGGATTGGACTCTACAGTCACCCCCGTACACGCCAGAGATGTGCAACAGCACACGTCTGAGATTATTATTATTACTACATCCTCCTACGGTTTCTCCAGACATTATCTGAACCGGTCGGACAACCTCGGATCTGCAGATTTCCTGTACATCAACTTTTCATTCTGAACGAGAGCTATGATAACTTAGTGGTTACTGTACTCGCTTCTTAGTCGTGTGATCTGGGTTCAATTTCACAGTGGGCGTAACAGTTCTCAGGTCGACCCAGCCTCAACTTGGTACCAAAAAAGCACTGATAAATAAAGACGGTTACCGTGACTTTGACTACATCACCCATCGTGTGCCGAATTTTAATGAAAAATATGGACTTAAAACCATATTCCCCAATATACTTCATGTACTGAAAAAAGTTCCTATCTTCAAAATAGTAATTCTGCTGTCATATCACGTGATGTATATTTCGGAACTTGGTGTTAGGCTTGTACTTCTACTGTCATATCACGTGATGTATATTTCAGAACACAGTGTTAGGTTTGTACTTCTAATGTCATATCACGTGATGTATATTTGGGAACTTGTGTTAGGCTTGTACTTCTAATGTCATATCACGTGATGTATATTTCGGAACATGGTGTTAGGCTTGTACTTCTACTGTCATATCACGTGATGTATATTTCAGAACACAGTGTTAGGCTTGTACTTTTCTTTAAAAAGAAACCGTTTAAAAGTGTAACGATGAAGGACTGATTTTGAACCGAGTGTTACTATATGGATCGGCCTCTCTTCATAGAATGAGCACTGTATCTGTCTAGAATGACGAAACACGTAACAACAAAGTACTGTAGTGTTACAAAATACAAAAACAATAAGAACACACAACCAAGTTCTACTAAAATGCCTTTATCAAGCAAAGGTTACAACAAAGTTGAAGAAATTACACACCATACAGAAACAGACAATAAATTACACACCATACAGAAACAGACAATAAATTACAACGGCCCTAAATGAAATGGTCCTAACCATTGCTACATAGTTTTACTGCAGTCCCTTATATCTATCAAGAAGTAATACACAAAGTACAAACATAGCCCGACATATGTCGATAGTATTACACAAAGTACAAACTCCGTAGCTCCAGAAACAGTAGTAGGAATCTGTAGAAAAGTGCGATTATCAATCGAAAGTCTGGGTTCAGATTTCAACACGCGACCATCAGAACGCAAGTCAAACATCTTGACCAAGTCGGCACAGTCTAGATTTCAACACGCTACCATCAGAACGCAAGTCAAACATCTTGACCAAGTCGGCACAGGTCCAGATTTCAACACGCTACCATCAGAACGCAAGTCAAACATCTTGACCAAGTCGGCACAGGTCCAGATTTCAACACGCTACCATCAGAACGCAAGTCAAACATCTTGACCAAGTCGGCACAGGTCCAGATTTCAACACACAACCATCAGAACGCAAGTCAAACATCTTGACCAAGTCGGCACAGGTCCAGATTTCAACACGCGACCATCAGAACGCAAGTCAAACATCTTGACCAAGTTGGCACATGATATGTGATGTGGTCAACATCAGACATGTCATTTTTAATTCTCAATGTTCCTCTGGTACCCAACTGATGCTAGGCTGACCTGAGAGCCATTTCGGTCCCAAAAAAAACCCACACTTACTGTAGAATTGGATTCACAAACTACTTAGACAGGTTCCTGTCAACAAGAACATCATGAAGTAATTAGAGAAGTTCATAACATCAAGTACATCATGAATTACTTTGACATGTTTCAGTCATCAGGAACATCATGAAGTAATTAAAGAAGCTGAAGAACAGAAATCAACGAGGACAACTTGGACACTGCAAGTCTCTGCAACACATTAGAATTTGATATATTCAAAAATGAAGGCAAACATTCTGAGGTAATTTTGTTTTATTCTTCAGTGTATTGCACGTTTATGCATTTCATTGCGGCTATTGGAGTTTTTCTCTTTAAAGCTGGAATGAGATGGTGTGTTTGCGCGCGCGCGAATGTGTGTGTGTGTACGTGTGTGTGTGTGCCTAGCTACGTAGAGTAAAGTTATTTTTTTATTCAGATGCCCGTCGAGTATATTTGTATAAAGTTAAATCAAGTGTAAGTACTTGTGTAATGTTGAGTCAAGTGTAAGTAATTGTGTAATGTTGAGTCAAGTGTGAGTAATTGTGTAATGTTGAGTCAAGTGTGAGTAATTGTGTAATGTTGAGTCAAGTGTAAGTACTTGTGTAATGTTGAGTGAAGTGTAAGCACTTGTGTAATGTTGAGTGAAGTGTAAGTACTGGATAATTTTTGAGTCAAGTGTAAGTACTTGTGTAACGTTGAGTCAAGTATGAGTGCTTGTGACGCCCGAGTGGTTACCGGGCCCAAATTTGGGGTGTAAAGAATAGAACCACTGTTACCTGCCACACATGTCGTAAGAGGCGACTAAGGAGGTTTGGTTGAAATCGGATGCATGTGTCCTAAACGTGTCTATGCGTTTAGGGGCCTACCAAACCAATGGGCAACGTATTCAGGTTCTTATCAAAGATCAAACATATCACAAGAGTGATTAAAATTGATCGTAAAGAACGAACGCAAAGAATAAGAAGAGTAATTGTGTAATGTTGAGTCAAATATGAGTGCTTGTGTAATGTTGAGCCAAGTGTAAGTACTTGTGTAATGTTGAGCCAAGTGTAAGCATTAGAGAATGTTGAGTCAAGTGTAAGTAAGTATGTAATGTTGAGTCAAGTGTAAGTACTGGAGAATGTTGAGTCAACTGTAAGTACTTGTGTAATGTTGAGTCAAGTGTAAGTAATTATGTAATGTTGAGTCAAGTGTAAGTAATTATGTAATGTTGAGTCAAGTGTAAGTACTTGTGTAATGTTGAGTCAAGTGGAAATACTTGTGTGACACTGCGTCAAATGTGAGTACTTGGGAACATGTTACGTTGTCATGCTAACAGCTACGTTGTGATCTGAGAACTGCAATCCTACTATCGCAGCCGCTGCTTCTGCTGCGTGTTCCTTGGCTTTCATCCTAAGAGAATCCACGCTGGATGTACTTGAGTTATTTTTACCGTTGCCAGAGCAACGAGCGTCGTCGTAGAGTGCTGCTGATGATGCCAGACGTGGAGACATAGGAGACGTCACGCCAACTAGATTGGGCATCATGGTAACGCCTGCAGGCAAGGAACCCGGATTGCCAAGTCCGTGTGCAGATGTAAGCATGTATCCGGGGATCATTCCACCAAACGCAGACCTGGAAAATTATAACAAATGACAATCTTTACAATTATTGTATATGCAACTTAAAATTGTTTACCTAAACTGATTGGCTACCGAATTAAACAAACGGGTTGTGGCTCAATTAAATGTATGTCCCATTTTCCCATTGCAGGTGTATGTAAAAATTATTCCTTAATTATGAACCAATTTATTTGATTAATATACCATTTTGTAGGTCAATAAATTTTGTAGGTCAATAAATTTTGTAGGTCAATAAATTTTGTAGGTCAATAAATTTTGTAGGTCAATAAATTTTGTAGGTCAATAAATTTTGTAGGTCAATAAATTTTGTAGGTCAATAAATTTTCAATTTGTAGGTCAATAAATTTTGTAGGTCAATAAATTTTGTAGGTCAATAAATTTTGTAGGTCAATAAATTTTGTAGGTCAATAAATTTAGATAATAAATTTTGTAGGTCAATAAATTTTGTAGGTCAATAAATTTTGTAGGTCAATAAATTGTGTAGGTCAATAAATTTTGTAGGTCAATAAATTTTGTAGGTCAATAAATTTTGTAGGTCAATAAATTTTGTAGGTCAATAAATTTTGTAGGTCAATAAATTTTCTTTAAGATAGATCTAAAACAAATACACAATGGCACTTCCAGCGGCTTATGGGAACCAATCAGTTCAAATTTAAAAATAGTTTTTACATTTTAAAATTGTGCACTTGCAATTTAGAATGCAATATGTGCAGTATGTGCAATATGTGCAGTATATGCAGTATATGCAATATGTGCAATATGTGCAATATGTGCAGTATGTGCAATATGTGCAATACGTGCAGTATGTGCAATATGTGCAGTATATGCAGTATGTGCAATATGTGCAATATGTGCAATATGTGAAGTATGTACAATATGTGCAATGTGTGCAATATGTGCAGTATGTGCATTATGTGCACTATGTTCAGTATGTGCAATATGTGCAATATGAACACGTAAATTAACTCTACCACGATAAATACACTGAGATGAACACCATATGTCAAACGAAAAAGTGGAAGACCCAAAGCGATCTGAAGGAGGAAAGTAGAACAAGAACTGATTGTAATGAATCACAGCTGGAACACAATACAGACGATGTCCAAGAATTGGGCAGAGTAGTGTGTATTTATTACTGTCCTAAGCTCCGGATTCGTCACTGACTAGAGTGAGAGAGAGAGAGAGAGAGAGAGATGTGCATTTTAAATGTTATTTATAATAAATCAGATTTACAATTTTTAATGTATTTATAAATATAAATATGTTTATAATTTAAACTTCACATTCCTAGAGAACAATTTTTCAAGAAATTCAAGAATAACTAACGAAATTCACAATACATACAATGAATCAAATGAAATCATAGAACAAATGACAGCAGTTTTGAAATATAAGCTTGTCAATATGAACACTAAAAGAGCATTGTTCAACAGTCTGTATCCCAACATTATTCTATCAGTGCCAAACCTGAATGTTGATATTAAAAGATAGAAGAAAATTAGTCACGACAGAGATTAAGTGTCTAGGGAGAATGCTGGCAGTATCAAGAAGAGACCATTTTAGAAATGAATATATCAAGAAAAAAATAGGAACAACATCAGTACTTAACTTCATCAAGAAACAACAAATTAAATGGTTCGGCCACATAAACAGATTACCAACAGACAGTGCACCTCAAAGAGCAATGCTACTCCGATGCAGTGCATAGAAAGCAAAAGGCTGTCCACTCAAAAAATGGATGTAAGAAATAACAGAGGCAGTGGAAAACACTATTTATGACGCATACAAAAGCTCTTTCTATAAATCTCTTCTTATCGTGATGCTGTGAGACAAAACAGGATTAGTGAAATGATACGAACGATTTACAATTATAAATATATTTACTATTTTAAATGTTGTATTAGCAATTAAAATATATTTACAATTTCAAATATATTTACAATATTAAATGCTGTAATTATAATTTTAGTTGTCGCATTTACAATACAAAAGCACTCACAGCTTAGAAATGTTTCTATCTTTCTTTTTCTTTTGTCCTTCTCTGCTTTTTGCCGCTAGGCGTAGCAGGTTTAACTGATGATCGGTTTCCGAGATAATGCTCGCTCGGTCGCTTGATATGGTGTGGTATTGTGGAGTTTTAAGATGTCTGTAACTCCATCAACCCATCTTTTTCTTGGTCTGCCCTTTCCTCTTGATGATTCCATTTTCAGGTTGTACGCTCTTGCAACTGGTGTATTCGGGTGCATTCTGACCAAGTGGCCAAACCATTTGAGTCTCTGTTTTTCAATAAATCTAATAGCAGGTGTTGTTCCGACTGTTCTTCTAATTTCCTCATTTCTTATATGGTCTCTTCTTGTTTTATTTACTGCTTTCCTCAGGCATCTCATTTCGCATGTGGTAATTTTCCTTTCTTGTTCTTTTGTCAGTGCCCATGTTTGGCTCTGGTAGCACAGTGTTGGTATACAGTTTGAATTTATAATCTGTCTTTTAGTCTCTACTGGAATAGCTGGGTGTTTCAAAATTGGGGTAAGCTGGTATGTAATGTTGTTGGCTTGCTGGATTCTTCTTCTTATAATGTTTCTATACTTACTGTTATTTATCATATTTGTTTAACTGTAGTAATTAGTAATTAATATTAGTTTGGAAAAGACTAAATAAATAGAAGGTAAATCGAATGAATTTGAAAACAGATGTCTGCAAAACATAATTAATACAAAATTTCAAATTTAGAAAAGTTATGAAATCAGAGAAGTGTCTGATCAGTAACTAGTAGCAACTGTTATAAGAAAGAGAAGATGGAGACATGTTGGACATATTTTGACAAGAAATGATCAAAGAATCTCAAATCAGGCATTGAAGTGGAAGTTTAAGGGTTCAAGAAAAAAATGCGCATTAGGGAAACTCTGAAACGAACTTTACCGAGAGTGGCGAGAAATGTTGTACTCAATTCCATAGAAGCGATTGAGCGAGTTGCCCAGGATAGAACGGTATGAGCCATTACTTGCAGGCTCTATGTAACGTTTAGAGGTGCGTGAACAGAATGGGTCTCAGGGACTCGGCGGCCTGCACCTGTGGAGCACCAAAGCAGTCCCCAGAGCACATCCTGCAAGACTGTCCTAGTCTGAGTAGTGAGAGATTGGAGATCTGGCCAACAGAAACAACACTACAAGCCAAACTATGGGGAACCGGTGAAGACCTCAAGCGCACCGCCCTGTTTATGACACATACCGGAGTAGTCGCATAGCAAAAGTTGATCGCAGAAGAAGAAGAAGAAGAAGAGGAGCGTGAGAAATACAATAATGTAATAATGTTAATTCGAAGAACAACTGACTGTTTTCAATGCATATCCTAAAAGCACATACATTAGCTTTCTGACGTTTAATGAAAAACCGCCAGCCGATTAATCATCTCGTTGGACAGAGAATGTTATAATAATGAAGATTTAATTGTGGCTTGAGGCTTCATGTAAAATTATCTATTCGCTGTATTAGTTTATATTTACATATTTACACGTTATCTATTGCAGATAAGTGTTGTGCTGTTATTCTAATAAGAATTTTCTCTTTGAATATCATCATGTGCCATGCCGGTTAGTGTTCGTGATCATGTATGTAAAGAAACTATCCTGACTACTGACTGTTAGATCACATATTAAAGTTTCTCAACGTCGTAAAGTTTGACTATTAGAAATGGCATATTTTGTTATCTTTTGTCTCGATCCTCATTGATTGTGTCTCTTCTTGCCATGTATGTATTCTTCATTTCCCTATTTTGCTACTGCCAACACTGATTTCCAGCTCATATCAGTTTCAGTGCTGTTCCTATCTACTTATTGCAGATTTAGATACTTAATTGATTGATTGATTGATTGAATAATGGATTGGTTGATTGATTAGATCATCATCATTGCACTTCAATGAATGATGCAAGAAGATCTTAGCGGTAGTGCACGAACTCCGTAGCCATGGCGAAGTAATTTTAAAGATATTGAAAAATCTATTTATATGAATTTAATTGAATATTTATTCAATGAATTTCACCACGATATCTGCTTTTCAGCCAACCATTAGCGATTTTCTACTGCCATGGAATCTTTTCACTTGAACATATGTCATACTTTGATCGTCTTTCTCCTATAGGATTAAAAACTCGATCTCACCTTCATCGAGATTAAGAATTTCTGAAACAATATCCTGATCGTCCCACGCGGGATAGAAACTGGTACCTTTACAACTACAGGCAATCACTTTACCTCATTGTCACAGACTCATACATCAAAGAATAATCTCACTTAACAGTTGTTGAATGAGGTTAAAGGTTAAACTCACCTGGCGCTATAAGCAGCAGCAGCCTGGGCTGATGTCAGTGCTGGATGAGACAAAGCCATCATTGGGTGTACTCCCGTCAGGTTGGGAAACCGACTGCTCCAGAAAGGTTCAAGGGCAGGCGGGATCCCAAATGGTCTTGCCAGGCTCATCATCTCAGAAGAGAAGACAGGGAATCCATGGACATGAACGTGGGACTATCTCTGCCAAGTGCCTTCTCTCGTTTCCGCCATTTCGCCCTTCGATTTTGAAACCAGACCTGATAATAGAGACATACACATTGTTTCACATTATTTTGAGATATTTCGTTTACTAAAATAAAATAATGTTCTAATCTTGCTTTACTATTTGATTCAGTAAATTGTAATCGAGTTGTACCAGTTTCATCATCGCCAAAGATAATACAAGTTAGAGTATGATATTATTCTCTTCAAAAATACAGACTGCTGTGCTATTGACAAGACTGCCAGTGTCGTGTTATTGACAATACTGCCAGTGTCGTGTTATTGACAATACTGCCAGTGTTGTGTTATTGACAATACTGTCAGTGTCGTGTTATTGAAAATACCGACTGTGTTGTGATATTGATAACTCATACTGACACCTTTTGGTGAGTCAAGTCAACACACACTAGCGTATGGTACAAACATCTTCAAGCGGGGAGGAAAACATTATCTACGTTGGTAGCTCCTGTTCACTATCATGATATTGAAGCCAGACATACTCTCTTGTTATCTTCATACAATTATTGTCCAAATAAGCTTAAGTTGAGAACTACCCAGTGCTATATATATTTTGTATTGTTTCTGTTGTTTAGGAACATGCACAATGAACAATCATTTGGAAGATAAAATTAATTCCTTTGAGATGTAAGTATGCAGTAGAATAGGTCTTGAAAAGAAAAACAGACAACTAAAGAAGTTCTTGAAAAGAAAAACAGACAACTAAAGAAGTTCTTGAAAAAAAACTAGTAATGAAGAAAGAATTAACTACATCAAATAAAAATCAAAGAAATCAAATATTTCGAAGACATAAAGAGATATGACGTATTGATCAAAACATTGTTAGATGAGAAAGTTGAAGGGCTGTAAGTAAGATGTAGACTGAGGTGAAAGTGGGAGGGAAACATTGTTAGATCAGAAAGTTGAAGGGCTGTAAGTAAGATGTAGACTGAGGTGAAAGTGGGAGGGAAACATTGTTAGATCAGAAAGTTGAAGTGTTATAAGTAAGATGTAGACTGAGGTGAAAGTGGGAGGGAAACATTGTTAGATAAGAAAGTTGAAGGGTTGTAAGTAAGATGTAGACTGAGGTGAAAGTGGAGGAAACATTGTTAGATAAGAAAGTTGAAGGGCTGTAAGTAAGATGTAGGCTGAGGTGAAAGTGGAGGGGAAAAATTGTTAGATAAGAAAGTTGAAGGGCTGTAAGTAAGATGTAGACTGAGGTGAAAGTGGGAGGGAAACATTGTTAGATAAGAAAGTTGAAGGGCTGTAAGTAAGATGTAGACTGAGGTGAAAGTGGGAGGGAAACATCAAGAAATTGGCAAATCACAGCTTGTCAGAGTGCTAGAACAAAGCAAGAGGCAGGAAAAGCTGGAGGTCTAGTACAGCCAGACGTTCATACACAAACGGCACCTAATGATGATGATAATTTCCCTATCAAGTTGTGTACATATATAAAGATGATCTGGAGAGAAAAATTAAAGCTTTTGAATATAAATATTATAAAAGAATGATGTGGGTCTCTTACAAAGAACACAAGACAAACCAATGTGATAAAGTATAAAATAACTACACTGGATAGGTAGCGATAAGTACTTCTGGCAGTTGTGAAATATCGTCAATTTGCATAGCTCGGACCTTTAAACAGACATTTCTCCCTCTCATAAACATTTCTTCATGGAACAGCAATAAGGTGGTAGAAGAAGAGGAAGGTAAAGGAAAACATTGACTGATAATATCATAGATAACTGTAGTACCGCTTTTTAGGGCGGTGTGGAACAAGGGGACGAGAGTCTCAGGAATTTGATGGCCGGATGGTAAGTGCAGTCGCTGTGAAACTGTTCAGGTTAGGATCTGTTGTTTATCCCCCCGATAGAAAACAATCATTGGCCCTTACAGTGGATTGAACACGGTTCTCCCGCATTGGAACCGCTCTCTAATCCATTCGGTCAGACGCTCTTGTACACATCATAGATATGACCAAGAACTTACTTATCCACGCTCGATCTGCCTCGCAGAGTAAACACCAGTATAGGGTGTTTAATTCCCGTTACTAAAGACTCTTTAGTCAACCAGACCAAAAATAGGACATATATACTTCCTTTACTTGTCAAGAAAGTCGTAATCGGGGCTGAAGTTTGCTGAAATAAACGTTGGATTCGTCCTAAGTTCAGAAATGTCGATTCTAGCCAGTGTTCTACTTCTTTCATTGTTCCTTCTACTTCTGCTAGCCTTAACCCTTGTTGATTTATTTGTAATACTATGTTTACCATTGTCTTTTATTACCAAACAAATGAAGCAGTATTCAGCAAGCACACAAACCTTAACCCTTAACACGCGACCTCGTAATGACTAATTCATTTCCACAACCGCTGTGCTATCATTTAACTCTAAAGACGCTGTCCCCCTAGTTTGCTGACATCTCAGATTTCTGTCTAAATCTCCCTGCCTGCACTTTCAATTTTCCCCTCCTCTGTAAGCCTCAAACACAATTTCCTCCTTACATGTCCCTAGTTAAAGAGCTCTTCATCTACTTTCTCATCTCCGCTTCTTCTAATCTCGTCTAAGATTCTTTCATTGATCAATTGCTAACTGTTGACAGTGTCAAATTAAACCTTTGTACGCCATTTTTGCGCAATACTGTATTTGCTATTTTTATTTCTCTGCTATAGAAGATTGATCAGATGGTACTTGATATATTGATTGATTGATTGATTGATGCAGCATTTCCCAAAGTGGGCGATACCGTCCCCCCCCACCCCCAGTGGGCGCTGAAGCGTTCTAGCGGGGCGATAGTGGGTTCAGAAGAATTTGGGGGTGTTTAGGCGATAAGGCAGAGGTAAAGCAGTGCGCGTTTCCGCTCGCAGGGAACTACTGCTGCCGTGTAGTTAGATTGTGTGTTTCCGCTCGCAGGGAACTACTGCTGCCGTGTAGTTAGATTGTGTTCGTGCGGATTTCCTAGTTAATTTTGTTCGCTCGCGGGGAACTACTGCTGCCGTGTAGTTTTGATTGGGGACAATCAAGGCCTAGCGGAGCAAACCGCAAACAAACCTGAACTGGCGGCAAACCAAGGTGTTCATTAAAATGACCAGTTTTGCTGTGCAGACGGCTTTCATAAGCCCCGTCTAAGGGTCGCTGTCCTGAAAGAAAATGGCAACCCACTGCCTTGTGGGTTAAGGCTAGGGACAGTCAAAGGCTAGCGGAGAGCAAACCGCACACAATAGCTGGCAGAAATCGAACACACCACCGAAGGATAAGCAACTGTGCTCCAATAGGTGCTGAAGGTTGGTACACGTACACTACGTTCTGATGTTATTAGCTGTTTATATATGACAGTAGAATTATAAAAATGGCCTTAGAACGATCGAGAGGGAGAGAGAAAGAGAGAGAGAGAGAGAGAGAAAGAAAGAGAGAAAGAGAGAGAGAGAAAGAGAGAGAGAGAAAGAGAAAGACTGTGCCTTTCATTCCAAAGATACTCGGTTTGTTCCCCGAGTGGAGCGGTAGGATATTTTTTCAGTGATCCCTGAATTTAATGTAAGGGAGATCTAGTTCCTAGTTCTATCTCGTACGAACAATAAAACGTAGGTCACGTGTTTAAATTTAGCATGTAAATCAAACCTTGTCAGCTGAAAATCTATAGGAGCGTGCTGCAAAGCCGCTGCCCATGTAAAATGCATATCCATCAGCTTTACTTCCCAGTTATTGTATTTCACTCCATCAGCTTTCTTCTTTTCATCTTTCAACTCCCAACGGAGCACAGGTCTTCAACAAACTTCTTCCAGCTCTTCCTCTCTCTTGTCATCCCTTTCAATTCTCTCCATGTTTGACCTATCCTTGTAATATCAAGTCTCCAGCTTTCTTCTCCGTGTATCTCTAGACCTTCCTACTCCTCTTTTTCTGCGGGTTCCAAAACAGTGCCTGTCGTGCAATGCTTCCGGTCTGTCTTCTCAATGTGTGTCCTATCCATCGTCTCTTCCTTAGCTCTTTCTCCACTGGTATCTGTTTAGTTCTTACTCTGAGTTCCTCGTTTGTAATCTTATCATACCATCTCAGTTCCTCTATTCTAACCATCCATTTATGAAGTTCTGTAGTTTTCTGGTGCGTGTGGGTTTTTTTGTTGTTCTCCATGTGTCCCAGACATAGAACAACACTGACTTCACATTTGATGAAAAGAGTCTCAGCTTTGTTCCGATATAAAGGAAGAATGCAGTAAAACTATGTAGCAATGGTAATATCAGGAAGAATGCAGTAAAACTATGTAGCAATGGTAATATCGAAGAATGCGTAAACTAGCAATGGTAATATCAGGAAGTGCAGTAAAACTATGTAGCAATGGTAATATCAGGGAAGACTGCAGTAAAACTATGTAGCAATGGAATATCGAAGATGCGTAACTATGTAGCAATGGGAATACAAAACAGTAAAACATGTAGCAATGGTAATATCAGAAACTGCAGTATCTTTGCATGGTAATATCGAGACTGCAGTAAAACTAGCATGAAGGACACTAAAGCAAGTACTGTAGTTCTACAATACAAACCTACAAGCAATGTTTCGACCAAAAGGTCTTTATCAAACAAAGGATAGAAAGAAAGTGAAGAAATTCCCTTCTTACACGTCACAGAATATATAGAATCGGACAATAAATCCTTAACTGCCATAAAATGAAAATATGTGACTAAAAACGAATAATGAAATAACTGCAATAAAGTAGAAGTGGAAAAAAAAGAAGATAAACAATAAAATCAAATATATATTTATAAATATATATATATCGAGTATATACCACATATAAACATATATATATTGAACATATACAAATATAGAATATGGAGCATGAGAAGAGAAAGTACTAAGAATCATAGGAATGTACATTTCCACTCTGACTTCATAAGCCCCTAAACTATTGTTATATTTCTTCCCACCGTTATTACGTTAACATAACCTGCAAACAATTTCTAGAAACCGTTTTTAATTTTCGTCTTTAATGGACAAATTTCTCTTTAAACAAATTTTGAAGTCAGATCCGCCTTTTGAAATCAAATCCAACACAGTAATACCTTTCTAGTATGTGACGATAAACATTATTTTATGCAAAATTAGTGCTAAACTTAAATCAACGCATTCTGATCTAATGTTCGGTTTTTACCTTCAGTAAAGTTATCTATTTCTACATCTTGGTTCGATTGGGAGATTCGCAAAATGTGTTACATGGATGCCAGCAATATATTTTTCAAGCTGGAAAATGTGAAGAAAAATTAAATACAGTTACAACTTGTTTTTCCATTCGTTAGTGAATGTCGTAAGCGTCCTACTTCGAAGGAGTCTATACTTGAAACAAAAATAAATTTGAAAAAACTCCCCAATATTATACTTACTTTGTTGCCCATTTTTTCCGAAATGCTAATCTGTCATTCAAGAAATGAAGACATCGGAAAAAAGTGGGTAGAACATCTGTACTGAACTTAATCAAGAAACAATAAATTAACTAGTTCGGCAACATAAGCAGATTGCCTCAATGATCAATGTTACTCCGATAGAGTGGGTACAAAACAAATGGTCGGCCATGCAAATGGTGGACCTCAGATATAACAAAGGAGACGAAAGACAGTTTCTGATTCGCATGCAAAATCCGTTCTAAAAACCTCTTCTTATCCTGGCGCTGGGAGGCAAAACAGAGTTGAAGAAATAAAATAAAAGAAAAGTTTGAGTTTACTTGTTGTTCTCGGTGTTACCCACACTAATAATCCCGTCTCCCTTGCTTAACTTTCCTCTATCGATCCCTCGTTCTGAGTTTCTCTCCAGAGATTTCAAAGTTTCCTTGTTTAACACCAACTTTAGATTATCCTCTTACAAATCTCATGTTTAGTCACGTGGGTCGCAGCCATGTTGGGCTGGTAGTCTGATCCGTTTAAACAGTCTGCCTACTGCGGTCACGTGGGCAAATTCTCATAAGGAGGCACATGATCGGATTAACTCTTGATTAAAATCACTAAGTGGCTTACGTCTTCCATGGGTTGTAGAAAACCAGAAGTGAACATATCTTTTCGGGTTTCACAAATCATCTCTGAATGCATACATAATTAGTTGTAGTCTTAGTATATAGTTACAGAGAATTCAGACTCAGTCTTAAGTAGTATATAGTAGATTGAAGGCCGTTTGTTTGATTGATTGATTGATTGATTAATTGATTGGTTAATTGAGTGATTTATTGATTTATTAATTGATTTATTTATTTATTGGACCATCAGCACTACACTTCAGTGAGTAACCATGTGTGATTCGACCTATTTCTTACACAGAAAGATCTCAGCGACAGTGCACGAGCCACGAGCTCCGGTGAGGGCCTCCGATATAATTTAGAAGATGGTGACAACATTTTGTAGCAATTTTATTTCACATTTATCATGAATTTTTTATTTTACATTTATCATGAATTTTATTTCACATTTATCATGAATTTTATTTCACATTTATCATGAATTTTTATTTCACATTTATCATGAATTTTTTATTTCACATTTATCATGAATTTTTATTTCACATTTATCATGAATTTTATTTCACATTTATCATGAATTTTATTTCACATTTATCATGAATTTTATTTCACATTTATCATGAATTTTATTTCACATTTATCATGAATTTTATTTCACATTTATCATGAATTACATTATTGAATTTTATTTATGATTTATTAATTGATTATTTATTACTCACACTATCATAGTAAATTTTGTATTTCTTACAAGAAGATTTGATCACATTTATCATGAATTTTAAAAGTACAACATTTATCATGAATTTTATTTCACATTTATCATGAATTTTTTATTTCACATTTATCATGAATTTTATTTCACATTTATCATGAATTTTATTTCACATTTATCATGAATTTTTTATTTCACATTTATCATGAATTTTATTTCACATTTATCATGAATTTTATTTCACATTTATCATGAATTTTATTTCACATTTATCATGAATTTTATTTCACATTTATCATGAATTTTATTTCACATTTATCATGAATTTTATTTCACATTTATCATGAATTTTATTTCACATTTATCATGAATTTTATTTCACATTTATCATGAATTTTATTTCACATTTATCATGAATTTTATTTCACATTTATCATGAATTTTATTTCACATTTATCATGAATTTTATTTCACATTTATCATGAATTTTGTTTCACATTTATCATGAATTTTATTTCACATTTATCATGAATTTTATTTCACATTTATCATGAATTTTGCACGGGCAGAGACTTTTCTGCCTGCTCTTCTCGGTTTTGAGCTCCTAATGGTTTTTTTACGTGCTCAACTTGTAAAAGGGACAAACGTTTTATCGTCCTTCTCCGATGGGACTAGGATCTCGATTTCACCTACACTGAGATCAGGATCTCTGGCAAAATATTCCGATCGGTTCACGAGGGAGCGAATCGATAACCTTTAGAACGAGAGGCAAGCACCTAATCCCTACGCTGCAGAGACTCCCAAGATTGAAGGGAGTTTGTTGCTGCCATACAAGTAGCCACATGGAGTGTTATGACTGTTAATTACTTAAGCAAGTCCATTCTGTACCATAACCTCTTTCAACCCATTAACATTAGTCGTTTTAGCTGACCATGATACTTTGCGTTCTCTTGTAAAAAAGCGTCTTTGTGGCGATCAGAGATTTTGCTGTTCGTTTATTTATTGTCCATGACTCAAATCCATAAGTCAGTATTGACTAAGTATCACTGAAGAACTTTCTCTTGACAATGACTTGTTGCTTATATTGTTTTATTTATTGTCCATGACTCAAATCCATAAGTCAGTATTGACTAAGTATCACTGAAGAACTTTCTCTTGACAATCACTTGTTGCTTATATTGTTTTATTTATTGTCCATGACTCAAATCCATAAGTCAGTATTGACTAAGTATCACTGAAGAACTTTCTCTTGACAATCACTTGTTGCTTATAATGTCTTTCATATTTTTAGAATGCTGTTTTTGTAAGAGTTATATCTTTCAATACTCTTTGTACAAGTGTCTTTGTTTCAGGTGTATCGATTGATAACTGCTTCATTTGTACTTGATCTATTCTACTCGTTATCTCTGCCACCTATGTCTTGGCGGGGCTCGCAAGGGAGCAAAGAATAGTAACACTGTAACCTACAAGGCATGTAGTAAGAGACGGCTGAGGTACACGCCTTGGGAAACTACCATAGCAAATAAAAAGCGTCGCAGAAATTGGATGTGCTGGCCAACTTGTAATAATTAGGCCTGATAATTCTTTGTTGGTAGCTAAACGGACCAGCATGTAGAGCCGTAGACTACAATAGAACCCACCACTATATCTGATGTTATCATATGGGGGTTAAGAATGTCGACTGAGTAAGGGAAGGAGGTTTAGTTTATAGAAACGAAGATGTCTATATCGAACTGAAAGATTTCTACCATTTAACATTCTTTCTTCTAACTGTTTTCAGTTCTGTAAATATAATCTTCAAACTTCAAAAACATTTTCACAATAAATCTGACACAACTACAATTGCTTTAGGTTCCAGATCATATAAAATCACAAATAGTAGTTGCAAGTGGTCGATATGAATCTTCGAAAAAAGAAGAAAGAGAATTATCTTGCATTTGCCATCAGATATAGATCTGTTTGTGATATCTATCTAACATGTTTTAGATTTGCCATCAGATATAGATCTGTTTGTGATATCTATCTAAAATGTTTTAGATTTGCCATCAGATATAGATCTGTTTGTGATATCTATCTAAAATGTTTTAGATTTGCCATCAGATATAGATCTGTGTGATACCTACTAAAATGTTTTAGATTTGCCATCAGATATAGATCTGTGTGATATCTATCTAAAATGTTTTAGATTTGCCATCAGATATAGATCTGTGTGATATCTATCTAAAATGTTTTAGATTTGAGTCTATGTCAAAAGCGTAATCATACTATACATGTCTATAATATTTTCAAAGTGTTAAAGTGATATTTCCGTGATGTTTTTATCTAAATGTTTATAATCTTATCTTACTGAAAAAAATCATACAAATTTATATTTTATCTTTACTAAATAGTTTGTATACTTTCGTCCAATTATAACAATATTTTGTTGGATCATTTAATAGATATCAAATATATATGTGGCTAAGTGGCTACGCCTTTATCATTCAATATATTTCAAATATCTCTCTGTGGCTAGGGTAAGTGGCTAACAAAAGTGGCTAAGGCTTCTGTTATCATTCAATATATTTCAAATATATCTCTGTGGCTAAGTGGCTAAATGCACGTCGTTATCATTCAATAGATTTCAAATATTCTCTGTGGCTAAGTGGCTAAGCTCGCGTTATCATTCAATAGATTTCAAATATCTCTCTGTTGGCTAGCGCTATCATTCAATAGATTTCAAATATCTCTGGCTAAGCTATATCATTCAATAGATATCAAATATCTCTCTGTGGCTAAGTTGCTATGCCGCTATCATTCAATAGATATCAAATATCTCTCTGTGGCTAAGTGGCTACTCCGTTATCATTCAATAGATTTCAAATATCTCTCTGTGGCTAAGTGGCTACTCCGTTATCATTCAATAGATTTCAAATATTCTCTTTTGGTAAGTGGCAACTCTGTTATCATTCAATAGAATTTTCAATACTCTCTTCATTCAAAGTTGCTTCTTGCGCTCCGACGGTCGTGGGTTTAAATCCGGACGGCCCCGTTCTGTTCATGTTTGCATTTTCCCAGAGGATTGTTTCCGGAGCTACACAGTTCGTGATTTATGCAATGCTCTAGGGAGGTGACATGTCATTTCTGCTGAGAGGGACTGAGCCATGTCATTTCTGCTGAGAGGGACTGAGCCATGTCAAATTTTTCTGCTGAGAGGACGGCTAAGACAGGTCATTTATGCACTGAGAGGACTGTGTTCATGTCATTTCATGCTAAGGGATATTTATGTCCATAGTCATCTGTCTCCTGAGAGGGACCAGTCATGTCATTTCTGCTGAGAGGGACTGAGCCATGTCATTTCTGCTGAGAGGGACTGAGCCATGTCATTTCTGCTGAGAGGGACTGAGCCATGTCATCTCTGCTGAGAGGGACTGAGCCATGTCATTTCTGCTGAGAGGGACTGAGCCATGTCATTTCTGCTGAGAGGGACTGAGCCATGTCATTTCTGCTGAGAGGGACTGAGCCATGTCATTTCTGCTGAGAGGGACCAAGCCATGTCATTTCTGCTGAGAGGGACTGAGCCATGTCATTTCTGCTGAGAGGGACTGAGCCATGTCATTTCTGCTGAGAGGGACTGAGCCATGTCATTTCTGCTGAGAGGGACCAAGCCATGTCATTTCTGCTGAGAGGGACTGAGCCATGTCATTTCTGCTGAGAGGGACTGAGCCATGTCATTTCTGCTGAGAGGACCGAGCCATGAGGATAAAACCCCGGTGCAATGAAGTTAATCCTTCTCCCGTGTTACCTTTCTCTCCACTAAATTGATAATACATGAGTGTTAGCAGGTGTTTTCTAATAGACAGGGCCCACTTCTTAATGAAAACACTGAGAGGTCACTGTTGTTTCCTAAGTGCCAGAAACTGCTTGCACTATGACCTCACATGTGTGATATTTTTAGTCATTGTTATGTCCTCCAGTAGCCCATCCCGTCATACCACTGCAGAAGGGAATCCCATTTTGTCACAGATACTTCAAGGATTGTCACTGATACTTGAAGGAATTCCCACCATTTTCTTCTGTCCCATTGTCGAGCTATTTTTCGAATCATTAACCATGTCAAAAGTAGGTCTTTATGTCAGAGTTATAATACAAATTTTCTGGTCCTCGTGTGCTATTTACTGTATTTCAATTTCCGTTTCTTTCGTTTAGAGTCCATCTTAATCTTTCTTTACCAGCCTCTCCAATTAGTGCTTCACTTCTGCGCGGCACCCTCGTCACTCCTCATTGCATTCGAACCTTGGTATCGTCACAGCACTTCACGTGAGTACTTAGAAATGGACGCGACAACGACACCTTCAATTACAGTGTCTCCAGTCTTTTACCCAAAGCTTTGACGACTCTAGTCTCCTGCTGAGTTACCTCTGCCTTAGGGTCAAATCATTCTCATCGGTGTGGTTGTTTGAATAAGTACCCTGACGCTCCGGGTGCCAGTATCATTGAAAACGACTCTATATTGTTCTCCATTAAGCCAAATTCTGACGTATTCTGAAAGTTCGTGCTCTGTAAAAATCCCAACAAGCAGCTTGAGATCATTAGCCCTGATCTTTCTTTGTTGGTAGCTAAACGGACCAGCATGTAGAGCCGTAGATCAATAGAACCCACCACTATATCTGATGTTATCATATGGGGGTTAAGAATATCGACTGAGTAAGGGAAGGAGGGTTAGCTTATAGAAACGAAGATGTCTATATCGAACTGAAAGTTTCTACCAATTTAACATTCTTACTCTCAGCTTTTTTAGTCTGCAAAATATAATCTTCAAACTTCAGCAAGAAAACATGTCACATTGTACAAGGAAGCTTTTGAGGAGCCCTCTGGCAGCTACAAGGTGTGACCCAGTTACAGTTGAACTTGTAAATACTACAAGCATCGTCATTATTCATTTCTTTGAGCTGTCCATTGGATCTCTGAAGGCTTCTACCCTTTGGAATGGATCAAGTGACCACTACACTTTGATCTTAACCAAATGATGTCACTACACTTTGATCTTAACCAAATGATGTCACTACACTTTGATCTTAAACAAATGATGTCACTACACTTTGATCTTAACCAAATGATGTCACTACACTTTGATCTTAACCAAATGATGTCATTACACTTTGATCTTAACCAAATGATGTCACTACACTTTGATCTTAACCAAATGATGTCATTACACTTTGATCTTAACCAAATGATGTCATTACACTTTGATCTTGACCAAATGATGTCACTACACTTTGATCTTAATCAAATGATGTCATTACACTTTGATCTTCACCAAATGATGTCACTACACTTTGATCTTAACCAAATGATGTCACTACACTTTGATCTTAACCAAATGATGTCACTACACTTTGATCTTAACCAAATGTACCCCCAGGATGATGTCACCATTATTGCCATCTAACACTAAACACAATCAATACAACAAATGTACACCCAGGATGATGTCATCATTATTGCCATCTAACACTAAACACAATCAATACAACAAATGTACACCCAGGATGATGTCACCATTATTGCCATCTAACACTAAACATAAGCAATACAACAAATGTACACCCAGGATGATGTCACCATTATTGCCATCTAACACTAAACATAATCAATACAACAAATGTACACCCAGGATGATGTCACCATTATTGCCATCTAACACTAAACACAATCAATACAACAAATGTACACCCAGCATGATGTCACCATTATTGCCATCTAACACTAAACACAATCAATACAACAAATGTACACCCAGCATGATGTCACCATTATTGCCATCTAACACTAAACACAATCATACAACAAATGTACACCCAGAATGATGTTACCATTATTGCCATCTAACACTAAACACAATCATACAACAAATGTACACCCAGGATGATGTCATCATTATTGCCATCTAACACTAAACACAATCAATACACCAAATGTACACCCAGGATGATGTCACCATTATTGCCATCTAACACTAAACACAATCATACAACAAATGTACACCCAGAATGATGTTACCATTATTGCCATCTAACACTAAACACGATCATACAACAAATGTACACCCAGGATGATGTCATCATTATTGCCATCTAACACTAAACACAATCAATACAACAAATGTACACCCAGGATGATGTCATCATTATTGCCATCTAACACTAAACACAATCAATACAACAAATGTACACCCAGCATGATGTCACCATTATTGCCATCTAACACTAAGCACAATCAATACAACAAATGTACACCCAGGATGATGTCACCATTATTGCCATCTAACACTAAACACAATCAATACAACAAATGTACACCCATGATGATGTCACCATTATTGCCATCTAACACTAAACATAATTAATACAACAAATGTACACCCAGGATGATGTCACCATTATTGCCATCTAACACTAAACACAATCATACAACAAATGTACACCCAGAATGATGTTACCATTATTGCCATCTAACACTAAACACAATCATACAACAAATGTACACCCAGGATGATGTCATCATTATTGCCATCTAACACTAAACACAATCAATACAACAAATGTACACCCAGGATGATGTCACCATTATTGCCATCTAACACTAAACACAATCATACAACAAATGTACACCCAGAATGATGTTACCATTATTGCCATCTAACACTAAACACAATCAATACAACAAATGTACACCCAGGATGATGTCATCATTATTGCCATCTAACACTAAACACAATCAATACAACAAATGTACACCCAGGATGATGTCATCATTATTGCCATCTAACACTAAACATAATCAATACAACAAATGTACACCCAGGATGATGTCACCATTATTGCCATCTAACACTAAACACAATCAATACAACAAATGTACACTCAGGATGATGTCACCATTATTGCCATCTAACACTAAACATAATCAATACAACAAATGTACACCCAGGATGATGTCATCATTATTGCCATCTAACACTAAACACAATCAATACAACAAATGTACACCCAGAATGATGTCATCATTATTGCCATCTAACACTAAACACAATCAATACAACAAATGTACACCCAGGATGATGTCATCATTATTGCCATCTAACACTAAACACAATCAATACAACAAATGTACACCCAGGATGATGTCACCATTATTCCATCAACACTAAACACATTCAATACAATCAAATTACACTGGTCTCGTGATGATGTCTGATTTCAATTCCGTTCTTCGTTTAGAGTCATCTAAATCTATCTTTACCAGCCTCTCAATTAGTGTTCACTTCTGCGCAGATGTCACTCCTCATTGCATTCCTAACCAGATCAATCAAAAATGCACTTCCAGGATGATGTCACAATGGACGCGACAACGACACCTTCAATTAATCCACTTACAAAGCTTGACGACTCTAGTCCTGCTGATGTCCCTTAGTCAAATCATTCTCATCGGTTGGTTGTAATAAGTACCCCTGAGCTCATGAGTCAATCAAATGTAAACGACTCAGATGATTCTCCATTATTGCCAATTCTAACATTCTAAATCATCAATCATACAAAATCAACTAAGCAGCTGAGATCGAGCTGTCTTTCTTTATTGGCTACTAAACGACCACATCAGAGCCGTAGACACAATAGAACACCCATATCTGATGTTATCATATGAGTCTAAATATCGACAGTAAGGGGAGGTTACTATAAAACAAGATGTCTATATCAGACTGAAGTTTCTACCAATTTAACATTCTTATCTCAGCTTACTGCAAATATAATCAAACTTCACAGAAAACATTCACAATGTACAAGGAGCTTTGAGCTCCATGTGCACAGTGTGGACCAGTTACAGTCTAACTTTAATCACAAACATCGCATTATTCATTTCTTTGAGCTGTCCATTGGATCTGATGTCACTGAATGGATAAGTGACCACTAACATCTTAACCAATCATTACTACACTGATCTTAACCAAATGATGTCACTACACTTTGATCTAACCTAAATGATATCACTACAACATTGATCTACCAAGATGATGTCACTACACTTTGATCTTAACCAAATATTCACTACTGATCATTAACCACAATGATGTCACACCTTGATCTAGATGATGTCACTACATTTGATCTTAACAAATGATCACTACATCATCAACAAATGTTCACTACACGACTTAACCAAATGATGTCATTAACTATTGATCTAACACTAAGATGTCACAATCATATCTTAACAAATGTGTCACCCTTATCTTAACCAAATGATGTCACACATTTGATCTTAACCAAATATGTCACTACACTTTGATCTAACAAATGTTCACTACACTTTGATCTGTCCAAATGATGTCACTACATTTGATCTTAAACAAACATATCTACACTTTGATCTAACCAAATGATGTCACTACACTTTGATCTAACCAAATGATGTCATTACATTTGATCTAACCATAGTCACTACTATCAACCAAATGAGTCATTACAAATGTATCAACCAGATGATGTCACTACATTGATCTTACAAATGATGTCCTACTTTTATCTTACAAATGATGCATACACATATTTAACCAAGATGATGTCACTCATTATCTTAACAAATGATGTCACTAACACTACAACAAATGATACAACAACTTGATCTTACCCAAATGATGTCATACACTTTGATCTAACACAAATGATGTCATTACACTGATCTTAACCAAATGTGTCACTACTTGATCTTACCAAATGATGTCACTACACTTTGATCTTAACCTAAATGATGTCACACATTTGATCTAACAAATGTGTACTACACTTGATCTTACAAATGATGTCACTACTATTGATCTAACACAAAGATCACTACACTTTGATCAAACAAATGATGTCACTACATGTGATTTACCAAATGATGTCACTACACTGATCTAACCTAAATGATGTCATTACATGATCAACAAATGATTCACTCATGTCTTAAATGATGTCATACACTTGATCTAACCAAATGAGCACTACATATCTAACAAATGATGTCACTACCTGATCTTCAGAAATGATGTCACACATTTGATCTAACAAATGATTCACTACACTTTGATCTTAACAAATGATGTCACACATGATCTTAACCAAATGTACACCCAGGATGATGTCATCATTATTGCCATCTAACACTAAACACAATCAATACAACAAATACAACACAAACCATCAGACAAACGACCATGGGAAAACCCAAGTTCACCCACTGACATACTTTCATGAACTAAATAATACTTTTATACGCCCTGGCAGAAGGTTGTGGAAATACGGAACCGACCAATGAGCATAATATCTAGGTCATTTTTGTATATTAATAATAGTCATACTTATACTAGTGAGAGACAAATTGTTCAAGAAAGAGAGGACACACAATGGGAACCTTGAACATTACTTTGATGAGAGAGGGAAGAAATATCAGGATTCAATTGGGCGAGTTGCTTTGGACAAAGCGGTATGGAGATATTACTTGCAGGCCATATGCAATAATGGTACGAGAAGAATATATCTATATTTTAGTTTAGTCGTCGGGTCACCATCACTGCACGTCGAACAAATTAGTCCATAAGTGCTCCGATCTCTCCTCAGTATGTCCATCAATGTGTGGCGACTAACGACACCGGTTCTTTGTTGGTTTACAATTCTTCTTTGTCTGCCAGCATAGCGTTCTTGTCGAGCTACACCACACTTAACTTTGAGTTCTTGCAGTCTGGTTAGTGTTGTGATCACATATACTGTGAGAACAAATTGTTCGAAGAGACACCAATGAACTAACTTCTTATGAGGAATATAATATCAGTCCTGGCCAGTTGCTCGCAGCGTTGGAACTAGCAGCCATATCACGAATAATGCAAGATTACATATACATATACGTACATATACGTACATATACATACATATACATACATATACGTACATATACGTACATAGCCAAAGATATCCATCACGTTGTTTCAGGGAATGTTATTCCATACAAATAACGTTACCCTATCAAATTAAGGAAATATTAATCCACACTTTTTTTGGTTAAATTGTTACTTGAAACATTTTGGGTTTTTATTTTCTAGACGTTGAATGAATGAATAGTAAGATATCGCACTTCATAGTCAGTCAGTTAGTCAAACAGTCAGTTAGTCAATCAGTCAGTTAGTCAAACAGTCAGTTAGTCACACAGTCAGTTAGTCACACAGTCAGTTAGTAAAACAGTCAGTCAAATAGTCAAACGGTCAAACAGTCGTGTATGATGACTTAGGAGGGTTAACCACTTTGACATGTTAAAAACATTTCTGCAATTTTTTTTTATAAAGTTTCAAAAAATGAGAATTTGGTAATAATAACGTTATTTCATATTTTTGTTTAAAACCAACAACTTGAAGCTAATTAGAAAATAATATGTAGAAGTCGCCTTGAATGAATTTTATTTGAATTCTAAAACGTTTTGGGATTCATCTGTCTGTTTCGTTATTTTCAAAGACGATTTGATAATATCATGAAATGTTATAACCAATTACGTTCTGTATTTTAACCACAACTTATGTATCCCATGAAGAAATACAATATGTTTGTTAATTGTTAGTTATTTTATTGGCATGGCTCATTTAAGATAGTCGTCCTTGCATAAGCCTGGTTTGCTAATATAGTATTCCTTACAGAATTGTAGGTTGCTAAGATTGTTTTATTTACTGGTAACAAGGAAAGTAAGCATTCACGGAAAAATTCAGTTAAATTTGCTAAATTAGGCGCTATGACAACTCCTGAATTGA
This sequence comes from Arion vulgaris, assembly GCA_020796225.1. Lineage (NCBI taxonomy): Eukaryota > Metazoa > Mollusca > Gastropoda > Stylommatophora > Arionidae > Arion > Arion vulgaris. Next base: position 108,916,213 of record CM036753.1, on the reverse strand, counting down.
TAGCGGGCGAGCGAAACAAGTATTGTTTCTTTGAAACATTTTCTTGTTTTAAAAAAACTTGATCGATTTTCTGACACAAATACACTTACGCATGTGCATTGATACGTGTACGTTGAGATATGCACAATGACCTGTACAGTAACACATGTACACACACACACGTGTACGCTGGCACATATAAACTGATATACGCAGACTGAGACAGACGCTCACACACTCATACCCACACATCTACCACAGCCACCTCTAGATAATTAGGCCAGACAACTGAACGGGGAATCCCTGACCTAGATCAGAGAAGGGGCTGAAAATTATAGATGTTTGATAGAACACTGCACGCTTTTACTCGATTCTGTGAGTCTATGGTTATTTATTGTGGGAAAATATTCATAATATTGATATTCCTTATTGTTAAACTTAACTTTTGATATATGTTAAAGTTTAACTTGTTGCATAATATAACTTCGATTTTTAGCATTTTGTGTTGATTTTAAAATGAATTCCTCTATATACAATAATACTGGTATAAGAGGTCACGTAGTGTAGCTGTGGCCTGATTTCCCATACTTCTTACCCGAGTCCGAAGGCCCATAAGTTTATAGTTCGCTCTGCATCTACACACTCATATGATAAAGACACACATACACACACGCAGACAGGACATATTAGAGACATGTACCTGAACTCTAGCTTCACTGAGGTCAAGGGTCATAGCTAACTCTTCTCTGGTGAATACATCAGGGTACTGTGTCTTCTCGAAAGCCCTCTCCAATCGGTGCAGCTGTTGATAGTGTGTATGCCAATACATTAGTATGGTGATAATGACGAAGAGGGCAATAATGGTTTAAAATGTGGATGACGATTGAAAGAAAGACAAGAAGGATGGTTTTGTTAAGTCAGCTGTAATATTGATGTTGTTAGTTTTGTCAGTGGCGAGGATGCAGATATTGATGTTGTTAGTTTTGTCAGTGGTGAGGATGTAGATGTTGATGTTATTAGTTTTGTCAGTGGCGAGGATGCAGATGTTGATGTTGTTAGTTTTGTCAGTGGCGAGGATGCAGATATTGATGTTGTTAGTTTTGTCAGTGGCGAGGATGTAGATATTGATGTTGTTAGTTTTGTCAGTGGTGAGGATGTAGATGTTGATGTTGTTAGTTTTGTCAGTGGCGAGGATGCAGATATTGATGTTGTTAGTTTTGTCAGTGCAGAGGATGCAGATGTTGATGTTGTTAGTTTTGTCAGTGGTGAGGATGCAGATGTTGATGTTGTTAGTTTTGTCAGTGGCGAGGATGCAGATGTTGATGTTGTTAGTTTTGTCAGTGGTGAGGATGTAGATGTTGATGTTGTTAGTTTTGTCAGTGGTGAGGATGCAGATGTTGATGTTGTTAGTTTTGTCAGTGGCGAGGATGCAGATGTTGATGTTGTTAGTTTTGTCAGTGATGAGGATGTAGATGTTGATGTTGTTAGTTTTGTCAGTGGCGAGGATGCAGATGTTGATGTTGTTAGTTTTGTCAGCGGCGAGGATGCAGATGTTGATGTTAGTTTTGTCAGTGGTGAGGATGCAGATGTTGATGTTGTTAGTTTTGTCAGTGGGAGATGAGATGTTGATGTTGTTAGTTTTGTCAGCGGCGAAGATGCAGATGTTGATGTTGTTAGTTTTGTCAGTGGCGAGGATGCAGATGTTGATGTTAGTTTTGTCAGTGGTGAGGATGCAGATGTTGATGTTGTTAGTTTTGTCAGTGGCGAGGATGCAGATGTTGATGTTAGTTTTTCATGGTGAGGATGCAGATGTTGATGATGATAATATAGTAACTGTATTCATGGGATAACTTGTTGATTAATCCATTTCACCTGTGAGCCGATGTAATGTTTAGGTACTTTATAGTGATAACAAAGACACTTGTGGCTAAGTTCAGTATACATTACAATATCAAGGCGTTCAGGGGTTAAAAATAATTACGGAGTGAAAGCGTTAATTAATTTATTGAACCATCATCATTGCACTTTGCGGAATAACCATGTGTGTTTCAATCTCTTTCTTACACATAAAGCTACCAGCGACAGTGCATGAGCTCCATAACACCAGTGTTAGTTCCCAGTGTAATTTTGAAGATATTGGAAATTTATGAAGAAATTTATGAAGAAATGTTATTTTAATCTACTTATGAAGTTTGTCCAGGCAGCGACTATTCAGCCTTTTCTGGTCAATATTCAATTGTCAAGAGTTCTTGTACGAGCTCAACTTGAACTCAGGACCTACGTTCTCTCGTACGTCTCCGATAGAACTAGGAACTCTTATCTCAAATATTTATACTTATATAGTGGTAACTGGTTACTGTTGTTGTAATAGAGTTGTTAGGATAAACATGATGATCGCAGTAATATTGTAAAGGGTTGTATGAAACAAATAACGGTGATAATTCTTGTAGTAGTTGGTGTATTGATATCAAATCATGATAGTGATGAATGTGGTAGTAATAATAATGTAAGGTTGGGGTAAATGTGATAATATACCTGAAATGTTGTGAATGTTGTCCTACTCCTCCTTATCTTCCTTGGCTTTCCTCCATCTTCATCTTCCGTCCCGTTATCATTGTCCACATATTCGCTCTGAGACCTACAGACACAGAAAAGTATTAACACCAGTCACAAAATGTAACGTTATAGACCATGGCCATTGTGTTATATAAGCTGTGGCATGTATATTACATACAAGATATAAAAATTGATGTTTGCGAATAAAATTAACATAAAATGGGATGAATTCTGGAGAAGTGATGAAATCAGAGAAATGTCTGGTCAACTACTAGTAACAACTATTATAAGGAAACGATGATGATATATTAGACATACCTTGAGAAGAAATGATCAAAGAATACCAAAGCAGGCATTGAAGAGGAAGGCCAAGGGTTCGAGAAAAAGAGGACGCATTAGGGAAGCCCTGAAACTAAATTTATATTAGAGAAGCAAGAAATATTGGACTCACATGGAAGCGATTGGGTTAGTTGTCTAGGACAGAGCGGTATGGAGACATTACTTGCAGGCCGTATGTAACGTATAACGGTACGAGAGGTGTATATGTATATTACATATACAACATTTCACATTAAACTTAATCCATACTAATAACCACTTATAATGACGTCCAAATGTGCACCACTCACACCATAGGACAATATAGTGGTCTTTGACATATAGCACCATCTTTTGCGTTTTAATAGCCGTTTCAAGTTGCAATCGCAGATCTTAGCTGTCAAATAATGATCTATAATTAGTATATTGAATGACATATATTAATGTGATATCTCGCCTGTGTGGTACCGGGACCCGTAGGGGAAGCAAAGACTGGTATCACTGCGACCTGCAAGGCATGTCGTAAGAGGTGACTGATGTATGACCTAGGGAAGTTACCATAGTAAATAAAAACCATCGCAGAAATCGGATGTGCTGGTCGACTTGTAAGCGCATAACTGGCACAACGTACAAAGGCTCAGATAACATACAAATCACACAGAATGGTTAACAAGTGGTCGGTATGGAGCGTTTGAAGAAGAAGAAGAGGAAGCATGTGATATCTGATACAACAACGTAAACACAAAATCTTTGTTCGATTCAAAATGATCGTGTCTCAAAACAATTGCAGCCAAAACTCAATAATGGGTTAATCCTATAGAAAGAGTTATTCTTCATTGATCCAGTAGCACTTGGGTTCTTTCCCTTCCACCTAATGCTGTGTAGATGTATTGTACATAGCATTGAAGAACTGTATTGTCTGTGAATTTCCTACCCACCCGAACATAAGCTAGAATTGAACTCTCATAGCACAATAGGCGAATGAAGTTTTCTTTGCTGCTTAATGAAACAGCAGCTGAACTAGGGTCCACTACGCTCATTCCCCGCCACCAAACTGTCTGTTGGTTATGCCAAGTTCTATCATATTGTAGGCACGTGTCCAAATGTTCAAGACAAAAAAGATCATCACACCCTGAGCCACCTTTCTTATCGTATCTTAACCCTGAGCCACTGCACCTTTAAGATGGTTGTCAGTTTTCAGAAAAGCTACACATGTTGCTTTTCTATCTTCACCTCTAGTTAGTAGTACTCTGTTAGTAGCACTCTGTTAGTAGCACTCTGTTAGTAGCACTCTGTTAGTAGCACTCTGTTAGTAGCACTCTGTTAGTAGTACTCTGTTAGTAACACTCTGTTAGTAGTACTCTGTCTTCTTTTCAACTACTGAGGGCTCATATATATTGTATAATAGGACACAAGAACATTTCTATTATATATGCAAGATTTCACGTCTATAACAAATATAAAACACAAGAAAAACCAGCAAAGACAAGAATGTATCAGTTGTTATGCGATCGACGTCAAGGCACATTGGGCATTCCCATTCGTGCTCTGTCCTCCGCTGTAGCAGCCATCCCAAAGTCCATTTGCTCACCGTACCAATGAGAAGTTGAGTACTATATCTTCTCTCTCTACCACGAAGACGACACTGTCTGGCATGTCCAAACTTAACGCCTAATTCTCGAACTCGTTCCAGTGTCAGAGACTTGCCCATGGGTGTAATCACGTAGAGTATAAGGTGTAGGGATAAGAACATATAGAAACAATAGATTCAGTTTGGACTATCCTCAGTGAACTTCGAACACGTCGATAAGTGATCTGATCTTCTTCACAGTATCTCCAACTACATACATAAGTTAACTATACCAGTTCGATGTTGATTGAGGAGTTTGCTGATATGTCTGAATAAACTCTTGCAACTTTTTTTCCAATTCTGAATGAAAAAATCACTACTGTTTTATTGAATACAAAAGCAAGTCTGTGTGTTCATTATGTACTGGTAACGTATCTATCAGTTTGTAAAAAATAAAAATCAACGTAGAGTATATTTTCTTCATTAATCATACAACACTTTATCCGTTTACCGTATGATACGTCTTTTTAAAACATCCAAATAGCTTATCACAAGGACGAAACGTCGCTTTAAAGATGTGTAATATTCCGTGGCTTTTCCATTACTTTCCGTTCCTATTCAACTTTTATACTAATTAGAAACTACTTAAGAGTGAAGTGTAAACGATAACGAACAGATATCATTGTGGCTTATGCTGGAAGCAGAAGTGGATCTGAGTTGACCATTCATTATAAGATACCATGCGACCGACAATACTAGCGATTTGTCATTAATTGTTATAATGCTAGTTTGTTAGCATTTAATAAACAATGCATCCAATCACAATTTTCTTAATAATTATCTATTCCTAACTGGATTACCAATATAAATAGAAAACGTGTTTAGTCAACCTATTGTTCACCAAAACTGTTGGTAAGTTGGATTTGGGTTCTAGAGAACGTGTTTAGTCAACTATTGTTCACCAAAACTGTTGGTAAGTTGGATTTGGGTTCTATCAATTTCAATTTTTATTTCTAAAGAATGCTAATTTGTGTTTGCTGTATAACTAATTATATTTGCTAGCACAGTAAATATTTTGTGAAACTACATCCATGTGTCTTCAATTTCATATATATTGTAAATCATATTTCGAAACTATAACGTGGTTTTTATAAACTACCAGTGCAATGTTTTGGAACTAAAAATTATTCCATCCAGAGGCTAAAAATTCACCTTAGCGAATCATTTAATAGTGAATATCCTGAGAATTCAAAATTTCTATTGTAAATCAATATATTCACTACTCACAGTGAATATTCTGTGTTAAATTTTACAATAATTATGTGCAATAAAAAATTGTTCTTAAACGTTTAGTCAAGATTACTTTTTATATCAATTATTTTTTAAAATTATTATTACTTTTTTATTATTATATTATTTTTTATATTATTATTATTTTATTATTAATGTTATTTAGGGTTGCCATACGTCCTCAGTGTTGCGGACATGTCCCCATTTCACGAGTAAATCTGAGCGTCCTCACACAATTTTAGAAATTCATAGATTTGTCCACAATTTTATAAGCCAAGATAAAATTACCCCTCTGTTAGTGACATCATGTGGTAGCCACATTTAACTGCTTTAAATTTGGTTTTCTAACTTGGCACTCGAAACAGAACCTACACTCTTTAGACAATCTACTTAGATTCATAAGAGCAAACAAAACATGAATGCACATTCGTGCGTTTTTCCTCTTCTTGTTGTATAGGGTTCGCTTTACTTGACTTTAGTCCTCACTACACTTTATATGTAGAACTTGAATAAAAACGGATATATATATATATATATATATATATATATATATATATATATATATATATATATATATATATATATATATACAGGGTGTTCAACTTAAAAGCAGCCTGTGAATGGAGCTAATCTGGCATATATGTATGGAAATGAGAAGGTTCAGTTATGACGTATATAGGTCAAGGTTGTGTGATGGTGTGTAATTGTAGTCCGGGGAAGGGCGATAAACAAATGTGACGTAGGACAAGCTAGTCAGAACCGGTTTAATTAGTAAATAGACGAGATGCAATGTGTACCTGGCAAATTTATATCTATCAATGGGGCTGCTTTTAAGTTAAACACCCTGTATATATATATATATATATATATATATATATATATATATATATATATATAGATATATGTCATTTATCAAAAGAATAAGAATCAGACAATACATGTTCTACTGGCATATAATGCGAAGAGGAGGTTTAAAACATTTCGTGACAGCAGTTCAGGGAAAGCGAGATCGTGAAAGACAGAGGAAAAAGATGTTGGATGGTCTGACATTTGGTTCGACAAAAGACCTACGTCAGAACTTATTACCTGCACGAAGGAGAGAGAGTTGTGAAGAGACATGATCGCCTACGTCGGCAGGCTTGACACTTGCTTGATATATATATATTAGGATTGGTATACATCCTCATTTTTAAGACGTTTTAGGAGAAGTGTCCTCATTTCGGACATCAAATTATGCAACTTTTTGAAGTGTCCTCATTTCGGACATCAAATTATGGCAACTTTTCAGAAGTGTCCTCATTTCGGACATCAAATTATGGCAACTTTTCGGAAGTGTCCTCATTTCGGACATCAAATTATGGCAACTTTTCAGAAGTGTTCTCATATTGGAAGATAAAAATGTGGTAACCTGAATGTTATTGCAATCATCATACGACCCCTCGTCTCGAAAGCTATTACTCAGATGCGAGAGAATGAATAAAAAATGTTGACAGCAGAGTAGCAAAAACATGTTGCCCTACATTTCTAACCTCAAGTATTCAGTAGGTAGGCGGATCAAATGTTCAATGAAGACTTAACACTTCCTAATTGTCTTTTATTGTGAGACTAAGTTGCTAATTATTGCACAGAGAAATACTAGTCAAACCTTTGAGATGGTGAATGAATAAGGAAAGAAAGAAGAACTTTTGTCAACATTCAGTTTGTCAACATTCAGTTTGTCAACATTCAGTTTGTCAACATTCAGTTTGTCAACATTCAGTTTGTCAACATTCAGTTTCAATAAGAGAGCAAAGAAAGAAAAAAAATGGAAAGTTTAAATCGATGTTACTGGACTTAGTATACGTAAAGAGGTACACAGACACTTTTCAATCTGCTGGAACTACAAAAGATGGAGAACTTAACACTAAGACACGATCAACATCCGGAATTATCTCCCTACACCCCCCTTTCCACCAACCCCATCCTTCCCCTCCAAATCAGAAAGGTTGACAATAATTTTCAGCTGAGATAGCAAGGATATCGACCGCACTTGAATTTGA